>JAKOOJ010000040.1:1637500-2092500 GCA_022577455.1 Arizona elegans | reverse complement strand
GGGTGGGAAGCAATCCTCAAACAGATTGTAATTGGTGCTCAACAGTCTCTGCAAGAGAGAAAATATGCATCCATTGCATCCTTTATCTAGCTTTTTCTTGTCTAACTGGGCAATTAAGCAACTGAGTGCAATAGCCTAAGTTCTTAGCCAACTGTTTGTTCCCTCTGCAGTTTTCTGGTGCCATTGCAGAAGCTTCTTAATCTCTTAAGTAAGAGGTTACCAGCAGCTACTGGAAGGGAAGGACAATGTCTGAACACAAGAAGGTTTACGTGGGTAAACATACCAAGGATGTCACTGAACAAATCTTAGTTGCTAAATTAGATAAATATGAGGCAACTGCATTTATGTGATACAAATGAATATGAATGTGTTAAAAAATCTTAAGAGAATGGGCACAGAATTAGGTTCTCTTTAGAAGGCACAGGGTGGAAATTGCATGCTTAGCAGGTAATATTTGGAGAGAGGACCTCTGCTCTGCTTGAGAAAAAGAGAAAACATTATTTCCGTCAAGCTGTCTACCACCCATTAAAACTAAACATGTATGTAGAAGTTGTTGTTGTTAGTTGTCGTGTCCGACCCATCGCGACCCCATGGACAATGTTCCTCCAGATCTTCTTGTCCTCTACCATCCTCTGGAGTCCATTTAAGCTCACGCCTACTGCTTCAGTGACTCCATCCAGCCACCTCATTTTCTGTCACCCCATTCTTCTTTTGCCCTCAATCTTTCCCAGTATTAGGCTCTTCTCCAGTGAGTCCTTCCTTCTCATTAAGTAGCCAAAGTATTTGAGTTTCATCTTCAGGATCTGGCCTTCTAAAGAGCAGTCAGGGTTGATCTCCTCTAGGACTGATCGGTTTGATCGCTTTGCAGTCCAAGGGACTCTCAGGAGTCTTCTCCAGCACCATAGTTCAAAGGCCTCAATTCTTTGGCACTCAACCTTTCTTATGGTCCAACTTTCACAGCCATACATTGCAACAGGGAAAACCATAGCCTTGACTATATGCACTTTTGTTGGCAGGGTGATGTCTCTGCTTTGTATGTAGACGACCAGTATATAATTCATCACTGGTAGTTCTTAGCTTTGTCTAACCCTGGCAGATAGGGAAGGTTGCACTCCAATCCATTGGGTGCCCATCAAGCAAGCAGAGAAGCAGGCAAGATGTATTGTCTTCTTAGAAGGAAATCCCCCTGAGACTGAGTTAGCACCAAGTGATTAGCTAAGCCAATAAATAGAAAATAATGAAGAGGGCAAAGGAACAAACACTGCCAAAGCAATGATCAGATAAGCAAGGCTTGAGTCTGAGCCAAGAAAATAATGAGAAAACATTTCAGACAAGCTGCTCTCTGATGTACACGAAGATAAAGTGAAGAGGGGGGAAAGATTGCTAGATAGAGCAGATATTATATAGGTCAGGATTTTTTTTTATTGTAAAGTTGTATTAACAGAATCTTGGCTTCCCCTTCTCTCCCTTTATCTTTGTTAGATCTAAGATTGTCTAAGGTTACTGTTTTGCCAACGTAATGGAATGTATGAATGACCTTGGGGAAAAAGAGGAGGAGATGCTGCCTAAGAAACCGTCAAATAACAGAAGCAGGTGCTTGCAATCATTTCATAGTTGGAGAAAAAAAACTTAGGAAAGACCCGCCCTAATCAATCATGCAACTGATCAAGTGGAAATGGGAAGTTTGTGACTTCAGACTTGCAAGACTCTGGTAATGTAACTTTCTGTAGAGATTCTCGGTTATCCAGGTCATGGTTGTCCCAAAGATGCTTTTTCAGGAGGCAACTGGACTTCCTTGTTTTTTTCTTTTGAAGATGTTTCGCTTCTCATCCAAGAAGCTTCTTCAGCTCTGACAGGACAGTATAAATCCTTCTATTCTCCACTGTCCTATCAGAGCTGCAGCGGCAGTGCATGGTTCAGCGAACCGGTAGCAGTGGCAGCGCGAGGCTCCGCCCACCCACCCAACCAGGAAATAACCTGGTTTTGACCCTCTGCGCATAGCAGAAGGCTTTGCGCATGTGCAGAGGGTCCAAAATCGTATGTGACATGCGTGCTTCCGAACTGGTAGGGAAAGTAAGTAGATTTCACCCCTGGTTTTAATCATGTTTTCAACTGCTAATTTTTTTTATACTGCTATTTTTTGGTTTTTATTTTACACCACTCAGAGCATTTATGAGATGGGTGGCAATATAAATATGATAAATAGAAATGCAGCACTCCCCATGCTTCTTAAATCCTTCCCCCACCCCAAATATTTTTGGGTTCTTGCTGGTAAAGGGATTGGAAAGAATTCCAGTTATACTCTGCATACTTTTTAAAGCATTATTTTTTAAAAAAAAGAAACTATCCCTACAATTGTGCCTTAAAGCAGGGGTCTCCAACCTTGGGAACTTGAAGACTTGTGGAGTCTTCAATTCTGCGAGTTGAAGTCCACAAGTTTTCCAAGTTCCCAAGGTTGGAGACTCCTGCCTTAAAGAGCAGTCAGGGGCACTACTACATTGCTTGGTTTAATAAAATCCTGTACAGTCAGAGGTGCATAGGAAACAACTTGAGATCACGTTGGTCCACGGAGCCTGTCATCATTCTTAGTACTAAGCTCCACTTTCCAGGTTTTCAGATATTTCAGCTAGGTATTTTCCAGTCCCAATGGATATATCAGAAAACAAACTGAGATCTCATTTCTGGAAATCAGGTGTTCTCCTCCTGTGCAATTGCATTTGCTCCATATTCTACGAAGTTTTGCCTACAGTATTCTGTGGTTTCAAATAGTATTTGTATGTATTATTAATCATTACTAAACTCCTTTCAAATTACGGTAAATTGCTTTTAATTCATTGTTCCCCACTTTTTAACACTGAGTATGTGCGCTGTAATTAAACAATCTTTTTCAAGAATCTAGGGAAGTGACATTCAGGCCACAAAGGCAATTATAGCACCTTCCCCTTGTGGTCCTGGGGACTCCAGCCGAGAAATCTGCTGGCTCTAATTCTACAGTGCCTATAGGTAGTCACCAATTTGTAAATTTGGCTACACCTGCCATCACAATTGATGGGGAAACCTTGGGAAGGTTTTTTTTTCTTTTGAAAATTATCCTGCTAATCACAGCACTTTACTCTTTCAAGATGTATGTTTCAATCTGTGCTGTAAAGGTGACATCAACAGTTTACAGTATATGAAGAGGATGTGAGGGTTTGTTTGCAAAAAAAGAAAACCCTGTTGGGTAACAATTGACTGGGTATCTTGTAAATGACTATGTCTGCAGTCTTATGAGCCCCAGACTTCAGTGCTTGTGGTGGTGGTGGTGAGTAGGGGGGGGAATTACAGTCCTTGATTGCAGCAAACTATTCTATCTGTTGTAAGAACTGGTTCTCAATCCAGTAAAGATTCAAGATACTATTACAAAAATAACCAATGGCAGTGATGTCTACAAGAGGGATCAAACCAGTCAATCTGATGAAAGAAACATCCCATCATTGTTGTGCAAGCCAATATCTTTTGGATGTGTAACATGACGTCATAATATGCACATTCAAAAGGAACTGAGCTTGAAGTGCAACAAAATGATTCTGGTTCCATCATTTGGTTAAAGCAGCCATAGTTGGAAGTGCCCTTGGCCAGCTGTAGACAAGCTTGTTACCACCACAGAAAGTCCCTTTCCCTCTTGTCCATATGACAATGTGAGAAAGAGATGTGTATTTACCCATGCAGTATGGTTCTAGTGTTTATTATTTATCCTTCTTATTATCCTTACTTCTCCCTCTTAATGGTATTATTATGGTGTTATGAATATCATTATTCTGCTGGTTTGCACAGACACTGAGAACTTCTGCACCGGAGACAAATACCTTGTGTGTCTAATCACACTTTGTCAAATAAAGTATTCAGTTCCATCCAAGTTGTGGCCTTATAGAACACCAGAGATACTGACTGGTTCTAAATTAGTTTAATTGCTTGGGCTTTAAACCCTTTTCAATGAATCTTGTTAAAGAGAATTCTGTGAAAATCATGCTTGGAAAAGAATCACTTCCAGTTCAGACAACTCATGTCTGGATTGAAAAGGTCTGTATGACCATTAGTTGGCAGTAAAGATGAACCTCTAACCTTGTAGAGTAGATGCATATCTTGGCAACATTGTCCTATGTCACAAATTTTGAAATTAGTGTGGCAACATAACTGGTTTCAGAAGGCAGGCAATTAGGACACATATTTTTCAACAAAACATAACAACAAAGTCAGTAGCTGGGAAGGAGAAGAAAAGTATTTCCTGCTTATACTTCCTATAATTTCAGCTCCCAAATTCTGTTGACAAACTAAGGGGTAAAGTTGAAAGAAAGCAAATTTACCTCTTAGAACTGCTACACACGTCATTCCTTTGAGAATAATTTAAGACAAAATCTCACAAACTTCCCTTCTCCTTTCTACCTCAATTAACCTTAAATTGTTGACCTGTACTAAAATTCAAGGTTCCAGTACAAATACAATTCTAAGTAATAAAATTTATTTATTTATTTATTTATTTATTTATTTATTTATTTATTTATTTTTATTTGTTCAACTTGTATGCCATCTTTCTCCGAAGACTCAAGGCGGCTTACAATGCATAAATTTATACAGTATAATATAAATTAGTAGTCTAAATAGTCTAAATAGTTCAAAAAGTCTAAATAGTAGACTTTAGTTCAGCATTCAACACCATCATTCCAGACACTCTTCTAACTAAACTAAGCCAGCTAGCGGTACCTGATCACACTTGTAAGTGGATCATAAGCTTCCTAACAGACAAGAAGCTGCAGGTGAAGCTAAGCAGAATCGCATCAGATACCTGTACAATTAGCACAGCCCTCCCCACCAAGGCTGTGTGCTCTCTCCACTTCTCTTCTCTCTATATACCACTGACTGCATCTCTAACGATCCATCTGTTAAACTACTGAAGTTTGCAGATGACACAACAGTGATCGGTCTCATTTGAGACAATGATGAATCCACATACAGATGGGAGGTTGAACAACTAGCCTCATGGTGTGACCAGAACAATCTGGAACCGAACACACTCAAAACCGTAAAAATTGTGGTAGACTTTAGGAAAAACCCTCCCATACCACCACCTCTTACAATACTAGACAACACAGTATCAACAGTAGAGACATTCAAATTTCTAGGTTCTACCATATCTCAAGACCTAAAATGGACATCTAATATCAAAAACGTCATCAAAAAAGCACAACAAAGAAAGTTCTTTCTGCACCAACTCAGAAAGCTCCAACTGCCCAAGGAGCTGCTGATACAATTCTACAGAGGAATTATTGAGTCTGTCATCTGCACCTCTAAAACTGCCTGGTTTGGTTCTGCAACCCAACAAGACAGACACAGACTTCAGAGGATAAGCAGAACTGCAGAAAAAACAATTACTACCAACCTGCCTTCCATTGAGCACCTGTATACTGCATGAGTCAAAAAGAGGGTTGTAAAAATATTTACAGACCCCTTGCATCCTGGACATAAACTATTTCAACTCCTACCCTCAAAATGACGCTATAGAGCACTGCACACCAGAACAACTAGACACAAGAGCAGTTTTTCCCGAACGCCAACACTCTCTAAACAAATAATTCCCTCAACACTGTCAAACTAGTTACTAAGCCAGCACTACTATTAATCTTGTCATCTTTCCTATCACCCATCTCCTCCCACTTATGACTGTATGACTGTAACCTTGTTGCTGGTATCCTTACAATTTATATTGACTGTCTCCTAATATGATTTGATTGCTTATTTGTTCCCTATGACTATCATTAAGTGTTGTACCTTATGATTCTTGACAAATGTATCTTTTCTTTTATGTACACTGAGAGCATATGAACCAAAGACAAATTCCTTGTGTGTCCAATCACACTTGGCCAATAAAGAATTCTATTCTATTCTAAATATTATATATTCATTGCATTTAGAGCCCACCTGCTCTCTGAAAATTCAAAGCAACTCTGTGGATTAACATAATTTTATCCTTGCAATCACAGTCCTATGAAATCAGTTGTACTTAGGGGGGGAAATGACTCAGTCTGCTCTGGGCCTGAAGGGGGATGTGGGGTTTGGATGTGCAACCAAGTCCAATTGTAACAACTACACTACATAACACAAATATCACTATTAGGACTGGCCTTAGCATTAGGCAAAGTGTATCAATTGGTTGGTTGTAGAGCAGAGGTTCTTAAACATTTGCCTTCACACCTCACTTTAGTCTAATCTTAATGTACATAGGTCTCGTAAAAATCCAAACACCAAAATGAACAATGAAAATAATGTAATGAAACTCTGAGAAAGGTGGATTTAGAGTAGTAATGTAACTAAAAGCTTCTTTAATCCCTTCTGGACTCTGTCTGCATTTCCACAAGGGAGTACACTTCAGTGGTATAGAGAGTGAGGAAAATGCTTTCCCTTGTGGAAAGAGGCAAGAATTGTTCTTTAAGCAAGGAGGGCTGAAACTTTCTTTAAGTCCTGGAAAGTAAGGTGATATTTGGAAGACTCAGGTAGGGTCCTCCTCATTCAGTGGGATGTAAGAAGGAGGGGAGGTAAAGCACAGTCAGGTTTGCAAGATTCTGTTACTATCGCCTATCTCAAAAAAAAAAAAGATTATAGCTCTAATCTTCCTCTGGAGTTGATTTCCTTTTTTAAAAAACTAATTAAAGATTATAATTGAAGTAGTGAAAACTATCACAAACTAAAAAAGAGTAAAAACTGCATGTCAAGGTTCCAAGTAACACTGTTATGGCCCGCCAGCAGCCAGCAGAGCTGGTAGCAGATTCGGACAATGAGGAGGTTGGGGAGGAACGTAGGCCAGTCCTGGAGTTTGGGGAAGGCTCAGACAATGGCTCTGAGTCAGAGGCAGAGAAGAGGCCAAGGCCATCTGGTAGTTCTTTGCTGCCTCCAGAGTCTCTGGAGTCTGACGTCAGTGAGGCAGAAGAAGAGTGTGAGCCTGTTCCCAGTGTGCGCATGTGCAGAGCTGCCAGAAGAAAGAAACAATTAAGAAAACAGGGTCGACTTGGGAGTAAGGCCTGGAGATGGTTGGCCCCTCACATAAGACATAAAAGAGAAGCGAACTGGGCATGAGCTTTTGCAGGAAGCAATTAGTTCATCTTGCTGATTCAAGATTTGAAACTTCTGTTTGTGTAACTCTATGCCAAGTTTGGCCTTGCCCTGCATCTGGAAATTTGCTCTCTGGCAGCGTTCCACGTGAGATAGGTGGATGTTAATAACCTACCTGTTAAGGATATTGTTGCGTTACCAACCAGCAGAGTAAGTGCACAGAGAAACAGTACTGAGAGCAATGAATACAATACATACAAACTGGTTAAACAAAGCTTTTACTTTGTAGTAAAAAACAATTGCATAATCTTTTAATCAATCCAAGCCTTTAGCCATTCAAAGCAATCCGAAGTTACAGATATCTTCTTACCAGACAAACAGCAGTCGGTAATAAACAGCAATTCACACTGGTAACAAATCACGCTGGTAGCATATCTATCCATGTCTTCACACACGACAGTAACAGTTCCAATCAACAGTTCTAGTCAAGCAGCAAGTCAAGCAATGATGAGAGCAGGTCCAACAATGACTATAGCTTGGCTCTCTCCTTATATACAGTTTACACTAGTAATTATCCACTTAAGATAAGTGAAGTCAGCAGTGCAATGACTCAACAGTACAATTATTAAGTACAATTATATTAAGTACAATTATAACAGTACAATTATTAATTACTGTTATTAAGATGGTTATTAAGACCAGCTGCCTGCAATTACTGCAGGTTCAAATCTCGCCAAGGCTCAAGGTTGACTCAGCCTTCCATCCTTTCTAAGGTAGGTAAATTGAGGACCCAGTTGTGGGGGCAATAAGCTGACTTTGTATAAATATACAAAAGAATGAAGGCTATTGCTTAGCGCATTGTAAGCCGCCCTGAGTCTCTGGAGAAGGGCGGCATACAAATCAAATTTAAAAAAAAATTAGGATAATTGCAGTCAGCATTCAGTCAGCAGTCAGCAGTCATTACAATGACTCAGCAGTACAGTTACTCAGCATTACATCTTAGAGTTACAGAATACATTTAAAGTTATAGCACACATATATTGTCTGGACAACTTGTTAGGTTTACTCCATATCCTAACACTTCCTCTGAATGACTGTTTATCAAGCCTTGCGGACTGTAAATGAAGTAATTTACAGTTGTATAAATAAAAGAGGTTTTTCGGGACCAAGATTGTGCTTTATACTTTCTAAGGAAGTCTAGGTCAGAACAAACGCATCCATTAAAAGCAGAACTCCAAGGCAGGTAGATTCCTTGGAGAACATGTTTATTGGATATGTCATATTGGCACACCTAGTGAAAACCAACTCTAAAAGTTCCCGCTGTTTTCCCCCTAATTAAAAGAGCAACTATTTCCCTCCTCAGATGTCACTAGTCACATTGTCCAATGAAAGCAGCTGGGAGGCTGCTCGGTCACTCCTCTCCTCCTTCACCTGTCATTTGTTGGGATGACCTTGATTCCCACAAGAAAGCTTTTTGTTTTGATTGGTCTATCTACTTCCCCCCTCCCTTCCCCCTTTTTAAGTTCATGGCAACTATGAATGAGGAAAAGATGGCTTCAGCCAGGTTTGCTTCAGAGTTGACAGTGCAAAGGAAAAGGGAAAATATAAAGGAGGGAGGGGGGGAAGAAAGAATACAGTGACTTCCAATCTTCATCTCAACAATTTTTTATCTCCTTTTAATTTACAACCAATGATCTTTTCATTCCATGTCCCATCACTTATCTATCAATAAAGTAATAGAGCATTGTCATTTCAGTCCTCGTGTCAGCAAAGGTTCATTAGGGATTTCCGGAAATAACAGCATATCTATTTTAGTCTAGATTAAATAAACCAATTTTATATTCCTTCCTTTCCTCTAACAATCTTAATCTTTAGATCGTTCAACTAATATTGATTTCATTTTTTTTATTCCTTCTCACAAAATTCACCCAAGCTTTAACAAACCTCATTTGTAAATCCAATGAAGAGCCTTGGTAGTACAGTGGTCTAAAGCACCCTGTTATTAAGACCAGCTGCCTGCAATTACTGCAGGTTCGAATCTGTCTGAAGTTGGTTTCCTGATGTGGTCTAGCTCACAGAACTGACGTCCGGCAGAGGTTGGGAGTAATGGGAGCAACATTGTGGCAATTATCCTTGGTATCTAAGAAGAATCAATCCACCCTACCCAATCCTTGTAAGAACCCTTGAAGCACTGAAAGACTGCTATGGTATAACAATCTCCTCAGCCTTTTCTTCTTTAGGCTATAGATGCCCTGTTCATTGTTCTTCACTGGATTTAATTTCCAAGCATCTAACCATCTTTCTCACTCTTGAATGCGCTGTTTTCAATTCTTTTGTGTCCCCTTGCTCAGGTAGTCCTCAATTTATGGCTGTTCATTTGAAACTAGTCCAGAATTACAACAGCCATGGAATGAGTGCTTTGTGACCCGTAAAGCACTTCTTGCTATCGCAAAATGAGGCATCCCCACCCCTGCGGTCACATGATCTGGGTGCTTGGAAATCTGTTCCCACTTACAACTGCTCACCAAGTTACCTTGCAATCATGTGGTCGCCATTTGCAAACTTTTCTGCTGGCTTCCAGAAAGTCATTGTGGAAGCTGGCAAGGAAGGCTACAATTCCTTGCCAGCTTCCACAAAGGGAGCTCTTTGAGAGTGAAATAGCTGTTTGCTGAAAAAGAATCTCAACTGAGAAAGAATCTCAGCTCTGTGTGGAGCTATGATTCTCTCCCCCCCCCTCCCCGGAAGGTAGACTTTCAAGAACAAAAGGACTGCCTAAAGAGGTCAGGGGAACTCCTCCAGCAGAATGCAAAATGCAGAAATGACAGTCAAATCCCAAAGATCTGAGCTCTGTTTCTACAGTCCTTCAGAGGAGTTCCCTTTCACACATGGAAGGGAGCTGAACTCAGCAAGCAGACCTTTTGCTTCATCCAAATAATGACCTGGAAGATCGCTTAATGTCTGCAACTGGAAATGCCTGGATTGCAGTTGTTGAGCAAAGCAGACACATGGGCATCAATGGGGGATTTCAAATTTTTTTATTACTTGTTCTGTGGGTGTGGCTTGGTGGGTGTGTCATGGCTTGGTGGGCGTGACTTAGTGGGTGTGGCAGGGGAAGGATACTGTAAAATCTCCATTCCCACCCCACTCCAGGGGAAGGTTACTGCAAAATCCCCATTTTGTCCTGATCAGCTGGGACTTGGGAGGCAGAGAATAGATGGGGGTGGGGCCAGTCAGAATTTTTACTCCTGGTTCTCCAAACTACTCAAAATTTCCACTACCAGTTCTCCAGAACTGGTCAGAACCTGTTGAAACCCACCTTTGATGGACATCTTTCTTAACAATCACTTTGTGCAACTACCAAGATTCCAGACCCAATTGTAGTGATAAGCCAAAGACTATAGCACCTGTATTGTGGTGATCAGAACCAGACACAATATTGAATGTTATGGTCTGACCAGTGGAATAGAGTGGAATTATCAGTTACCATGATCTGAACACTGCACCTATGTTGATGTAGTTCAACATTGCACTACCTCTTTGGGCAACTGAAACGTTCTGTTGGCTAACACTTAACCTGTTGTGAGCAAGACACCCAGATTTTTCTCACAAATATTGACTTTATTTATTCAAACATTTATATCAGCATTCCCCAAGCTTTGTGGCCCAGTGGGTGGGACAGGGGAACCAGGCCATGCAAGTGGTGGGCCGGCTTGCACGCAAGCAGCTCGATTTGCACAAGTTGAGCTGTGTGCACATGTACATGTGTGCTGGCCCACTGCTCATACAGGTCGAGCTGTGCATGCACCCAACTCTGCTATTCGCAGGGCCCGGTTCCGAATAGGCCATGGCCCAGCAATGACCCATGGCCCGGAGGTTGGGGACCCCTGATTTATATAGCCACCCATCTTTCAACCAACTCTGTGGGGCTCCAGAATGAAAAGTACTACTGTTGAGCCAGACACTGGCTTGTAGTTATGTGTCTGGGTTTTCCACCTAACCTGACATATTTCATAACTGAACTGCATTTATTGGAAAAATGGGACGAGACAGAGGAGCAAAGCATAAAATTGTACAGTCTGTGCTACTGTGAAATGTGTCTGTTTTCTACATGCCAAGCACCAGGTTCTACCTAATTTTAAATGCTCTCAATAGAAAGTGTATACTATCTGAAGCTTTCCCTCTGGGGCATTCTTCCAAATGAGCAAGTTGTTATAACATATTTAGGATACATAGAATATCTCGTATAAATGTAATATTCTTTTGATTCCATTCAACTGTGTGTGTTTCAGAAACAATTCACTGTGTGCTTTATACCCAGAAAATATAAGAGATATAAAATAGATAAGGAAAGAATCTTGATTAATGCAGCATGTTATCTGATAAGACATATTTTGTCTAGACAAGGTTAGCAAAAAAAAATAAAAATGGAAAATCAAAGTATACTTAATGTCTGCCAGTTTTTCAAATTTGAAATACCTACATACCAATGACACCTGAGAAGGAAAGGAGAGAAACTTTCTCCCTAACATCACCACCAACAAATATAGCTATTCAGTATAGAGAGCTCATGCTAGGACCACAACTATCCCTCATTACCCAATAGATATATGGCTCAGCAGGACTTTCATATTGATTAATTGGGAGACAGCAGTGCTGAATTAATGCCCTCCATCCCTCCATTGGACATATACCCTTTTTCCCCCTCCAGATTAGGATAGAAAGTCTTTGTATCATTTTAAAAAAACTGCATTGATCTAGTCATAAGTGCACAGGCAAAATTATTTTTATTCAGATGCACAAGCGTACCAAGTATACAATATAAAAAAGATAGAAAGAGAAAAAAAGGGGGGGATCAAAAATTTTTGCTACTTCAGCTTCTCTCTAATGTTTATGTTTAGTAAAGCTCAAGTGAAAATGTGGCTTTATCTACCTAAATGCCTGCTAGATTTTGATTTTGGACAGATGGGCTGTAGAAAAAAACAGATTTTGTGTTCCATTTATAAAAACATTCCATAGATACAAACTGGCAGACTTAATTAGAAAAGGGGCAATAGCCTGATCTTAAGAGAATAATATTTTCAGATGTCCAGAATGTGATATATTTTATTTAGATTGTTTGGATGGCGGATAGCTTGACTATGACTCTGGCTTTCTTACTCTTTTTTTGAATGAAACAGATATTATATTAATATAAGAAAAGTGATAAAAATTATGGGAAGGAAGGAAATCAAGAGACCAGTCACACAACTTGGAGAAATGTCTTTTCAGAGAAATAAGCAGAGCTTTTAAAAATGACATTAATAGCATTCCCAGTGCAAAGCAAAGAGTGATCTCTACAGTTGTTGATGTATCCCCACAGAAGATGCCAGGTCACCCAGGCAGAGAATATTTTCAGTTGCCTTTTCTTCTGGCAGGCAAGTTTATTACAGGGTAGTTGAAGTGTTGCCAGAGGAACTTGAATAGGTGGATCCCTTCCTATATCGAATCAGGATTTCTTTGCTGATCATACCTCGTGAGAACAAGATCTTGAGGAAGTTGTTCCGGAATTTCTGTCCTATAAAAGCATATATGATGGGATTGATACAGCTGTGAGCAACTCCCAAAATCTCAGTACCTGACAAAGCATCATCAATTCTTTCTCGAACTGAGCAGGTGTCGTTAATGTAGCGAAGTCTCAACAAAGTATCAAAAAGCAGGGCGATGTTGTAGGGCAGCCAACAGATCACAAAAACCAGCACTACAGCCAAGATTACTTTCATTGCCTTCTTCTTTTGCTTGTTCTTCATCTGGTGGAGTCTGTGCACTGTTATTCCATAGCAAATGATCATGATAGTCAAGGGGAGGAGAAAACCAAACACCTGAGGTAAAATTCTCAATACTACCCTCCATTCAGCTGTTTGATTCCCACCAATGTTCTCATAACAAACCCTGTTAGAGACATTTGAGAGTTTAAAAGCTTCCCGGAAGCGAATCACAGGAAGCGAGAAGAGGAAGGCAAAGAGCCAGATGCCGATGCAGACAAATTTGACCCAGTGCCTCTTCTGAGTAGCGGCCCGAGTAGCATAAACTATTGCCAAATAACGATCAAAACTGATAAAGGCCAATAGGAGGACACCACTGTAGAAGTTGACTTCCTTCAGGACTGAGGCGATTTTGCACATGAAAGTGCCAAAGATCCACTCATGAGCTCGATACACAGCCCAAATGGGCAAGGTGACTGCAAAGAGAAGGTCGGCAATAGCCAGATTCAGGAGATAAACATCAGTAACAGAATGGGTTTCTTTGCTGTAGCTCACCACCAGAATCACCAAGGAGTTGCCCAGCAGGCTCAAAATGCAAACCAGCAAATAGATAACAGTTACAATATATTTTATTGTATCTGTTGTTTGATGTTCTTTGCAAGGTTCTGTAAGTTTACCTAGGAAATCTAAAGTACCATTTTGGAAATCACTATAGTTATCTGGGCTTCCTGAAAACATCCAATCCTCCCAATTGGCTTCGTATCCTTCCATCTTGGATCTCTTGCTGTAGGCCTGTGTAGAACATGAAGCAAAGACAGGTCAATAAGTTTTTTTCTAGGCAAAAGGCAACCTCCTGATCATAAAGTGATTCTTTAAGGCATCCAACAGAGATCAAAACTGTTCAAAAGAAAGTTAAGCTAATAGACTTTGAACATGGCACTGGGCATACACAGTTCCATACAGTTGTTAAATTGCAGACTGCTCATCTCATGAATGCCACTGGGAAACCCTGCATCTCTGTTAATGATGCCAAGCTTCTGTAGCACCTAGGCATCCAGCATAAATATGTGCAGGAGGAATGCAGGTGTGTGAAGGATACAGTGGTGGGATTCAAATAATTTAACAACCGGTTCTCTAACCTAATGATTTCTTCCAACAACCAATTCACCAAACTGCTCAGAAAGTTAACAACTGGTTCTCCCAAAGTGGTGCAAACTGGCTGAATCCCACCACTGGAAGGATGACTTCTACATGGCCAAGACCCAGCTGAACACACAGATGACTATAGAAGGCTGAGCTGCTTTATAGCATCATAAACAGGAGAAGGAGAGAAACACTGCAGCTTTTCTAGATTCCTTCTGTCCTTGTATGAACAAAATAAAAGATCACTCTAAAATACTAAGGTAGATGCACTTCTGAACGGAGGTATGGAGAGGCTGACTAAAGAAGGAGACTGAGGCAGGAAAATATGTACAACCTATGCAGAAACTCAAACTTGCAAATATATATATATATATATATATATATATATATATATATATATATATATATATATATATATATATATATATATAACCCTTTATTTCCCCCCACCCAACTCCAATTTTGGATACCCTGTGGCTGATTTCAAAATAAATCTGCTCAGCAGCTGAACAAAGAAAACAACATGAGCTCCCATAGATCTGTTTAGAGTGGTGCAAGGACCTCAATGGAAAATGGTCAGAATTATTGGAATCCACAAATAAATGCTTTTAACATCAAAGTAAAACTATTCTTCATTTCAATGTGACAGATATTAGGGATTTTTAATGACGTGTAAGTATTGAAACATACATACATGATCAGAGGCAGAAGGACTGTCAGTTTTGTTCTTGTTGGTTCTGACATATAAAGAATGTAACAATTACAAAGCATAGTTATTAGTTTGGGTGTGTCTTTTTTTCTCTCATTTCCTCTGTGTATGAAGTTTTCATTATATTCATTATATGCTTATGAATAAATTCATAGGGAATGCTTGGGGGCATGCAAAAGGTGCTGCATTGATCAGGGAAAGGACTTTATATTTTATACCTTATATTTACTGTATATATTGTATATTTTTATATTGTGTGGTTTTATTTATATTTTTAATTTATGGCTAGTTTTTTCTTGTTGTATACCACCCAAAGACACATTGTTTGAGTTGGGCAGCATCATAGAACTCATAAATAAATAAATAATACATGAAAACAGCTACTGATTAACAACTCGTGATTGTATGCCACATCAACTTTTATTCTTAATTATGAAAACACAAACTTGGGATTTTTCTAACTTCACAGAAAGAAACAAAAGGAGAAATATACTTTAATACAATCCAGAAATCTCCTTTTTCTTATCTTTTTGTACTAAATGACTATCATTCTTTGAACCTGTATATTTTCTAATTTTAATTGATTTTTATTGGGCGGGGTTGTGTATAACAATTTTAATTCATTACTCATATTCTTGAAGACCTAGGCAGTGAAAGTGCTTGATTTATAATCTCTCTAAATCAGGGATGTCAAATTGGTGGCCCGGGTGCATCACATGCAGGCCATGCCCACCCGAGCTCTGTGAAGGGAAAAAACATCGTGAAACATCATATGATGGCAACATGATGTGGCGAGTTTCACACCTGGGCTTTAAATCATTCCTACAAAAAATGCAAATCAGAATTTACACCACTATTAAAGGTAGTTTGGGAATCTCTGTATAAGGAAATTACTTGGCAAATATTGAAGGCCACTTCAGAATATCTTCTGTATATAATTGCAAATGCTGTGTGTCACGTAATGAAAAGTAATGAATACTCTGTACACCACTTTGATGACTTCCAGAACTATTGGATTATCCTTATTTTCCTTATGCTAAAAAGCAAAAGAAGACGAACCACAATCAGCGGTTCAGCTATCTTACTATGAGATCTGAAGAAAACCTACAGCTCAGAGTAGCTACTTTGAGGTAAATTCTCTTTTAAAATGGATTGAGGTTATTTTGAAAACTTTACGTTCCATGGAGATGTTCCTATTGTTTTGCAAATTTAGTGTTCAATATTTCTTTTCTGCATTAATGAAATAATGGAAATACTAATAAAGGAGAATATTGGCAGTTCAGCATTGAAATGAAGGGTCCTTGGTGCTCTCTGATCTTGGTTGTTTTCTTGTGGATACATATTTCATTATCCAAACCAGGTAACTAACATCATTAGTAATGAAACATCTGCAGGAAAACAATGAAATTCGGAGAGCACCAAGGACTCCTCATAATGGAAACATTCAAGCACTTCTTCTGGATAGATCCTTATTTTTAACTTAAGATAGGGAATGATTCTGCAAAGGCACTCTTTGTGTACTTAAGGATGCTTGATTCCAGATATACAAGTGCCAACAATTAAAAGACATTGTGCAACTCCTTTCCTACTTAATAGACTAGAATGAGAACAAAGGTGACAAGGCATTTTCACCAAAGAAGTTTGTTCTGCAACTACCTTCATTAGGAAAAATTCATCATTGTCATTACATAGAACTGCAAAGTCTTTTCCTATTCTGTAAAGAAATTCTGATTCTGTTTAAGATGTGATTGTTTTGCATCCCATGGCTTTCCTTGTCTTCTTTGCATTAGCAGCATCCTTAATGCTTTATATTCTTGGGAAGGATTGGAGATAAGAGAAAGGGACCTACATTTTGCATAACCTTGGTATCTCTATGGCCCCCACCTCAACTCCTCAATATTATATTATGAAGGGAGTTGCATTCATCCAGCAACAGGAATTATTCAGAATTCTCAGACAACCTTTCTTCCTCAACCTGGCATATTCCAGGTTGCAAAATGCATAATCAAGTGAAGGGCTCCCAACATGAAATATTTTAATTACATATAAACAGCAGATGTCTATGTCCACTAACCATCTTTTCATCAAAATATCTCATCTTCTACGATAGCCTTTCCCAGCCTGATAACTTCGAGATGCATTGAACAAATGTTTTCCAGAATCCCATAAATATTTTGACTGCAGATGAAGAGAACTGTAGTCCAACTCACCTGGAGGGCACTAGATTGGGAAAAAGTATTCTAGGTTTGTAATAATTGCATTTTGAGGCATAAAGGGAGTACAGCTTGAGTTTTAATAGCCTTAGCATCCAAAACTCTGTCCACAGAATTCATTTTACTAAATAATTCCTGCTCACCCTCCATTCCACTCTTAGGCTCTCCAACTTCCTGCTTATTCATTCCACTTTTATGTAAAATGAGTAAGAGCATGTTCTTAACTTACCTGCCTTCTCTGGAAAGTCCTTTTACCAATACACAAATTTGAGTCTGAAGGTTCAACCTTACCAGGAGGAACTGACCATTGTAAAACCTTTCTCCACAGTAGCCAGAAAAGAACATCAGATCCTTCTAAGTACTTCCTCAGAGAACTTGTGAATAAAGCAACAGGAAATTGCTCACACAGTTTAGCAAGTGGACATCTCAACTGTTCTAGTGCCTGTAGAATTTGCAAGGTGGACCTTTGAGATTTGCACCTCTCTGAATTTCCTAGGTAGCCATGCAAGCACCAGGTTGGGAAGACTGCTGCAGAGCTGGGGGAAAGAAAGAAAGACAGAGAGAGAGAAAGAAAGAGAAAGAGAGAGGGGGGGGACAAATGGAAGGCAGGAAAGCAGGAAGGCAGGAAAAGGGAAGGGAAGGAAAAGGAAAAGGAAAAGAAAAAGGAAAGGAAAGGAAAGGAAAGGAAAGGAAAGGAAAGGAAAGGAAAGGAAAGGAAAGGAAAGGAAAGGAAAGGAAAGGGAAAAAAACTATTGGTATGAATGAAACATCAGGTATTATGCTGCAAAATGCGATGACCCATTTGCTCAAGGATTACAGAGTATAAACTATATGCTTTGTAACTTTCCTATGCTCTTATTCAAACTGGCATCTCTGAATCTCAATGCTTCATTGACATCTCTAGGTGGGAAGATGAGAAAAGGAGAGCTGAAATTTGGCAATAAACAGCAATATAAACTTGTAACTATGAAAGACAATCATACAAAGAAATAGAAGGGCTTTTAGATGAGCCTCTTATTTTGCAACTTTCCTGTTTTATTCATAGAGAAATTTACAATGCAATAATGCTGTTTTCCATTTGTAATCCCTCTTTGCTCTTATCACTGGTTTTTTTTTAAACACACACACCTACCCTATCCTGTTAGGGAGGAAAGCATAGAATTGTACAATTGTGCTTTTAGCTAATAGCATTATAAGAAATTTATTTAGAAGCATTACAGTAGAAGATCACTAGAACAGATACTTTAGCACAATAATGAAATAAGCAGTAATATTTAGAGGAACAGCATTAAAGGCAGCAATATTGAGATAGTATAAAGATGTAAAGATAGAGATGGGGTGGGCAGATGCCCAGACAGTACTTTGCCTATTTACAGCTACCCTGACTCATAAGATACATCTGATCCTTTGGGGAAAGTGTGATCCTTTGGGGAAAGCACATACACAATCCTCTTGGAAGTGGTTGTTTACATACTGTGTGTATGAAGTCTTGTGAGTGTAATCAGCCCCAAAATGGCCTTGTATGCTTCTGGAGATGTTCATTTGGGAAAAAATCTCATGCATGATCAATCACGGAGATGAAATCTATGTTTCTGGGGCAGTATCCATCTGATTAATTGATAGCGAGAACATGGGAGAGGTAAACATTTCTTCCACCAAGTTCTGTTTATCACGAGCATTTTGGTGGCATGAATGCTGGAATAGAAGCAGAGGCGGTATTCATTCGGTTCGAACCCATTCACCCGAACTGGTAGCGGAAATCACAGGTGGGCAGAGGTGGTATTCAGCTGGTTCAGACTGGTTTGCCCGAACTGATAGCAGAAATTGCACGTGGGCCCGCCACCAGCCCTATGGCACCCTATTTAGGCATGTTTTTGAGGCCAGGTGCATGCACGGAAGGCATGTGCGAGCAAAGCACATGCGCAGAAGGCCAGACGCATGCGTGGAAGGCAGGCATGTACGCGAACTGAATTGCGCGTGCGTGCACGCGGTGAACCAATAGTAACATAATGTGAAATCCACCGCTGAATAGAAGGCCGCTCACCAAACTTATTTTGAGAAGGTTGAATTTATTATGGTAGTAGCTGGAAGGATTGGCTTAAATATGGTTTAATTAATTAGGATGATTTTTTTTAAAAAGATATATGTATTGTTAGAAAGCTTTAAGTTAGGTTTGTATGTATAAAATGAGTATGTATGTATATGCAGGTATGCTGGTTTTTTTAAGTAATGCTGAACAATATCTTAAAGCCGGTAAAATATTATGGACTAGATTTGAAAATATGAGAATGGATTATATATTATTCCCTATAGGAAGGGAAGCTGAGATGGTTAAAATGTTTCCTTTATCCAAATAAGAGATTCTATTTAATGTTGTCTCTAGTTTGAAATTGCTTTCAGATTTTGTGTTTGCAATGAGGAAAAAAAAATGAAACTTTGATTGTGTCTTTGTAAACTAGACAGGCGTATTGTTAGAGAAATGGCTTGTACATACTGTTGTGTAAAAGCAACAAGTTGTAGTTGTAATGTTGTTATCTTTGACCAGTGGTGGGTTCCAACCAGTGTTACCACTGGTTCTCTTCGCTCACACGCTTTGCGCATGATCGCCGTGCACATGCTCACTTCACTTGCACACATGCCAAACTTGCGCTCCGCGCAAGCACATTAAATTTCTGCCCAGCTGAGGCAGAGCAATCCACAGCTGGGCTAAAAAATGACAAATAAAGGTAGGTATAATGCGGGGGTGGGCAGCTCACAGTCATAGAGAACCAGTTTGCTGACATCACATCATCACCACTACCGGCTCGCCCGAACCGGGCCAAACAGGGAGCAACCCACCACTACCTTTAACTGGGCCAAAGAGAGTCAGAAGTTGGTGCCTTTTTCCTTTTTTCCCCCTCCCATTACACTATACACCCTCTTTTCCCCTTCTTCTCGTCTTATTTTTCCATGCGTTTTTTTTCTTTCTATTTTATACTTTGATAAACTAATAAAAAGTTTTAACTGGAAATGTATTAGTAGCACATGACAATATCTTCGGAAGTGACTTCTCATTTGTAAAACCTTTTTTCCATGTATTTTGTAGAGCTAGAAAATCACTTTCTGACTGGTGCACAAAAATCATTTTGCTTTGTAAAACGTGGTTTCATTTGATCTGTGGTTTCAGTTTGTCTCAACATCACACACCAGAAGCTTGCTAAATGCTTGAGCAGCAAATACTCAGTAGTACTGTGATAACATTTTCAACAGTGGACAACAATTCAGCACAGGCATGTAATATTTGATTCAAAACTCTCTCCTTTGTCTTGCTCAGAACTCTTTTGTCATTGCTATTGCTTTATTTGAATATCTGTAGGGGCTTTTTAGAAAAAAACTGCTCTCTTATGATTCTAGCTATAACTCCTAGCATGCATTATAGCTCATAACCAACATTTGACCTTCAGCTCCAGAAATTTAGAAGTAGTTTAGTGTCTGGAAATTGAGTCGAGATGTAGCTGTATAGAGCGGGAAAAGGAATACTATATACTTATTGAAACAAAACCCGTATCTTGACTTCTGTGTTCCAGCCTACAGCTCAGTAGCCACCAAGCAACCATCTAAACAGCAGCAGGTGAATGTGGTAGGTCTAATATGTTTGGTGACAGCACTTTAGACTGTCTTAACAGAATATTTTCTTGTTATTGTTTTTAAAAATCTTAATTTTCAAAACATCTTATAATCAGGAAAAAACTCACACATCGTGTGCCTGGTTGGAGAAGCTTTCTTTTATTTAAATGTTTTAGATTGCTTAACCTTTTCTGTAATAAACAGTGCATGCTTTCAAGTAAGGTGCTTAGCATAAGAGCAGTGTTCCTTAGAGTCCTATCACTGGAGTGAATTTAAATTGTGCAACAGAAAGTGTTTAGAATATTTCCCTCCCCAGACTAGCAGAAAGTTTCTCTCATTTACTCTAAAAGATCAGGAACAGGGAAGCAACTGAAGTGCATGGAATGGCAGAGAGGAATAAGAGAGACATGTGTGGTTATGTATTGTGGTGTACATAAGACCATTCAGCCCAGATTCTGAAGTTACCTACATTAGCTGTACCTCTATCTGCTATATTGCTACAGTGTTGGCCAGAAGGCTGGCTAGATACAAGCGCCCAGTGTGAAGAAGCCAATGTCCACACAAGATCAAGGAAAGACAAAACTCTTTTATTTCTGTTCAAAAGCAGAAGAAGACACTTCTGAGTTTCACACCCAAGGAGCACATCAGAAATCAGGCTTAGTTATTTTTATACAATTTACCACTGGAAACGAAAGTAAGAGAATTGCCAATTGGTTACAAAGTTACTTGACAGTCACGCATGTGCACAAAGCAAAGTCATCCCATAATACTCTATTAATTAGTTAATCTTACTTCATTATCATATACATTAAGTACCCCCCAGTATGTTTTTTTATTATGCTAAAGATAAACTTTGCACTTCCAGGGATTCTTGTCCGGACACCTCTAACCATTGCTTAAGCTAAATGTCACCTTCCTTGGATCCAGTAATGGATTTGCTTGCAAAATGCCTTAGTTGAGTGACAAATCTACAACCTGTTAGCCTATACAATAGACATTTGTGATCAGCCTACGGAGTGTTTTTGGTAGACCCTTCTAGCTCTTTCTGACAGGTGTTAAAAAGTGTCCCCTAGTAGGCAAAGAGCAACTAATAGCTCTGTCTAAAGTTAATTCATAGCTTACAAAAAGCTTCTAATTACTTATTAATAAGCTAATAAAAATTAGGCAAATTTCCACTCTTCATGCAGTAAGAGGCACAGGATATTTCAGTGGTCTACATCTTCTACGACAACACCAAGAGTGGTAGCCTCATTTAGCCAAATGCTAGGCTCTGCCATTAATCAACAAAACACAAGAGTGTGGAAAATCCAATAGTTATATAAGGTCTTCTGTTTAAATTCCCCCATTTAAGCAATCTCACAGAATTAAAGTAATCCTTCTGGGATACTAATTATGAAAAGATGGATCTCGAGAGGACAGCATCTCTGGTACAGATCAAAGTTCAAAAGGACTTTTCTTAGCTGCAAAATCATATATATGAAAGAATGAAGAGCTGCTATGTAAGACTCTATGACAGGAGAATGGAAGTCAAGTAGCTCTAAATAGTATGAAACACACTGCATCTTTTGTTGATTTTTCTCTGAATAGTTTCTTGAGGAAAATATCTTTCTGGCTCAGAGATATGCCAATTTACAGCTTAAATTATTTTGGATGTATTATAATTATTATTTATGGATTCTACGGCAGCATTCATAGAAAATATGGAACAAATTATGGAATAAGTTGAAGTCTGGATTACTGCACTTTGTCAATGACATGTTAGGATTAAAATCATTTGTTAGAATTGATACAAATTTATTTATTTTATTTATTCAAACTTCTATACCACCCTTCTCCTTTCGGACTCAATAGAGAGACTATAGAAAGATGCCCAAGGCAATTCTTTCCTATCAGAACTGACTGAGTCATTTACAAAGCACCTTCTACCAGCAGAGGGAACTACTGGTTGATTTAACAGATATTCCAATATTCAGCCAATTTGTCCCTGCAATTGCACTTGTGGTCAATTAAAGCTTATTTATGGGGGGGGACCCTTCCCTCCGTCTTTCTCAGTATGTGGGTGAGGGTGGGACCATTAAATCCAAATTTCTGTTAAAACCAAATGCATGTCATGTGACTAAAGTTAGGTCATTTGTGTAATAATTTTATATAAATGTGTCCATTTGCAGTAAAATCTCTGTTTAACAGACAAATCCTTAATGGAGATGAAGTCAAAACTAAATGTGGTTTGATTATATGCAAAGTCTGTTCAGCTGCGATCCAAAAGCCAAGCTTTTATATCAAAGTATCTACAGTTCTTAATACATTGCTTAGGATTTAGGAAAATACAATGTCCTAAATCACCATATTAAAATTAAAAAAGTGATAAAAATTATGGAAAGGAAGGAAATCAAGAGACCAGTCACAAAACTTGGAGAAATGTCTTTTCAGAAAAATAAACAGAGCTTTTAAAAATGATGTTAATTAGCATTTCCAAATCAAAGCAAAGAGTAATCTCTACAGTTTTTAATGTATCACTATGGAAGATGCCACATTGTCCAGATAAAGAATTTTTTCAGTTGCCTTTTCTTCTGGCAGGCAAGTTTATTACAGGGTAGTTGAAGTATTACCAGAGGAAGTTGAAAAGCTGGATCCCCTCCTATATCGTATCAGGATCTCTTTGCTGATCATACCTTGTGAAACCAAGATCTTGAGGAAGTTGTTCCGGAATTTCTGTCCTATAAAGGCATATATGATGGGATTGATACAGCTGTGAGCAACTCCCAAAATCTCAGTACCTGACAAAGCATCATCAATTCTTTCTCGAACTGAGCAGGTGTCATTAATGTAGCGAATCCTCAACAAAGTATCAAAAAGCAGGGCGATGTTGTAGGGCAGCCAACAGAGCACAAAGACCAGCACTACGGCCAAGATTACTTTCATTGCCTTCTTCTTTTGCTTGTTCTTCGTCTGGTAGAGTCTGTGCACTGTTATTCCATAACAAATGATCATGATAGTCAAGGGGAGGAGAAAACCAAACACCTGAGGTAAAATTCTCAATACTACCCTCCATTTAGTTGTTTGATTCCCACCAATGTTCTCATAACAAACTGTGTGATGGGGATTTGAGACTGTAAAAGCTTCCCGGAAGCGGATCACAGGAAGCGAGAAGAGGAAGGCAAAGAGCCAGATGCCGATGCAGACAAATTTGACCCAGTGCCTCTTCTGAGTGGCGGCTCGAGTAGCATAAACTATTGCCAAATAACGATCAAAACTGATAAAGGCCAATAAGAGGACACCACTGTAGAAGTTGACTTCCTTCAGGACTGAGGCGATTTTGCACATGAAAGTGCCAAAGATCCACTCATGAGCTCGATACACAGCCCAGATGGGCAAGGTGACTGCAAAGAGAAGGTCGCTAATAGCCAGGTTCAGGAGATAAACATCAGTAACAGAATGGTTTCCTTTGCTGTAGCTCACCACCAGAATCACCAAGGAGTTGCCCAGCAGGCTCAAAATGCAGACCAGAGAATATATAAATGCTACAATATATTTCATTGTAGTTGTTGTTTGATGTGTTTTGCAAGGTTCTGTAAGTGGACCTAGGAAATCTAAAGTATCATTCAAGTAATCACTATAGTTATCTAGAATGCCTGACAGCATAATCTCGTCCCAATCGAATCTGTTGTCTCCCATCTTGGATCTCTTGCTGTAGGCCTGTGTAGAACATGAAGCAAAGACAGGTCAATAAGTTTTTTTCTAGGCAAAAGGCAACCTCCTGATCATAAAGTGATTCTTTAAGGCATCCAACAGAGATCAAAACTGTTCAAAAGAAAGTTAAGCTAATAGACTTTGAACATGGCACTGGGCATACACAGTTCCATACAGTTGTTAAATTGCAGACTGCTCATCTCATGAATGCCACTGGGAAACCCTGAGTCTCTGTTAATGATGCCAAGCTTCTGTAGCACCTAGGCATCCAGCATAAATATGTGCAGGAGGAATGCAGGTGTGTGAAGGATACAGTGGTGGGATTCAAATAATTTAACAACCGGTTCTCTAACCTAATGATTTCTTCCAACAACCAATTCACCAAACTGCTCAGAAAGTTAACAACTGGTTCTCCCAAAGTGGTGCAAACTGGTTGAATCCCACCACTGGAAGGTTGACTTCTACATGGCCAAGACCCAGCTGAACACAGAGATGACTATAGAAGGCTGAGTTGATTTATAGCATCGTAAATGGAGGCAGGAGAGAAGCACTGCAACTTTTCCAGGTTCATTCTATCCTTATATGGACAAAGTACAAGATCACTCTAAAATACTAAGGTGCTTGCACTTCTGAAGGCAGGTTTGGAGAGGCTGACTAAAGGAGACTGAGGCAGGTTCCTTCCAATAGGAAAACGTATACAAGCTCTGCAAAAACTCAAACTTGCAAATGAAAAAATAATATTTTCCCCCACCACCCTGATTTTTGGATAGCCGGTGGCTGTTAAAAATAAATCTGCTCAGTGGCTGAACAAAGAAAACAACATGGGATCCCATAGATCTGGGATTGATTTTAGATTTTTAGATTGATTTTGGTGCAAGGACCTCACTGGAAAACACTTTTAACATCAAGGTAAAGGTAATTAAAAACCCCTTACCTTTAACATCAAGGTAAGGGGCTTTTAATGACATGTTCTGAAACATTACACGATCTTCATTTCATCTGTCTGACAGCTATTTGGGAGTTTTAATGACATATTTAAATTGTGAAACATGTATAATCAGAGACACTATTTAGAAAAGGGCTGTCAATTTTATCTTTGTTCTGACATATAACAATTATAAATCATAGTCGTTAGTTTGGATGTGTGGTTTTTTCCTTTTTTCCAGTCTTTTATTTCATCTGACTATGACATTTATTGCTTATGTAATTATTATAACTAGATTCGTAGGCAATTGATGCATGGGGGCATGCAAGAGGCATTGCATTAGTTAGGGAAGGCACTTAGGGGGATGGAAAGAGTCAGGGAGGGTGTATAGGCATGCACGAGAGGTGCTACATGGTTTGGGGAAACCAGGAGAGGCAGTATGGGGGAAAATACACAGGGGCAGCACAGGTTAGGGGAATGCATAGGGGAGAGGGTTGGGGTACATGGGTTGGGTAAAGTACCCTGAGGTTCCATCCTTCCCTTCCCTTCCCCTTCTCTTCCCTGTAGACACATAGCCTACTGAGAAGTGGCTGCTGCTGGGTAGGAGAGGGAGTGAGGGATTGAGAGATTGGCTGGGAAACTGTCACAGAGTATTGAAAATGAAGGTCATATTACCACAATAGCAGCACAGCAGTGTAGCAACATCCAATAGCACTGAAGAAGCCACAACATCCCCAATTTTCACATCCTCAAGAGTCATGGGTCTTGGATTTTGGATATATTCTATAAATCAGCACATCTGAGGTACCTCGGGTCAAAAACTATTGCCCTATTTTGCCCTATTTTGCCTAGTTAACAGTCATGAAGTGGGAGTTTGACAATTGATGAGCCCATGGCCATTTGAGATATTTCATAAGACACCAAAGGCCTGCAAGGAAATCTAAACTATATGATAGCATTTCCAACAAAAGCATCCAGCAAGATTTTTCCCATATAGTTTAAGAATGGAAATGTCCTAACAATCCTTTATATTTTATATTTATATACTGTATGTTTCAATGTTATGTGATGTTTTAGTTTTTGGCTAGTTTTTTCTTGTTGTATATCACTCAAAGCCACATTGTTTGAGTTGAGCACTATATATCTGGTAAATCAATTCACAATACAGGAAAACAGCTACTGATTAACAAGTCATGATGTGACTGTGTGCCCCAGCAATCTTTATTCTTAGTTATGAAAACATAAACTTGGATTTTCTAACTTCACAGCAAGAAAGAAAAGGAGAAATATACTTTCGTGCAATCCAGGAATCTCTTTTTTTCTGATGGTTTTGCAATACATCAGTATTGTTCTTCTTTGAACCTGTATATTTTCTAATTTTAATGAGCTTCTCCTTTTGATTGTGGTTGTTTTTGTGTATAACAAAATTAACATAACAATGTTAATTTTTTATTGCTAAATAACAGTAAAAAATAAAAATAACAATGTTAGTGCATTGCTTATATTCTTGAAGACCTAGGCAGGAGAAGTGCTTGATTTACAATCTCTCTCTCAATTATTCATACAAAAAAAGGCAGAGCAGAATTTACAGAGCTCTTGAGCAGGCAAGGGTGGCTTGGGAATCTCTGTATAAAGAAATTACTAGGCAAATATTCAATGGCACTTCAGAACATCTTCTGTATATAATTACAACTGTTGTGTATCATATGATGGAAAAAAACTGAATAGCTTTGTACGCTATCTTGGTGACTTCCAGAACTATTGGATTATTTCCTTATGCCAAAAAGCAAAAGAAGACGAACCACAATCAAGCGGTTCAGCTATCTTACTATGAGATCTGAAGAAATCCTACATCTAAGAGTAGCTACTTTCAAGTGAGGAAATTCTCTTTTAAAATGGATTGAAGTGATTTTTTAAACTTCCCATTCCATGGGGATGTTCCTATTGTTTTGCAAATTTAGTGTTCAATATTGTGTTTTTTTTTCAGCATTAATGAAATAATGGAAATACTGATGAGAATATTGGTAGGTCAGGGTTGAAATGAAGGGTCCTTGGTGCTGTGTCCTTGGTTGTTTTCTTGCGGATGTTTCATTGTGCAAGCCAGATAGCATCATCCATAATGAATGCAAGAAAATAATCAAGCTCAGAGAGCACCAAGGACCCCTCATAATGGAAATAATCAAGGGCTTATCCTTGGAGATCCTTATTTTTAATCTAAAGTAAAGGTTAATTCTACAGAGATATTCTCTATCTACTTAAGGATGCTTGATTCCACATACACAAGCATCAAGAATTAAAAGACATTGTGCAGCTAGTCTACTTAATAGACTAGGGGAAAAAAGTGGCAAGAACAAAGGTGACAAAGCATTTTCACCAAAGAAGCTTGTTCTGGAACTGCCCTCATCTGGAAGAATTCACCGTTGCCATTTACTGCTACATCATCATGCAAAGTCTTTTCTTATTCTGTAAAGAAATCTTACCGAGTTCTGGTTTTATTAAATTTATAATGTTATTGTCTTGAATCCCATGTCTTTCCTTGCCTTGCTTGCATTAGCTGTATCCTTGATGCTTCATATCTTTGGGAAGGATTGAGATAAGGATCCTAGATTTTGGCTTCATGCATAACTTGTTATCTCTGTGGCTCCCATCCCAGCTCCTTGATGCGAGCTCTCAGGCAACTTGTCTTCCTCAGCATGGTATGTTCTAAGGTCCAGATTATAACTACCATCTTCTGGGTATATTTGATAAATAGAGAACATAAACAATCCAGAAGATAGTATATAAGAATTGTTTAAATATTCTCCAACCAGATATTGGAACCAGACAATATGACCAGTCTCTGGAAATCATAGGATTTGTAGATCAAGGCTTCCAAAAGATCAGCCAAAGATTTTCTTCAATCTGGTGGCTCTAAAATACTCCCAGGGACCAACTATCCCCAACTAGATGAAAACAACAGCTTTCCTTCTCAATGCAATGAAGGATTTTAAAAAAGCTCAACAGAAAAACATGCATATATCATTACAAGCCCAGGAGCTTTTCCCTGTCTCCTTTTCCATCAATTCTCACCCCTGCTGCTGCTTCAATTACTCAATTGGTAAGACTGATCGTGCAAACAAAATGCATAATCAGGTGAAGGGAATCCCATCTTATGAAATATTTAGCCCTTAATTACAGATTAATTGCAATTAATTACTATTGCAGCAATAGTCTCCATGTCCATTAACCATCTTTTCATCAAAATGTTTCATCTTCTTTCCCAACTTGATATCCTCCAGATGCATTGAACAAATGTCTTCCAGAATCCCGTGTGCTCTAAGTATTTTGGCTGCAGAGGATGAGACTTGTAGCCCATCTTACCAGAAAGGTGCTAGAGTGAGGAAAGGTGCTCTAGCTTTGTAATAATT
This sequence comes from Arizona elegans, assembly GCA_022577455.1. Taxonomy (NCBI): domain Eukaryota; kingdom Metazoa; phylum Chordata; class Lepidosauria; order Squamata; family Colubridae; genus Arizona; species Arizona elegans. Next base: position 2,063,983 of record JAKOOJ010000040.1, on the reverse strand, counting down.
GCATTTGGAGGTATAAAGAGAGTAAAGCTTGAGTCTTTAATACCTTTAGCATTCAAAAGTCTGTCCACAGAATACATTTTACCAAATAATTCCTACTCACACTCATTTTCCCTCTTAAGCACCCAAATTCCCTGCTTATTCTTCATTACACAGTTAGGTAAAATGACCCAGAGTGTGTTCCTTACTTACCTGCCTGCTCTGGAGAGTCCTTTTAACAGTACACAAATTTTGATTCTGAACATTCAACCTTACCAGGAGGAACTGACCCTTGCAAAACTTCCCTCCACAATACTCAGAAAAGAACATTAGACCCTTCTAAGTATTTCTTCAGAGAACTGGTGAATAAAGCAACAGGAAGTTGTTCACACTGTTTAGCAGGTGGACATCACAGCTGCTCTAGTGCTTGTAGATTAATCTTTGCAAGGTGGATTCCTGAGATCTGCACCTCTCTAAATTTCCTAGCTACCAATGCAAGTACTAGGTTAGCAAGATTGCTGTAGAAGAAAAGGAAGAGAAGGGAAGGGAAGGGAAGGGAAGGGAAGGAAGGGAAGGGAAGGGAAGGGAAGGGAAGGGAAGGGAAGGGAAGGGAAGGGAAGGAAGGGAAGGGAAGGGAAGGGAAGGGAAGGGAAGGGAAGGGAAGGAAAGGAAAGGAAAGGGAAGGAAGGGAAGGGAAGGGAAGGGAAGGGAAGGGAAGGGAAGGGAAGGGAAGGGAAGGGAAGGGAAGGGAAGGGAAGGGAGGGAAGGGAAGGGAAGGGAAGGGAAGGGAAGGGAAGGGAAGGAAGGGAAGGGAAGGGAAGGGAAGGGAAGGGAAGGGAAGGGAAGGGAAGGGAAGGGAAGGGAAGGAAGGGAAGGGAGGGAAGGGAAGGGAAGGGAAGGGAAGGGAGGGAAGGGAAGGGAAGGGAAGGGAAGGGAAGGGAAGGGAAGGGAGGGAAGGGAAGGGAAGGGAAGGGAAGGGAAGGGAAGGGAAGGGAAGGGAAGGGAAGGAAAGGAAAGGAAAGGAAAGGAAAGGAAAGGAAAGGAAAGGAAAGGAAAGGAAAGGAAAGGAAAGGAAAGGAAAGGAAAGGAAAGAAGGAAAGGAAAGGAAAGGAAAGGAAAGGAAAACTATTGGTATGAATGAAATATCAGGTATTATGCTGCAAAATGTGATGACTCTTTTGCTCAAGGATTACAGAGTGTAAGCAATATGCTTTGTGATTTTCATATGCTCTTATTCAAACTGGCACCTCTGAGCCTCAATGCTTCATTGACATCTCTAGGTGGGAAGATGACAAAAGGAGAGCTGAAATTTGGCAATAAACAGCAATATAAACTTGTAACTATGAAAGACAATCATACAAAGAAACAGAAGGGTTTTTGGTGAGACTCATATCTTATTCTAGAGAAATTTACAATGCAATCATGCTCTCTTCCATTTCTAATTTGCCTGTGCCTTGATCACTGTTTTTTTTTTTCGTTTTACACAAACGCACCCACCCTTTCCATAATATAGAAGCATAGAATTGTGCAATATCTTTTATTTAATAGCATTATAAGCAATTCATTTAAAAGCATTCCAGTAGAAAATCACCTAAACGAATGAATGAAATAAGCAATAATATTGAGAGGAACAGCATTAAAGGTAGCAACATTAAGACAGAATAAAGGTGTGTAGATAGATATAGGGGTAAATATCCAGTCAGCAGTTTTCCTACTCATAGCTGTCCTGGCTCGTAAGATACATGTGATTCTTTGAGAAAATGGTGGTCACCGCACATACACAATCCTTTCAGAAGTGGTTGTTCACCTACTGAGTATGTAAAGCAGGGATGAAATCGAGCAGGTTCTGACAGGTTCTAGGGAAAGGTAGTGGAAATTTTGAGTAGTTTGGAGAACCAGCAAATACCACCTCTGGCTAGCCCCAGAGTGGAGTGGGAATGGAGGTTTTGCAATATCCTTCCCCTGCCATGCCCACCAAGCCACACCACGCCCACCAAGCCACGCCCACAGAACCGGTAGTCAAAAAAAATTGGATTTCACCACTGATGGAAAGTCTTGTGAGTGTAATCAGTCCCCCAAATGGTCTTGCATGCTCATTTGGGAAGAAACTCATATATAATCAATCAGTGAGATGAAATCTGTATTTCTGGGGCAGCATCTATCTGATTAATAGATATTGAGAACAAGGGACAGGAAAACATTTCTTCAACCAAGGCCTGTTTATCAAGCGCATTTGGGTGTCATGAATCAACTTATCTTGAGATAAGTTGTACTACTAAGAAAATGAATTTCTTGACATGACGATCTCTTCAGAGAAGTGACTTCTCATTTGTAAATGATTATTTTTCCATGTATTTTTAGAGCTGGAAAATCACTTTCTGACCGGTACACAAAAATCGCTTTGCTTTGTAAAATGTGGTTTCACTTGATCTGTGGTTGCAGTTTGTCTCAAGGCCACCCTCTAGGAGTTTGCTAAATGCTTGACTAACAAACACTCGGTAACACTGTGACATTTTTTTCAGCAGTGGACAACTGCATTTAACATTTATTTGATTCAAAACTTTCTCCTTATGGAAACTTATCAAAGAAAGATCCAACCTAGAACTACGGAGAAAATTCCTGACAGTAAGAACAATTAATCAGTGGAACAGCTTGCCTTCAGAAGTTGTGGGTGCTCTGTCACTGGAAGTTTTCAAAGAAGAGATTGGACAGCTATTTATCTGAAATGGTATAGGACCGTGATGGAGAACTTATGGCATGTATGCCACAGGTGGCACACGGAATCGTATCTGTGGACACGTGAGAATTGCCCTAGCTTAGCTCCAGCATGCTACATGTGCACCCGCCAGCTGATTTTCGGGCCTTTTGGGCCCACCGGAAGTTGGGAAACGTGCTGTTTCCAGCCTCTGGAGGGCCTCTGGGGGGTGGGGAAGGCTGTTTTTGCCCTCCCCAGGCTCCAAGAAAGTCTCTGGAGCCTGAGGAGGGCGAAAAAACAGGCCTACTGGGCCCATAGGTAACCTTTTCGCCATTGCGTGGCAAAAGAGGGGGGAGTTTGGAGGGGTCGCGCACGCATACACGGGGGGCATGGCACGGGGGGCATTGAATTATGGGTATGGGCACGCTCACCCGCAACCACCCCCATGCTCCCCCCACTTTTGGCACACAATGGCAAAATGATTAGCCATCACTGGAATAGGATCTATTGCTTGGGCAGGGGATTGGACTAGATAGAAGACCTCCAAGATCCTTTCCAGCTCTGTTGTTATGTTAAACCTTTTCTGGAACAAACAGTACTTTAGAATATTTCCCTTCCCAGATTGGCAAACAGTTTCTGTGGTTTACTCTAAAAGATAAGGAATGGAAACACAGTTGAAGTTCATGGAACGGCAGAGAGGAATAAGAGACAAATGTATTATTTATTATTTATTAGTTCAATTTATATGCTACCCTTCTCCGGAGACTCAGGGCGGTATGATTAAGTATTGTGGAAAACATACGACCATTCAGTCCAGATCATTCCAGATTCTGAATTTACCCACATTAGCTGTACCACTATCTGCTGTTAGGAGGTACAGGATATTTTCATGGCCTACATTTTCTACTGGCCAACACCAGCACAGTGGTCCCATTCAGGCCCAATTCTAGGCCCTGACAATAATTATCAAAACATAAGATTGTGATAAATGAAATCCATATGGTTATATAAGGTCTTCTGCCTAAATCCTTCATCTAGCCACAGAATTTGAGTGAGAATCTGATATTTTAATCATGGAAAGATGGAAGTTTCAGATCAAAGTTCAAAAGGAGGACTTCTCTCAGCTATAACCTCACATATATGAAAAGAATGAAAGCTGCCAAGTAAGCCTCAACAGTAGGACAACGGAAGTCAAGTACAGTGGTCCTAAACAGGCTGAAACTGCTGTATCTTTTGTTGCATCTTTCTCTGAATAACTTTGTTGAAGGAAATGCCTTTCCAGCTCAAAGGTGTTAGAAGGAAAATCCATCTGGTTCAAGCTGGGAGAAAGACACTGGAAACAACATGGAAACTGACTGGAAGTAAAGTTTAATGATGAACAGAACCATCAGCAGTTCTGGGTCAACTGAACAACTAGCTAGATGAGTGCCGGGATTTTTTTTTTTTTTTTTTATTGCAAAAGTTTTACAATTACATTTTCACCCCCTTTTCCCCCCCCCCCACTACCCCCCCCAAACTTCCCAACCTCCCCAGCCCACTCTAACCCTCCCCTCCCCCCAGACTTCCTAGTATGCTCATGTCAGATAAAAGGAAAAAACCCTCCTTTGTATATAAAACTTGAGCCCCTCCCTCCCCCTTACAAATTTTCATCTTCATTACATTAATCTATTTCTATCTTGGTATATCATTTTCAGATAAATTTTCATCCTGATTACCTTAAAAATATTTCTATCATAATGTAACATTTTCTAACAAATTTTCATCCTTAACCTTAAAATATTTCTATCTTAATATAACATTTTCTAACAAATTTTTATCCTCAACCCTAAAATGTTTCTATCTTATATAACATTTTTAAATAAAGGCTATTTGATACTTCCTAGTTTGATATTTATGCTGAACATAATTTATCCACTTCTTCCATTCCCATTCATAAGTCTCTTGAGAACAATCTTTTAAATATGCTGAAATCTTCGCCATCTCCGCAAAACTGGCCATCTTCAAAGTCCATTCCTCAATCGAAGGCAGCGCTTCATTTTTCCAGTATTTACCTATCAACAATCTTGCTGCAGTTATCATGTACAATATCATTTTTGTTTCCCCCAATGTAAAACCCTTAACTATACCCAATAAAAACAGTTGTGGAGAAAATTGAATTTTTCTCTTCAAAACATTCTGCATGACCCACCAAATTTTTACCCAAAAAGCCTTAACTTTCTTACAGGTCCACCAAACATGATAATATGTAGCGTCTAAGCAGTCACATCTCCAACATTTAGGCTGGGCACTAGGGTACATACACGACAATTTTTTTGGGTCTAAATGCCATCTATAAAACATTTTATAGAAATTTTCCCGCAGATTCTGCGACTGTGTAAATTTAACATTCTGAACCCAAATTTTTTCCCATGTTTCCAACATCACTGGTTCCTCAAAATTTTGTGCCCACTTAACCATGCAGTCTTTAACTAGTTCAGTTTCTGAATCCCTTTCTAACAAGACATTATAAAGTCTTTTAATATGCATTGGGCCTTTCTCTTTTATATGTCTAACTAATTCTTCCTCATACATCATAATACCAGTTTTTTGGTCCTCTTTCCATCTCAATTGCAGTTGATTATATTGTAACCAAGTTAAATTAATCCCTTCAGCCAACAATGTCTGTAATGTCTTCAGCTGCCATCTGCCCGCATCTGTAAAAAGAACCTCTTTATATAAAACCCCCCCGAATGACATTATATTTGTATTCCACAAGGTATGACCAAGATCCAGCCATAGCGGTATTTTATAATTCCAGTTGTTTCGGTGCTTCTTCCAAACTCTCAGCAAAGAATCTCTAAGTATATGGCTTTTAAATACTTTATCCACTTTGCTGTCATAAAATAAGTAAGCGTGCCATCCAAATTCCAGATCAAAACTTTCTGCATTCAATATTCCAGTCTTTTTTCCTCCAAACCAATCACTTACTAAAGTCAAAGCTGTTGCATCATAATATAATTGTAGGTTTGGAAGTTTGAGACCTCCCCTTTCTGGGATGTCTTGCATAATTTTCATTTTTACTCTTGGTTTTTTCTCGTTCCAGACAAATTTGTTGATACCAGTTTGCCATGCTTTTAGTTGTTTATCATTTTTGAGCACCGGAATCATTTGAAACAAAAAAAGAAATCTTGGCAAAATGTTCATCTTAACTGCTGCTATTCTTCCAAGTAAAGACAGCTGCAGTTTTTTCCAAATCTCCATATCTTTTTGCACCTCTCGCCACAACGCCTCATAGTTATTTTGAAACAATTTCATATTTGATTCTGCAACCTGAACTCCTAGATATTTTACCTTTGGTACAATCTCAAAACCTGCCCTCCTTTCTAACTCCAGTTTACGATCTTGTGTCATATTTTTAACTACCATCTTAGTTTTTCTCTGATTCAATCTGAAACCTGAAACTTTACCAAAGTCTTGTATAATGTCCTTCATCTAGTGCCGGGATTTTTTATATAGGTCCTGAGATGCTGCTGGGGGGTGGGTTGTGCAATGAAGGGCCTTGTGTTCTGAAAGGGTGTTGGGCAATTCCTATTGTGGTTAATGGCTTTTGTCCTGTGCTGGATCTTGGGTGAGGGGTTGCTGTAGTAATCCTACCGTTTTGCTTTTGTTAGCTGTCAAACTGCTGCAAGGAGTTTCATTCTGTCTTGAATGGATTTCTACCTGCAATATTGCTTTGCTTATGAATTTAGATAGATAGTTGGCTTCTTCTTTCAATAAGCACTTCATCTCTTTAAGTGCTGGCAACTGCTGTGGGCTATTTAAAAAGACAGGGGGCTGCTTTATGCCTCTAAAACATGTTTCTCCATTTCTCCTTTAGGGAAATATAATATTCTGCCTTTTTTAATATTTCCCAAAATATTTCATTCTTCCGGGGGGGGGGGGGCCTTCCCCAAAAGGCATACCAATCTGAAGCTTAAATTATTTCATATGTATTATAATTATTATTGATAGATTATATTATTTATAGATTCTAGGCCAGCATTCATAGAAAACATGGGACAAATTGTGGAACATGTTGAAGTTTTCACTTTGCACTGTACTTCGTCCTGTGACATTTTAGGATTACAATTGTTTGTCAGAATTATTGTCCTTTCAGCAAATAATAATAATAATAATAATAATAATAATAATAATAATAATAATAATAATAATAATAATAATTTTATTTCTATACCGCCCTTCTCCCGAAGGACTCAGGGCGGTGTACAGCCAGTTTAAAAACACAAGACACAACAATAATTAAAAATTAAAATAATTAAATAGATTTGGCTGATTTAAAACTCTAAAAATTAAAATACCCCAATTTAAAATGATTATATTGACAGCCCTGCCTGGCAGAACAACAAGGTCTTCAATGCGCAGCGGAACACCCGGAGGTCGGAGATCTTGCGTATTTCCGGGGGCAGTTCATTCCACAGGGCTGGGGCTCCCACAGAGAAGGCCCTCCCCCTGGGTGTCGCCAGCCGACATAACTTGGCTGATGGCACCCTGAGAAGACCCTCTCTGTGGGAACGGACTGGTCGGTGGGAGGCTATTGGTGGCAGAAGACGGTCTCGAAGGTACCCGGGTTCTATGCCATGGAGCGCTTTAAAGGTGGTAACCAACACCTTGAATCGCACCCGGAAGACCACTGGGAGCCAGTGCAGCTCGCGCAGGAGGGGTGTCACGCGGGCACAGCGGGTTGCGCCCATAACCACCCGCGCGGCCGCATTCTGGACCAGTTGGAGCCTCCGAGTGCTCTTCAAGGGGAGCCCCATGTAGAGAGCATTACAATAGTCCAGCCGGGAGGTGACAAGGGCATGAGTGACCGTGCGCAAGGCGTCCCGGTCCAGAAAGAGCTGCAACTGGCGGATCAGGCGAACCTGATAAAAGGCCCCCCTGGCCACGGCCGTCATGTGCTCTTCTCAAGACAGCCGTGCGTCCAGGAGGACACCCAGATTGCGAGCCCTCTCTGTGGGGGGCAAGGATTCACCCCCAATAGTCAGCGATGGCATCTGCTGACTATATCGGGACGCCGGCAACCATAGCCACTCGGTCTTGGATGGGTTGAGTCTGAGCCTGTTCCTCCCCATCCAGGCCCGTACGGCCTCCAGGCAGCGAGACATCACATCAAGGGCATCGTTGGGGTGGTCTGGGGTGGAGATGTACAGCTGAGTATCATCAGCGTACAGGTGACACTTCACCCCAAAACCACGGATGATCTCACCCAGCGGCTTCACATAAATGTTGAACAGAAGAGGCGAGAGGGCCGACCCTTGTGGCACTCCCCATGCGAGATGCCTCGAGGTCGACCTCTGCCCCCCTGCCAACACGAACTGCGAGCGGCCAGAGAGGAAGGAAGAGAACCACCGCAAAACGGTGCCCCCTACTCCTAACCCTCTCAACCGCTGCAGCATGATACCATGGTCGATGGTATCAAAAGCCGCTGAGAGATCTAATAGGACTAGGACAGAGGAGCAACCCCTGTCCCGGGCCCTCCAGAGATCATCCACCAACGCGACCAATGCCGTTTCTGTGCTGTGCCCCTGCCTGAAACCCGACTGGTACGGGTCTAGATAGATAGCTTCATCCAGGTGCCTGGGCAGTTGTCGTGCCACCACACTCTCAACAACCTTCACCACAAAACGAAGGTTGGAGACCGGACGGTAGTTAACTAATTCAGCCGGGTCCAGGGAAGGCTTCTTGAGGAGGGGCCTCACCACCGCCTCTTTCAAGGCGGCGGGAAAGGCACCCTCACTCAGAGAAGCAGTTATAATCCCCTGGAGCCAGCCTCGTGTAACCTCCCGGGAGGCCAGTACCAACTAGGAGGGACACGGGTCCAATAAACATGTGGCGGCACTAATCCTACCCAGAACCCTGTCCACATCCTCGGGAGCCACAGGATCAAACTCCTCCCAGATAATATTCTCAAGACCTACCCTTGTCTCCTCCCCCAGACTCGCCCAGTCGGAGTCCAAGCCTTCCCGAATCCGAGCGACTTTATCGTGCAGGAATTGCACAAAATCCTCAGCTCAACCCTCCAAGGGATCCTCCCGCACTCCCCCCCCAAAGAAGGGAGTGGGTCACCCTAAACAGGGCGGCTGGGCGGTTCTCTGCAGATGTGATAAGAGCAGAAAAATGGTTAGATTTCGCCGCTTTTATCGCCACTAGGTAGGTCTTGATATAAGACCTCACCTGTGTCCGGTCGGAATCAGAATGACTAGTCCTCCAAATGCTCTCTAGGCGTCTTTTCCGACGCTTCATCTCTCTCAGCTCCTCAGAGAACCAAGGAGCCAATTGAGATCGGCATCGGGTCAGAGGCTGCAAAGGCACGACACGATCCAAAGCTCCGGCGGCCGCACTCTCCCAGGCGGCTACCAGCTCTTCAGTCGAGTCGTGTGTCAGGGTCTCAGGAAATGGCCCAAGCTCTGTCAGGAACCTTTCTGGATCCATCAGGCGCCTGGGACGGAACCATCTAGTCGGTTCCGTCTCCCTGCGGCGGGGGGAAGCGGTAGGAAAGTCCAAGTGGAGGAGTGAATGATCTGTCCATGACAAGGGTTTAATGTCTAAGTCCCCTCTACCAAGATCATTCAACCACTGACCAGAGATGAAAATCAAGTCCAGAGTGTGTCCTCCTATGTGAGTGGGGCCTTGAACTAACTGGGTCAGGTCCATGGCCGTCATGGAAGCCATGAACTCCCGAGCCACCTCTGACGTCTCACCCGCGGATGGAAGGTTGAAATCCCCCATGACAATAAGTCTGGGGGTATCCACCGCCACCCCGGCGATGACGTCGAGTAGCTCGGGTAGGGTCGCTGCCACGTGGCAGGGAGCCAGGTACGCAGTCAGCAAACCCATCTGCACCCCACGGCCCCACTTCACAAAGAGGGACTCACATCCGGCTATCTGAGGAACAGTGGTCTCCCTCGGACAAAGACTCTCCCTAATAATCACCGCCACTCCCCCACCCCTCCCCTGGGCCCTTGGCTGATGAAATGCACGAAAACCTGGTGGGCACATTTCAACGAGGGGGACCCCCCCCCTCTTGGCCCAACCAGGTCTCCGTAATACCTGCCAGGTCCGCACCCCCCTCCAATATAAGATCACAGATGAGGGTGGCTTTATTGACAACCGACCTGGCATTACATAACATCAGCCGTGGACCCTGGGCCTGAGACTCTGCACAACCCAGGCCACAAGATGCGCATTGGGGACATGGGTATGAAGCAGTAACAGAGCTAGGAACAGAGAAATTATAGAAAGACATCCAAGGCAATTCTTTCTCTTCAGAATTGCCTGAGTCAATTACAAAGCACCTTCTAACCAGCAGAGGGAACTGTTGGTTAATTTAACAGATATTCAGATAGTAAGAAATGTCTATGGCTGATTGGAATATTGTACTAAAGGACTGTCACAAAACGGGGAAAAAAATTTTTTTAGAAAAATGTAACAATGGTCCCATTTTTTTCATTATTTGTAATATATCTAGAGTTGGCTTTTTTTTTGTTTCTGAGCATCTCTACATTAAAAAAAGGAAACACTAAATCAAATGAACCAGAAAAATTAGCCAAATGGATTTATTGTTCAGTCTGTGAATACTCTGTGCGTGCATCTATATATAATATAAATAGAATTGCTGTGGTATGTTTTGCTTGTGTTGTGCATGTATTTGGGACCTCTGGATCAGAGGTCCCAAACCCCCAGGTCGCGACCCACTACTGGGCCATGGCCTATTTGCAACCGGGCCATGCAAGCAGCAGGCCAGTGCACATGTGTGCACAGCTCAACTTGTGGGAGTGACAGACTGGCACACATGCAAATGCACATGCAGCTCAGTTTGCACAAGTTGAGCTGTGTGCGCACTGGCCCACTACTCGCACGGCCCCGTTCCCTCTGCCGCCAAGCAGCAAAAGTTGGGGACTACTGCTCTAATCCATGAATTGTTATAAATCTGTTCATCTTTAGAAAGTTTCAAGTCTCATTTCAGCTACAAAAATGAAACATGTTCTCTTTAGTTTTAGTCATGGTTAAAATAGATTTTCAAAATCATTATGCTAGACATATTGAGAATATTGAATAGATATAAATCCAGGTTGTGACTGAAAATACCTTTGTGGCTCCCAGCACAAAAAAAGCATTTTATAGAGGAGAAATAATAGGCACACAGAGAAATCATTAACGTACTGTGAGATACTAGAATTGCATGAAGGGGAAGACAAAATGAAATCAAGAGAACATCTGAAGGTAGAGAGAGATAGCTATAAATGGTTTTTCGATTTAGTTATCACAAAGATTCAAAGTAGACAAAAGAATTTACAATAGTGCTTTTGAAACAGAATTGAGTACAAATAATGAACATGTGATTGCTAAAATGTATACACTTTTATTGAAATTCGAAAAGAACTAGTAAAATATATGATAAAGTGGGCTAATTTTTGCTTACAATGCGCAGTTGGAACAATAGGAAAATTTATGTTTCAACCGACTGAAATTTACACTATGTTACAATCATAAAGAAAATTTTATAAAATGATGTACCATTGGTATATGACATCAAAAAAATTATCTGGAATGTACAAAGGTATTTCGGGTCTATGTTGGCAGTCTGAAGAACAAGAGAGGTTTGGTGGATGTGCAAAACAGCTAGAAGGTTTTGCATTCAAATGCATACACTGATTCAGAGGATTTAAAAAATTAATATACAACTGAAGCCATATTTTTTTTCTTCAGAACTGATGAATAAACAGTTGGGAAAAAAAGTCATGGAACTTACTTTTTTAAAAAATGTTAACTGCAGCCAGATTATTGTACACAGACAGAGAGGGAAATATCTGGCAACATCTACAAAGGAGGAATGCTGAAGATGATAGAACTTGATGGAATGGCCAAATTGACCTGTCTGATTAGAGAAAAGCCAATATCTATGATTATTATTGACTGGAAACCCCTTATGGACTTTTTGTGCAAGACAGAAAAAAAATGAACATTTGATCTATGGTTATGACAATTAAATAGGATAGATCATAGAAAGATGAGTAAGCACTGTGTAACTTTAGAGAGAAAGGCAAACCTACAGTTCTACTTACAACTGCCATAAAGAAGATTGGAAGTGACCTTTTAATATCCTTTTTCTATTGTTTCTATTTTTCTTCTTTTTTTAGCCTTCTCTTTTCTTTCTTCCTTTTTCTTCCTTCCTTCTTTCTTTATTTTAGATTGTATTATTTTCATTTCTTAAACTTTCAATATAATTATATATTTTTAAAAAAATAGCTTTATTTAGCTACTTTGTAGGCCACTTTGTAGGCTCACCATGTCATGCCAGGGTTGACAGACAAACCATGTTTTCAAGACTTTCTGAAAGGCTAACAGAGATGGAACTAACCTCACCTAAAGAGAAATAATGTTCTAGAGAGCAGGAGTTGGAACAGAAAAAGTATGTCTCCTGGGTCCCATCAGATGGAACTTCTTCTCAAGATAGGATCTCGAGCACGCCTCTTCTGCTGGCCCTGATGGGATGGGTGGGTGTAACTAGGAAGAGATACTCCCTCAAATAACCTGATCCCATATCACGTAGGGCTTTAAAGATCAAAACCAGCATCTTGTATATTCCAGTTTTGACCAAGCAGTTCTGAAAAAGACTTGCATCCAGAATCCATATTGAAATCAAAGTCAAAGGAATGTATTTCTAAACCTATAAAGCTATGTTCTTAAATTGCCAAACCTTTATACTATATGCATAACTTGGTTTTATGAGCACCACTGTTCTGAGTTACAAAACAAGGAAGTGAAGTTGTAGCCACTGAACCATGAAGAGCTTTTAAACCAGGTGCCATAAGATATCAGATGGGAATGCAGCCAACCTCTTTTCCTCAAGAAAGCAAAAGCCAGGGTCAAAATGCTAAAGAACAAGGCAGACTAAGTGGAAAGACCTTGAGAGGATCCTTTAGTTAATATACTGTATGTTATACTTTCCTGCACATATTTTTCCATCCTTCCCCCAAGAAGGTGTATTACAGAACTAGAGACTAAATCAGAGTTATTGATTCCAAGTTAAGGTGCTTTCCTCTGCACAGAAATGCAACTACTAGTCAGAATGGAAGCATCTAGTAATGTGCCTAAGAAAGGAAGCTACAAGTCAAGATGTCCACAGTACAAATTTGTCCTCTGCCACGGATTCTGTAATTGAGTTTCAGAAGTCACTTTTATTCAGGGACCACCTCTACATAAGCAAGATATTTTAATGACAACTTATTTAAAATTATGGATTCTAGAGTGAATATGGACATCCAAAATGATGACCACTCAAATTTCTGAGAAAGGAGGTAGATATTACTAAGTAACAACACAAGGAAATATTTCAATAAGTAATACTGTAACCGTGAAGGAGAAATTAGCAGTTGTTGCAAAAGTAGAATCTAAGTAGCATTAAGGGGACAGTGCTCAATGGGGCCAGAACTTCCCCAAACTTTAGATAAAAGAAATAATGTTTTGGAAAAGTAGAAAAGGGGTATTCATCCATATGCCTTAGCTTTGAGAATCAAAAGTTCAGCAGGGGACGAAAAAATGTGGGCTGAGGGAGAAAGAGAAATGACAAAGGAAAAAAATAAAGGGATCTGAGAATACACCCTCTATATAAAAATATAGAAAATGAATCGGGAATCAGGTTGAGGAAGGCAGTCTGAGTACCTATCCAATGTAAGATCATGACTCTTGAGAAATGGTGGTAGATAAAGCTTCTAAAAGTTCGGGAAAGGGAGAGAAGAGAAATGAGATCACTTATTGATAGCTGTACACTAGTGTTTTTCAGTTGGGTCAACTCCTGACCTTCTGAAGCCATGGATTTTTGGAGCAGGGGATTCAGGTCAGTTCAGAGAAGGGGCATTGGTCTACCTTGCCTTTGCCTGATTTGGACTGAGTAGGTCAGGCAAAGTGATCTGTCTCTTCCTGGCTGTGAAATCCAACTTAATAGAAGTTGTTCCTGGCTGTTTTTCAGAAGTCAAAGGATGCAATGTATCAGAAGCTCTAAATTCAACTCCTGAAATGTTCAGCAGCTGGTTGGGACTATAACAGCAAGTTCATCTCAATGGAGGATACTGACAGGCCTCTGTAGAAAGTTAGCACCCACCCCTCTCCTAGAAAAATGAAATATTTTGAGAAATATTAAAAAGGCAGAATACGTGCTCTTGGAAACGTGCTCTTGGAAAGCAGCCCCCACCTTTCTTAATAGCCCCAGTAAGACTGGGCCAGCCTATCTACAAGACAAAAGACCTTCAGCTCCAGGGTGATAGGATTAAGATATGACCCACCTGGACATAATAGGATTCTCTAGCAGTAGGGCTCACTGCATTGCAAAATCACCTGGGGACATTGCATCACCCTCCAGGCTTCAACCAAACTTGATTCAGACAAACATGGCCCCACATGGCCCCATGGGAGCCTGATTACAGCCGATATAATACATCTCTTGCACAGGAACAGGAAACTCAAAGGCAAGGCCCAAAAGAGGGTAAAATAATCCTCACTCTCCGCTCCATGTGGTCAGTTGCCCAGGACGTCAAACCCATGCAGTCCTGTTCATCAATAACCATCTTTCCAATTAGCCTCCATGTTTCCAGTGTCTTTCTCTCCACTTGGAACTGAACCAGATGAATATTTCTTCCAACACCTCTATCCACGTCATAGTCGCCCTGATTAGATTCATGTCCAGACCATGACGGAAGAAGCCTCAAAGAGATTTTCCACCCCAGGATAAACAGAGGCTTGCAGGAGGAAAGGGGAGAGAGCTTGGTGTTGGCTAGTGGTTTCCTGTAGTTTTCTTAATTGACTTCAATTATTGGTGGAGAGTGTTGTTGTTTTTTAAAAAAGTTGTATTTTTCTATATCTAGCCTATGTTGATCTTGGGGGGGTTGTTCTGAGTACTCTCTCTTGCCAGGGGCAAATTTATGAAAGTCTTTCCAGCTCTGATTATCTTTAAATTGATTGTCTTATCACTGTCTTAAAATAACCTCATCCTCTTGCATTTAAGGTAATCAAAATCAATGAGCTTTATGATCCAAACAAACTGTCAACAAGTATCTATGCACAGACTTGCACCATCCCACAATGGAAATTATATTTTGATAGGCAGCACTAGCATTAAACCTGAGCAAAAGGTCACATTTCCAAGCTGAGGGGAGTTGCTTCTCCCAACACGGAAAGGCAACAGATTGCTTATTTCCAATGTGCAAATTAACATATGTGCTGAGAAGGTTCTCATTTCCTTAAAAACTCTGTCTCTCCCTTTCTGTGCCATAGTCAGGCAGTTTGCGCAGTTTCTTAAAATAGAAATATGTGACAAAATACTGGTTTTGCTGTAACAATCCTATAGTGTTCGTTTTCTTCAGCTTGTTGCTTTCTAAGGGTGTTGCTCTAAAGTCTTTTTAGCCACTGGTTGCTTAGGCTAAAAATGATGGGGTGGGGGGTTGTAGACCAACATATTTGGAAAGTATCAAGTTGGAAAGGACTACATATAATGCGTAATTAGGTAAATAGAAAAACATCGTTGCATCGCTCTATAATGCAGTTTAGTGGTCTCCTCATTACTGTTATGCAATTACACCGAGGGTCCAGGGGCTTGCAGACACATCGTTGGAAGCATGTAAATTCTGATCAATGGCATAGCCATGAACAGTCATACAAACCCACATGACGCCAGGCCAGCAACTTTATGGCTTACTTAAAACAATTAGAGTATCTACAGACTGTTACTCAATGCCTTAGTTTTTTCACAAATCTACACTGGGCTCCTTCCTATTCAGAAGCTGCAGCAGGTTTTCTCATAAGGTGTCTGAAGTAGGATAATTTGAGCCTGGTTAGATTTAATAGTATATAATATGACTGAGTTTGTTCTATATTAGCACATTATAAATATATTAAATGACAATCATTTAATTACTAGGCTATAAATTCTTTTCTGAGACAACAGTATTGTCACTGTTGTATTTTGTAGATGTATTCATTATTGTTGTCATATCTGGGTCATCAAGTTTGGATCATCTATATCATGGTTGTTATATTTCACCAATTTTTTTTTAATTGAGCCTGGACATTTGTGCTTCAAGTGAGAACTCTTGAGTTGACTTGTCCCATACATAACATAAACAAAGTATATTATCTGATTTAAGTTTATATATGGGTTGTGTGATATCTATCATCTATCTATCTATCTCTCTCTCTCTCTCTCTCTCTCTCTACCTCTCTCTATCTCTCAGTCTACCTATCTACCTGTCTATGTCTATGTCTATGTCTATCTATCTATCATCTATCTATCTATTTATCTATCTATGTATCTATCTATCTATCTATCTATCTATCTATCTATCTATCTATCTATCTATCTACTTAAAGGCAGTAATCATTTACATTAATTTTTCTCAAACTTTACGCTATATTAGAGAACAAACCCATTTCCACAACCGTTATGCTTATAGGAATGGGAGTGATTGAATTAGTTTGATTATACTGAGGGTGCCAGGTTGAGAGCTGCGGTGGCATGGTGGTTACAATCAGTACTGCAGCTAATTCTACTGACCGCCGGCTGCCAGCAGTTTGGTAGTTCGAGTCTCACCAGCTCAAGGTTGACTCAGCCTTCCATCCTTCTGAGGTCGCTAAAATGAGGACCCAAATTGTTGGGGGCAATATATGCTGATTCTGTAAACTGCTTAGAGAGGGCTTTAAAGCACTGCGAAGTGGTATATAAGTCTAAGTGCTATTGCTATTGCTATTGAGAAAGACTTTCCTGCATCATTGTTACTGGGAGTAAGATTCTCTGAACTCAATGAAGGATCACTTCTGAGTAAGTTCATATGAAGTCTGAAAACACATAGAGGTGCTTCTAAATTCAGAGGAATACAGCAACATGAAGTACAGCCAGGAGTGAGACTACCTAAGGCATTACAATGTCTTTGCTAAATTTGCAGGAACTATTGACTTAGTAGTTTCATTTTACATCAGATCTACTAATTTTATCCCACCCATCCCTCCTCAGAGTAAATGGCAGTGGTTTTTTATCTGTTAAGTATCCAAATAAATATTTATTTGGTTTGTTAATAATAAAAAGGAGAAGAATCTTCCCATGAGGCAAACCCTTTTATACACAAAGGAAACTAGTCCCCACCTGTTTTCTTAGTGAAGAAAGCTGTTGGAGAAAGGAGGAGAGTATCCAACTCTGTGGCAGACAGATTCTTGTTTGGCTCTCATTTCTCAAGATGTCTCCAAAGTATGGAATAATATAGCAATATTATTATTATTATTATTATTATTATTATTATTATTATTATTATTATTATTATTGACAAAAGCTCTTAAACACTGTAAGCTAATTAGTTGGTCACTGCAGAGCTGACATTGTTATAACTGCCATCTGGTTAATGGTAAGCCAATTCCAACAATCCTGACTACACAATAACACTTACTAAGTTAGGTATGCGTAATGTCAGACTGAGCACCATGTAGACATTTGAATTGCGCACATCATGTACTGCATTTCAAAAGGGAGTAATGCCACACTTAAAAAAAAATGAACAGTGAATGCAAATAGGACAAAAATTGATCGCATATTTTTGTTTATTGAAGCCATGTTGGTTAACAATTTCAATGCAGTGGTGGGTTGCCCCCGGTTCGGTCTGGTTCTATAGAATCGGTAGTAAAACTGATGGGAGGCTCCGCCCACCCACCACGACATCATCATTGGTGATCTGCGCATGTGCAGAAGCGCACGCACACGCTCCCATTGCAAACCAGTAGTAAAGGTAAGTAGAACCCACCCCTGTTTCAATGTCATTGAAAAATTGTATCTAATCTTTTTTCCCCCAAAGTTTAAGATTTCTAACTGGGATTCAGTTGAAATTTATTTTGCAGCAACAGCATTATACTCTTGCAAAAGAAAAATCAAGTACTGAATATTCATCATGGGCATTAAATGACATTTATTTCAGCATTCGCATTGAAATATGAGGCACCCAAACAATAAAGGTAATAGTGTCGTGCATATTCAAATGATCTGTTACATCCTCTTTGTATGTGTGCTCATTGTGGTGGTAGGATCCTAAAATACATTTGATGTATCATCAACTTCTCTATGAACTTGGCATCCCATCTGCCTTTCTGTAGCTTCCTATATAGACTTGCTGTCAGAAGCCGCAGCCACTAGACCTTCAACCAGAAGGAAATCTGCCAATGAGGCTTGCTTTCTCTGGCTTCTTTGATAGTTTCCGTCCAAGTTTAGAAGGAGGCAGCATGTCTTCTTGTCTTAATTATGGATATCCATAAATCAGCAAATCACAATATACCCACAGAACATGAAGTAGCTGAGCCTTCCCATTGAGGGGTGACCATTTTTGTCATCATCCAAGTTGTTTTTGAGGGCATTGCTGCAGTCATGGCAGATAATCAGATAAAAACCAAAGATTAAACATGTCACTTTCTAATCAGGGAAAACAACAAAAGCTTTATAAATATAAAAAATAACATCTGATATTATATTGGAATAAATTTTTGGGACTTCAAACGTTTCAGTATCAGTTAATTCTATCTGTTTTGGGAGTGGTACCATAAATATTTTGATAGCAAATATAGCAGAAGCATGATAAGATTGCAGTATAATTTTACAGAAATCAAAGCAGGTATTTCTTTGATATTTACATGGAATGTATTTAATTCAATAAAAGGAAGAAGTTATAGTCATAATAGCCCAATTCAGTATCATGTTATAATGTAATCTGGTTTTGGCTTAACCTGTTGTATGAACCCACTTTATGACTTAATACAATGTGGGATTCAACCAACTGTAGCTTTTTCAATAACTCAAAATTTCACCGTGGAATAAAATACGTATGCATGAAATAGCGTGTACATATAAAAAAAGTGAACGTGTGTTTTTTTAATGTGTATCAAATGCACCTCCAAATTATAGACATCTAACATTCTACACAAGTAAAATAAGTATAAAACAGGTCATAGAAATATAGCACTTGTAAAAAGTATGCAAAATAAATAGAATTAAAACTATTCACACAATATTGAGCCACATGAGAGCACTTTCTTTTGCCAGCATGAGGTCTTCCTCAGTATATGTTGAAAGATATCGTATACACTGTACTATACATGAGATGGATTGTTCTTCTTCACATTCACAGAGTATCTTCTATAGGGAAGCCCCGTTTTCTTAGATCAGGGGTGTCAAACTGGAGGCCCGCATCATGCACAGGCCACGCTCACCCCAGCTCCGCAAAGAGGTAATACATTGCAATACATCACACGATGGCAATGTGACGCCATGAATTTGACACCAGTGTCTTAGATTGTCCTTTGATCTTCCTACCTGTCTTGCAGTGTGTTTAGTGATTCCCATACAGGCCAAGATTGTTCTTGAGTAGGTGACAGACAGCGGTGTGGTTGGGCCCAGTTGGCCAGTACCTCCTTACTTGCCTTCCATAATTACAGGAACATGTGTAGTGGTTGATTGTTAGGAGGGGCAGAAGTTTTGAGGAAGCTATTCCTCAATCTCAGTCTCGACCTTGGAAGTTGATGACTGTGTTAACAGGTGTGTTTCTGTAGTTGTTGCTTTAACCCACTCTTTCTGCACAGCACTTTTCCCATTGGAACTTTGGAGTGGGAATACCAACTAGATAATGTACCTTTTGTATTGGAGTCAGTTTTAGACACCCCATGACCTAGTGTTGTGGCCCGTACATGGCCTGTGCAGCTAGTAGCTGATTCAGACAGCGAGGAGGCTGGTATGGTGCTGCGCCAGCAGCCTGTGCAGCTGACACTCAAGTTAGACAATGAGGAGGCTGGAGAAGATGTGGTGCCAGAGGCGGGGATTCAGCCAGGGCCTTCAGAACCTCCAGAAGCTCCCTTAAGTGAAGAGGACAAAGAGGAGGAGCCTCTTCTCGATGCACAGGCGCGCAGAGCTGCCAAAAGGCAGGATTGGCTCCTCAGGAGGAGGTCTCCTTGAGAGTAAGGCTTGGGGCTAACTGGCCACTCCCTTAGCCTATTTAAGGAGGAACACCGTCTGAAGCAATTTGCAGGAAACAACTTAGTTCACATACCTTCGTGTATTGTCTTGCTTATCTTATTAGCTTTCTGCAAATTGCTTCGGGCATTCTGCCAACCATAGTAAGTTTTCAGTTATTATTCTTTGAATTCTTGGCGGCTGTTAATGCAACTAATTAACAGCCGTTGTTGTAAAAGACTGGTTTATTCAGTAAACTAAGGTTTCAACGGACTTTGTGTGCGCTGCGTTCTTTGGGGTCCGTAGCTGGGGCAGAACACCTGTCTCGTAGTTTCATTTAGGGCCCTGTCAACCCGTTTTGCATGTTTTGATCTATACCAAACAAAGCTGGCATATTCTTCAACAGTGAATGTAGTGATTAATTACAAACCCTGTTAGTTTGGGATTGGATATCCCCAATATGTGGATGATCCCTAACTATAATATCTTAACATTAGGCCAACTAGGCGATACTGTTAAAAACTTTGTCCCAGTCTTTGGAAGATGAACTAGTCTGACTGGACAGAAACACTAAGCTCGACTCTGACAATGGCTACTCATATGTGGACCACCCAGATCTGGAGATTTCATCTTTAGTCTTGAGTGAGGCTGCACTTCCCCCTTTGAGACTGAGGCACAACTTTGAGAATCTTCTTGCTCCTGGAACAGATGGCAACTATGGCCATGAAGGTTCATACAGTAAGCCAGCAGCACCCATACATGGATTGAGAAACTCTTAGAACACTCACTCATGCTTTGGTCATCTTGTATTTGATTGCAAAGCACTCAACGTGAAACTGACCTTGAAACTATTTGGAAGCTGGAGTTGGTTGAGAATGTAAATATATATTATGGCCATATTCCAGTGTGCCCACATATATATTAGTTATGGCCATATTCCAGTGTGCCCACATGACACCTCTGCGTTGTAAGCTGTATAAAATTTTCAGTAGGATTCTGGGTGCAATTTAAATTGTTGGTCATATCCTATAAAGTCCTTCATGGAATAGAGCCTGGTTATCTGAGGGACTATATACACTCTCATAGTTTTGTGCATATCCAATATGATCAGGCAGAGTCAGCATGTTCTGAGTCCTGTCAATTAAACTGTGTCACCTGAAGAAACCAGGTGAGGAAGCAGGACGTCCCAAAGGTCCGAAAGGCTTTAGAAGCTTCTTGAATGAGAAGTGAAACGTCTTCAAAGACAAACCAGAAAGTCCAGTTGCTCTTGAAAAAGCACCTTTGGGACAACCATGACCTGGATGACTGAGAACCTCCATAGACATCCAGGAAGCAGGACTTTTCTATCATAATACTTTCCCTCTGGAACAAGATCCCCCCAATATTCACGCAGCCCTACTCTGATCTTATTTTAACAAGTCCTTATAGCATGGCTCTTCCCCCAGGTATTGGGCTACAATATGTAATGGGTCCTTTGTTTAATAGTTTCATAATTATTGTGCTTATTTTTTTTCCAAGTATGTGTTGTTCTTTTGGATTATTTAAAATTGTTTTAATATTGTAGATGGCTAGAGTCACAAAGGAGTTAAGTAGCCTTAAAAGTATAGAATTAATTCAATCATTTTGAAAAATGTGGAATTCTGAACAACTATTCTTTAACATTTTTCCTGTTATACATTTCTTGAATAACCCCACATGGGGGATCTTTTTTTTTATTTTAATTCAAAAATTAAAGTATAATCCCATTAATCCATCTCTAATTTGGAATTTCTTTTTTCCCCAGTGATTTGGTGAAATGTGGCGAAGACATTGAACTACATATTCACTTTCTAATCTTTAAACAAGTTAATTAACTTTTATTAAACTTAAATACGGTAGGTTGCAATCAGATACCCTTATTACAATTCATCTTAAATTCAACAGAGCATTTATAGTGAGATCTGGATTTTACAATATATCCATAGGCTGCCAATCTCGCCTTCTCTGTCTATAAACTTGTCTCTCTGACAGATAGAAACTTTTCTCTAGGATACAAGTCTGAGCCTCCCTTGAACTCAACCTTCTACTCATACCTTCCAAACCCACCCACCCCCAATTCCCTTCTCCCTTTGGACTATGAGCTCAAAAAAGGGCTCTGTATTACAATGCTTTAAGAGGCACTGTGATTTACAATGTGTAAATCAACCAACTACCGGTATATTTTATTGTATTCAATAATTGTACATTAAATACACCATGGTATAACAGATAGAAGATCCAAAAGATGTATACTGTATACGGATTGCTGAACAATTTTTTTCAAAGATATAGAAATATGAATTAACTATGCTTTGTGTGTCGACCTAGAATCTGTGCTTATTCATTAAATAAATTTGTCTTTGATAAAATGATAAACAAACCCTTTCATTATTGTAAAACTGATTTATTTTCATTTTATAAATTAACAAACACCTAATGAATGGGAGAGAATACCCGCCTGGCTTCCACCGCTTTTTATTTCTCACATCATCTCACATACCTTTTAATTTTTCAGTGCCTGTCAATATTTGCTGTTTGGTTCTAGAAAGTACATCCTGATTGTACAATAGAATAAATAATACATGCCCCTCTTATTTAACCTTGCAGTCATTTAGTGAGAAAGACATACATACTTTTATTTGTATTGCTCCCTCAACAGGAACTGTGCTCTATGAAGTACAATTACTAACCTAAGGTTCTTGCCATACAAAAGGACAAGAAATAATAACATTATTATTTCGGTGAAATAATAATCGGTGAAAATCCAGTATGCAGTCGCTTCAGCTGCACATCTGGAATGGTCCGCGATACAGAAATAATTTATTTGCAGATAGGAAATCTCTCCAATTGCCAATTCACAAAAATTACCAACCCCACCTGCGACGTCAAAGGGGGACACAGAACGACCCAACAAGCACGCACGCACGCACGCACGCACGCCTTTCCCTTTGCGACTCCAGGCCCGCGACTAAGTAATCTGCGCGCGCGCAGCTCAGCAAAGAGAGCGGCGCCCGCGGAGAAGCAACTCTCCACAACTTCCCGAGGCGAGTCTCAGGTGGAGAAGGCGAAAGAGCGCGTGCGCACAACGCAGTCTCTCTCTTTTTTTTCCTCTCCCCCCCTCACCCAACCCGGAAGTGACGCACAGTGCCGGCTCGGAGAAGGTGGGTAGGGCCCTTAGTGGCGGAAGCGACTGGAGTCGGGCGGGTCCCCGGTGCAGCGCGCTCCTCGGCTTAGGTGGATTTTTTTTTTCTTCCCCTTCCCTGTTTTCCCCCCCCGCTCCTCCTCCTCCTCCTCCCCCGCCCGGCTTCCGTACCCCTCCTCACGGTCGCCATCGCCATGATCCTGCTGGAGGTCAACAACCGCATCATTGAGGAGACGCTCGCGCTCAAGTTCGAGGGCGCGGCCGCTGGGTGAGAGAGGCTGGGAGAGTGGGAGTGGCAACGGGTTGGCGGATGGACGGGCAAAGGGAAACCGGGCGGTCGGTGCTGGTGGGGGTGACCCAGGCGCCATCACCTAAGGGGACTTAAGTCGAAGCTTGTCAGGGCTCCCGAGCGACCGGACGGGGATAGGTGTTCAGGCCTAACTCCCCTACCACAACCCACTCCCTGGGACTCTTGGTGGGGGGGGGAGACCCTATCGAGTAGGCAACGTGGGGGGTGAGGGAGGAACCGACCGTTGGCCCCGATGGAGGAGGAGTGGCTCGGAGCCGGGCCCTGGCTGCTCTTCCGCTCGCCATTTCGAAGTGACTCGGTGTTGAACCATCAAGCCCAGCTCGGAGAGGCGCGGTTTCTCTGGCATTTCTCCCCTCCCACTGTCAACACGTTGGTGTAGTTCTCCTTCCGGGCCTCGAAAGGGATTCAGTCGCTGGAAGTCTTTTTTTTTTGAGGAAGAGAAATAACCGTACTTGATTATCAGAAGCGCTTCTTAAGGGCGACTCACTCACTCTACATTGTTGCCCGGCTTTCTGGGCTTTTTTTATTTTATTTTTTTCTCTTCTCACGTGCTGCTTGTCCCAAAAATGCTTTCCCCCCCCCCTTCAACCTCATGAAACAAATGACAACCAGGACCCCGGATGGCTGAGAATCTCTACAGACTTTCACGTGCTGCTGCTGCTTTTTTTCCCCCCCTGTTCCTCAGAAAGTGCCCTCTCCCTGGCAAACTGAGTCGGTCACCTTTTTTTAAAAAAAAAAACAAACAAACCTGGTGCATTCCCACCTTTATGTGAAGGGCATATACGTTTGAGAATATACCTCACTTAACCCAATAGGAAAGTCGGGCATTTTCAGCATTTTCTTAAAAGGAGAGAGTATGAGGCATCTAAGAAAATCTAGTGGAGGTGTTGGCATTCACACTTGAAAAATGAAAAAAAAAATTCAATTCCCCATTTCTTGCCTACTGAATGTACCTCGGGTGTGGTTTGTCTTTCTCTATTCCCTGATGTGTGAACTTCTAGTCTCTTGGCTGTTTTGTGTGTGGCATACACAACATTTGTGTATGTTGTGGTTTGAAAACATTCTGTGTGACGTAGCTGTAGACATGGCCTATCTAGGAAGAGATTTGTTATACTGAATAGTCAAGAAATGCCCTGCAGGATAAAAATAAAATCTATATTTCACTGTTCATCAAACCCCACCCCACCCCAATTTTAATTGGTTTGCTGGAAATTAGGATGCAGTCTATTACATACTCCTCTAATAGTACTTAAAAAATGAATTTAGGCAGTTTGGGTCACTTCTAAATATTTGTGCCAGCATTATGTTATATTCCAGTGTTTAAGAGAAGCGTATATTTAATGCTTAACTTTGATAAATTTAAGTTTGATAACATTAAATTTAACTTTGATAAAATTATCATACCTATCAACTATGCATAAAATATTACTGCTTAACTAAAGCTGTTAAATCAATCGATACAAGAGCCATTTCTCTAATGCAGTAGATATAGCTGAGTTTGCAGTGCTTTTAAGTTAATTGTCATGCATAAGTAGGCTTTTCCTTGCAATATAACACTACAGTATATCCTATGATAATATTGTGTGGTGAAATCTAGATTTATTTTAAAAATGCTTCTGCCAACTATTCTTTTAACATCTCTGGTCAGTTTCATCATCTTTAGTATCATTTGTTCCATAATGTATTCTCAGCCTTGGAGAATGTAGTTATTGTAACTGTTCATGTCCAATGCATCTATTGTGGGAATCACAAGAGTTGCCCTCTTGATGACCTGAAACTTTTGCTGGGCTGCAGGGGAATGTGCAGTCCTATATGTAATTGAACTGTTTTATTAGCTGTAGCCTTATCTGCTGGTTCTGAATATTGATATGTTTGTAGCACCAGTCCCAAATAACATGAGATTCTGGAGAACCATGTCATTGGCAGTTTCATATTTGTAGGCATGCATTTTTCACACTGATGTTGCTTTAGGTAAATATGTGTGCGAATTCCTCTCTTGCTTGCAGTGGATACTTCTGAAGATTGCAGAAAATAAATGAATGTGCTGTCTTTTATGCACTAAATTGATGTTTGCCAGAAGGATGATGGAAGTCCTATATAGCAGAGGTGTCAAACTCGATTTCACTGAAGGCCGCATCAGGGTTGTGTTTGACCTTCGGTGGCGGCGTGGCCAGCTCGACATAAGTCATGTTGGGGTTGCCTGTGGTGGCCCAAGCGCTCTGCCAGCGAAACGGGCTCCCGAGCTCCGTTTTCAGATGCAATGGCCTCCTGCAACCCTCTGCCAGCAAAAACAGAGCTTGCAAGGGCCGCCCACGGCCCTCCTGAGCTCTGTTTTCGCTGGCAGAGGCACCGTGGCTGGTCCTTTGCTGTCCTTTGCTGTTACCAGGGCAGCCCTGCGGGCCAGATCTAAACACCCCGCAAGCCAGATCTGGCCTCCGGGCCTTGAGTTTAACACCCCTGCTATACAGCTTATGATTATCCTTCTTTGTTACATGCAGTTGTGCATGCTTATTGTCTTGCGCTACCTTTGCTCTGGTTAATTCAAAGTATCATCTTTATTAATTTCTATGTTTGGTAAGGTTAATTTTTATTAAGCAACTTTTATTAGCATCCAGTTGAATAATACATCTGTCTGTTAATACAAAAAGCACTCTTGAGAACAAGCATTAATACTACTAGTATATAAGCAGAAAGGAAGTTATTACTTCTGCATTTTTAAAGACAGAAACCATGCCCTGACAAGCTCAGAGCCAAGACAAAGAACTGAAATGAATGCTAATCTATTTGCTTCAAGCTGAGTCATCTCTTAAAATACACCTAATGGGTGTGTACAGCGAGCTTTGTTTCCTATATTTATTGGCGAAAAAAATCAGCAGATTTCCCAAGATTCAAGGTGCTTTTTTTTAAAAAAAAGGCTACTATACCTGTTAAATTTGAAAACAATATATTATACTGGTTTGAGTCTCCTTAAAATAATAAGATTATAATTGCAAATATGAACTGAGTGAATCAAGTAACTGTTACAAAATAGTAGGCTATAATGCACAAGTAGTATGATTATAAAATTTGACTTACATTTGAGGGCTGCTGGTGTTCTAATAATGTGCTTTTAGATAAAATCCAGTAATAAAGACAGACTAATATGTAACAGTTGTGATTCAATGATTACATTTCTTATTAAAAATTTGGAACCCCCTCTTTCCCTTTGTTTGATAGAGGAGCAAGGACATTCTTCCATATCTCTTTTGAATAGTGTTATAGAAGGGTTATGCTCACTGTTGGATCAAACCAACAAATTTAAATTGGATTGTTAAATTTGTATAATAGAGAACAAAGGGCAAAGAAGTTCTAGGAAGTATATCTGGCTTTCATTTTTTTATAGCAAGTTTTCTTTGCATTTTTGTAGAACTGATGTATGACTTCATCAGTGTCCAAGAACACTAAGTAAAAGGTACTTTTAAAAATTAAAGACAGAGCATTAGAGCAGCCCAGAATGCTAATCATCCAGGCGGATGTATTGATTTGCGAACATTATGCCCACACCTCTTATGATGTGCTAAGACATACCCTGCTGCTTTATTTAGCAATTTTCACTTTAATTTTAGCCTAATTATAAAGGGCACATGTTGCTCTCCCACATTAGAATTAACATGAGAAAGTGACACATAATGAAATATTTTGAATTTTTGTGAAGAAGTGTAGCATTTAAGATTTCATGATTATCTGCAGAGCTGTCCCTGGCATACCTGTTCAGATTTTTTTTACTGCATATGATTCTTTAAGCTGTATAGTATCAGATTCAATTTAGGCCTAATTATCAATAGTTTACTGTAATCAATTTAGAACAAAATCTGGTTATCTAAAAATATTAACAAGTAAAAGATTTGTCAAATTTGCCAGGCCTATTAGGTTAGGGATAGATCATAATGGAGAAACACTATGTGGTTGGCAAGAATTGACGCTTGATGGCTATAATCACAAACGATTGAGGGTTTGAATATAGGCAGTTGTCTATTGGTTAGTCTGCAAACTTTCTTAGTCTCCTAAAAATGACCAAATGGAAGTTTTTAATATTAGAACTTCTTCATAGTAGCTGATGTCTTCATTTTCTCATAAGGAATTTTATAGTGTATAAGAATGTCAGTAAAGTGAATGCTTATGCTATCATTCCGAATATGTATTTTCTTTCCGGAGACACTTCAATATGCAGTTGCAATTGCAACACTTGTATTACACAACAAGGCAAACTTAAAATCTTAAACTTAAATCTCTTAAATGTTTCTAAGAGAAAAAATAGAAGGTCTGAAATAAAAATCAGAAGCAATTCCTAGTGTTTATCAATATATTGACTGCAATTATTAGTTGGAGCACAATGGAAGGAAAGAGTGTAATTTGTTAAGCGTAAAAATTGCCAAAAAAATCCCCTTTTTTGCATGTTATTCTGCTTTTCTTGTTTGTGTGACTTCTATAATTTATTTTCTGAATTTCAACTTTATCAAAGAAAAATGTTGAAATTAATGAAAAAGAAATTAATGAAAAAGAATGCAACATATGTTATAATCCTTGCTAGGCACTTCAATTCAGGTGATTTGATGCTGAAATATATTGTGAATTAAAAATGCAACTATTGGCTCTTATTGGCATGTGAACACTTTAATATAAGGCTTCAATCAATCCTTTGGAGAGGTCAGCTTGCTGTATAAAGAATACATAAATATACTAGAAACACTGAACTGAAGAGATGGCAAAGTGGTAGCTGAATTAACAATATTTTTGTTTTATTAAAGGAATGCATTGACTCATCTTCCTCCTCAAAAATATAATGCTCATGTTGATTCCTTCCTTTTTAAAAAATATGATTGATTTTGCCTTGTAGGTTTATCATTTGGAACAAAAAGTTTCTTCCCCAAGTAATTTTGCTTAAGATTGTAACGTGAGCTTGCCAGTGCCATGTATTCCAAAACCCAGTACAACCCTTCTTTTATGCATCCTGGAATCCTCCCTCTGATTTATTATTTGAACCAGACATTAATTGGATGTCTGAATTCTGCAATCTCCTTAACTATGCTGCATTGTCCATGTATGCCTCATATATGTATTGGACCCCACTTTGTTCTGATTTTATAAATAATAGGGAAATTCCATTCAGTAGTTTCCTTTGCATATTGTACAATGAGTATTTGATAATGGTTTAAAATATGTGTTTTTTTAAAGCCATGCTAGTTGCCAGTACCTTCAATCAGTTGGTTTGGGAGTATGGGGGCAATCTAATTCAAAAAGTACAGTAATTTAGTATAAAAGTATGCAATTATGGTTGATTGAAGAGAGAAAGAGGATAGCAGGAAGAAAGTAGATCATCCCAGCAGTAGGGTAGATGTCCTTCCATTTGGATTCAAGGAATACTTTAAGAGCATACAGTGTTTGTTTATGCTAATGTGAAAGTGGAAAATCACCTTTGACCAAAAAAAGTCTGCTGATTTTGTCCTCTGAATTCAGATGAGCTTGTCAAAACACATCTTTCTTGCATTTAGAAATAGGAAGGCAGCTGTCTGCTGAGTGGTATTTTGGGTTTTTATACCTTTTTAGTTTGTTCCTTCAAGCAGAAAGCAGCAAAAAGAAACAGTCCATGTCTTTTAATATTTCAGGTAGCTTGTGCTATAGGAAGCTCATGAAAAAATATGGTATGTTTTTACTAATTTGTAGAGGAAAATAATAGTTGGTTTACAAATTTTAGAGTGAATACAATCTTGTAAGATAATTTGGTTATGTGAAGGCAAACGAATTGGGAAAATAGCCATTAGAAGTAGAAAATAGGTTCAGTGTATTATCAATGCATTTTCTGCACTTCAGTGTAGAAAAATATATATGGCATGTTCTACGGAATGCTGATGGTATAGGTAGTCCTCAACTGAATGACTGCAGTTGGGACCAGATTTCTGGTTGTAAATCATTATGGTTGTAAGACAAGATAAGGTATCCATATGATCGGTCCCAATTTTTTGACATTTTTGGAGACAATCATTTAGAGCAGGGGTTTCAAACTCGCGATGGCATGTTGTCGTCACGTGACACATCCCCCCTTCACTAAACCAGGGTTGGGCGTGGCCAGTGGTTGACTCATCTGGCCCACAGGCCGCGAGTTTGACACCCCTGATTTACAGAATAAACCGTTAAGTGAATCCATGGTCATTAAGTGAATGGCAAGGTTCTAAGTGTGAATCTATTCTTCTGAAGGGCTGTTTTACAACAGCCAGAAGTGCTTTATAGGCCATAAAGCACTGTTCTGGCCTGTCATAATTTCAAACAGTGATTAAGCAACCAGTTATAAGTTGAAGACTATCTGCATATTGTTCTAAATATGATAAAATAACTAACATTACTAAACATGTCTTTGGGCTGCACATTTTCATTCATCACAGTCATTCTCTTTTATGCAAGATATACATATAAGGAACTTTTGACACATATTACAGCTTTTTTGCCTAAGGGATACATTTATAATGAATCTTGGAAATGTTAAGTGTTTTCCAATTGCCCAGTATCAGGTCCAAATAGCACATTTGAAGCCACATTTTATTTACTAGTATTTTCTTGCTGTTCTTTGGGATCCCAAAACATAGATAGATAGATAGATAGATAGATAGATAGATAGATAGATAGATAGATATGCAAAATGAAAAAAATGCATCATCATCACAATTTTCTTTCCAGTAGGTCCCAATTATATAAAAATACATTCTAATTGTATAATGTTTTGCTATTGTGAAAATAAATGAGCTAGGCTTTATGTAGCTTTTAAAAGCTCATTAAAATATAGTTAAATATTCAAGATTTTGCTTTATAAAAGTGGTAGTCTTTTATAATTTTACCTAAACTATGTATCTTTTATAGTTGTGCAAGAATAAGGTTGGTTTTGAGACATAAAGTCTAGTGTTTTTGGATTTAGCTGATGATTGCAAATATGAGATTGAAAATGAAATCCCAGATATTGCCTTCCTCTGGGGACAAGAAGTGCTATATATAACTGGTCGCGATTCTAGGGAAAATAGAATTGCTAATGGAAAAGAAGCCTATATGAAATTATAATTTATCTTGATAGAGTTGCAAATATATAATGAATATGATAGGAATATTCCAGAGAATGCAATAAATACATGGTAGAATCTCTCTAGATATGACCAACACATTTTCATTGTCTGGCAGAAGACCCTATCAAAGTCTAATATGTGGAAAATATAATAATTGTACTGAACATGTGGTATGTTGTCCAAAGAAAAATTAAGATCCCACATCTTAATTTTAATATTTTATGTACCACATTATCTTATCCACTGTAAATGGGACAAAGGCTTTATACATTAATTAGTTTATACATTAATTACTGTTTTTCATAGTGGAACATCTGTAGATAAGATGTCTGTGTCTGGTGATTATTGGAACAATGTGGACTATAGATAGGTTGATACTGTTTACTCTGCCTTCTTGAATCTAGAGATTTTTATATCGGAGAGTTTGTTGAAAGAGGACCAGAAGGAATAAATTTTTCATTCTTTTCCTTAGTCTTTATTGCATGTGCTAGTACACAGTTCTCTGGCAAGGTGTTTTTAAGAAAATTGCTGCATTAATTGGTGATAAATCAGGAATGATACATTCCTCCTCCAAATTCCAGGGAACTTTCCACCTAGAATAAACAAACAGGAAGAGTAAATAAGATTTTTGTGAAATTGTAATAGGAAGTGGTTGCTAGCGATTACTTTCTGTGCATTGTATGAGAAACTGAGTAAGGAAACCATTTTCTCACTGTTAATAGCAGAAGGCATCTAACTACTTCTACCTTTTTTTTGCACAGTTATGGGAACTGAAAAACTAGAGGGTTGTTCAGAGTCCTTCCTAGTCTATATATTTGGTTCAGTGTTTTCTTTGCAGAAACTGCCTGGAGAACCTATTGATATAGGCAGAAGGGGATTTCACCAAGAGAATTCTTTGCCTCTTCATTTCATATAATTCTGAATTACAAGCACCCACTATATAGACAGTATATTGTTATATGCTAAAACAAGTTTGAAATTAATCTTCTATAATTAGTATAAGAAGAGTTGTTGCTAATTTCCAGAATTCATGCCTTATTTCTATTTCTGTTATTTCTATTTTTCATTGGTCTTCTCCTTACCTCTTATTTTTGTTCTACAAATGCTATAAAAGTATGTATGTGTGTAAATGTGGGAGGATTGTTGAGAAGTTGGAACTTAAGAAGATCCTGAATGAAATGGTTTATCTAGCCCCCTTTTAAGTCATGCTTCAGCCCTGGTTATGGGATTGAGACAGTATTGGTTGGGCTTTTTGATGACCTCTAGTGAGAAAAGGATGTGGATAATGTGTCTATCCTTGCTCTTCAGGACCTCTCAGCACCCTTCAGTGCCATCGACCATAGTATCCTTCTGGATAATATCTGTGGGGATTGAGCGTGGGCAGCATTGTAGCGAGTTGGTTCTGTTCCTTTCCTAATGGCCAGTGTCACTTGGTCTTAATTTGGGGCAAGACATCCTGCTCTTCGCCCCCAAATTGTTGAGTGCCTTGGGGTTTGGTACTGTTTTCACTCCCATTTAATATCTACACGAAGCCACTAAGTAAGGCCATCCATTTAAATCTCCACCCCCATGAAATAGACAGTGCTGCCAACATCTTGTCTAAGTGTCTGGAGGCTGGATGGGGCACAACAGGCTTTGAATCAATCCTCTTTAAGACCAAGTAGCTTTGGGTTTTGGGATCTAGGAATTTACCATCTTTGGTCCTGGATGAGGGTGCATTGCCCTAGACAGACCCTACATACAATTTGGATGTCCTTCTGGATTCGTGACTATAACTTGAAGAGGTGGCCATCATGGCTAGGAAGGCCTTTTACACAGCTTCAAATTGTGTGCCGGTTGTGCCCATATCTGGATCAGGTGACTGTATGCTATCATTCATTCTCTGGTCACCTACATGGATTACTGTAATGCATGCTACATGGGCTGCCCTTGAAGAGTATTTGGAAGTTTCATTTGGTGTAATGGAACAGGCAGCTGTCTGCTAGATCTAGTTTGCTAGTAACCAATGTAGCTGGGTTTGTAATCAAACTAAATTTTATCAGAGTCAATAAAGCAGTTCTCAAGTTTGTTAATATGCTATATGGAACTCTGGTCTTTCAAAACTACTTTACAATTCTGTATGCTTGTTTAATCTAGGCAAAAATATATCAGAAATATTTATCAATAAACGATACTATGCAAAGTATAGTTTATATGTTTATACCAAGATTCCCGGCCCAATAATGGCTGTTAAGTAGAGGACTATTTGCATAGTATAGTATAGTTTATCAATAAACTATACTATACTATGCAAATAGTCCTCTACTTAACAGCCATTATTGGGCTGGGAATCTTGGTCATTGAGCAAAGTGACGGTTAGGTGAGATGGCTATTTCATTTAATGATTGCAATCCTGGTTATCCCAGTTGCAGTTGTTAAGCAACTGCACGAGTTGTTAAGTGGAGCACTGGGGAGAGGGCCAGACCTCCTGTTGTAGTGGGGTGGAGAGGAAACCTAACTTCCCCTCCCCCCTAACTGAGAGATCTGGGCCCTCTCCTCTTTGGAGAGAACAGTTGCAATAATGATGATATGTGCTAGCCTTTTCCCTTTTGGAGGGACAAACACCAGTATTTTCACCCCTCAGGGAAAAAGACAGCACATGCCAACATTTGTCCCACTCTGGCAGGGGAAACACTAGCAAATGCCAGCATTCTTAAAGACTTAGAACAGTGGCATTCACTAATGTTAGTTAAGATTTGATTTCCATTCCTCTAACACGGGAGGATATCCCCTCCCTATACAGAGAGGAAGGGAAATCTTTCAGTGTATTGGGGGACTGGATCTCAAATACAGTGTTCCCTTTACTTGCAACCTTCCCTGCCCTCTTCCTCATTGACTCGCTGGAGAAGCCGGCAGAGAAGATTGTAAATGATATCATATGATTCCAGGGCATTTGGCAACCAATCATAAATGCAAACAAGTTGCCAATTGCCAATATGCAGTTTTGTAACACGGGTGAGTAGGCTATAGCTGGATGCTTTACAACATTTTGCGGGTTGTAAAGTACCCATTCTGAGACGGTTGTGAATGTGAACTCATTGCTGTAAGTCAAGGACCACCTAAACAAATGAGAGGAAAAGGGTATTTGAGTTCTATTTACTTCAGTCTATGAAAATGTATTTGGCAGTATTAAATTACAATTCTGTCCATTTCACTGTAGAGGCAGAGAGGACTTAATTAAAAGCTAGAGATGACAAATGCATAATAGTTATGAGTATATTTGAAAGGGTATAGAGGAAAATCTAAACTTCAATCTTTCTCAATCTTTCTTGCTCCTTTCAATCTTTTGTAAGTAATTCATCTTTTATTTCCCTCTTCCCTTCCCCAGAAATAAACCAGAGGCAGTAGAAGTCACATTTGCAGGTAAGTTCTCCATTTTTTAATTTTAAAAAAATCTTATTGGTGTAAAAGGAAGTGAAATGTTCTGACCCAGGTCACATAGGTGGATGCAGGCATCAATTACGTCATTGCTATTACATAGCAATTACACTGCTAGACACAACAGACAGTCCTCTAGAGGTGTCGGTAAAACTCGACTTTTCGCTACAAAACCACCACCAACAGTCAGTGTAACCTAGACTCACTAGCTGGGTCCAATAGTCACCAGAACCAAACCCCCAAACATAAAGAAAGTCAAAGTCCACAAACCTTGTGCAGATTGTGTAAGCCACAATCCAGAGTCAGAGTCCACAAAGCAAAGTATGCAAATCCAGAGGCTGAAACATAAGTTGAAGTCAATGTTTCCAAAAGTCAGGGAAGTGAGTATTGAGACAAACAGTTGTTCTCGACAAACACACCTTCCCCGGCCTCTGGTTAAATCACCCCGAGGCAGGTATTCCTTGTGAGGAGGGGTGTGGCAAACTTGCAAGCCTTGCAGATCTCTGAGCTTCCCTCCACTACACTTTGCTCCTGTGGATCAGATGGGGGGGGGGATCTATTGTCTCTCACTGCGTTCATGAAGGCAGCCAGCTCCCCATCTGGTCAAGCACTTCCCCCAATGTTGGAGGGGCCTGCTACAGCATTGTCTTCAGCCCCTGGACTTTCCAGATGTTCCAGGGGAGGCATGCCATCCCTTCAGATCATCCTGGTTCTGCCTTCTCCAATCTGGATTTGTTCAGGCTTTAATCTGAAGTCTTTGGATATGTTGGAATATATGGTCCACTATGCTAGTCATGCCTTGGGATGACATGAATCAGTGCAGTGCAAGTTCAGTGCAGTTTGGTGAAGAAGTTGATTGTTTTTGCACTAATAGGTATGAAAGATAAAGATGCTTAGTTATCTTTAATACAGCCTTTCCTAATTCACATTTTTTAATTAACACAGAGATTGAAATGCAGTTGCCCTTTATTATTCATACTCTGAATTTTATTTTTTTAGTTTTATATCCAAAATGCATATTAGAATGTATAGAAAAATATATATCTAAAGAAAACTCCAAAGAAAAAGGCATTTTGTATTTTTACTTACAGTGTGTATAACTAAGAATTTGAGTAATAAAATTGTGTGTGTATACAGAGATGGGGGGGGGCTCCCAATCTTTTGGGCACCAGGGACCGTTTCCAATTGAGAGAGGGTTTTCCGCATATCAGAAGGGGCGTGGTTTTGTGTGCTGCCTGCATCCTACGGGTATGGCTTCACTTGTTTGCGTGGCCCAGTTTCTGGCGTGCCCTGGACCACTGCCGATCCACGGACCAGGATTTAGGGAGTCCTGAATTAGAAGAAATATATTTGATTGATTTGTCCACCCTTATATTTCAGTTTTAACTTGATTAATTATTTACAGATAATGGGTTTTTGCATATTTTTATAGGTAATAGGTACACATAATCGGTTTTTTATTTCCATTTTATAGACTTTGTATTGATAACAGATTCACAATGTAAACAGTTGTTTTGTCTTTGTTTAGACAGCTTCGTCTTCCAATATATGCCTAAATTGAAAATATGCAAGCACTTCAAATTTTCAAATGCTTTCTTCCTAGACTTTGATGGAGTTCTTTACCATATTTCCAATCCAAATGGTGATAAAACAAAGGTTATGGTCAGTATTTCTCTGAAATTCTACAAAGAGCTCCAAGAACATGGCGCTGATGAGGTGAGATTAGACGTATTGCATATGTCTTAAAGCTTCCCCATCAATTAGTTCTTTGTAAGTTAACCATGATTTTCTCATTAGCATTAGTCTAAAGTATACTGGGTGTACATGGGTGTATGTCCATATTTGTAAAAATAATAGAACAAACATATTCTTAAACAAATTAAATTTTATTTCCAAACATGAAACAATGGCAAATACACCTTCAAGACAAACATAACTTCTTATGATTGCATCCATGCAGTGTTCTTGCCTGTGTTCTAGAAATGGTTTGCTCTGCCTTCTTTCCAAACATGCTTTTTTTTTTAAAGGTAACTGGACTTTCTTGGTTTTTTTCCCTTTGAAAACGTTTGGCTTTTCATCAAATGAACTGACCTGACCTGAACTGAAGAAGCTTCTTAGATGAGAAGCAAAATGTTTTCAAAGGAAAAAATCAAGAAAGTCAAGTTGCCTTTTGAAAACAGCACCTTTGGGACAATCATGACCTGAATGTTTGAGAATCTCCATAGACATTCTGCCATGATGTATTTTTCAACTTCCCTGTCTAGCCTGCAGCCCTGGAATTCTGTCTCTCCCCACGCCCCATCTAAGCATCAACCAGCATCAAATGCTTAGCATTTGAATCACAGGGATCAGTTTTGGTATTGCTATCTGCTGAGCTGAATTTCCAACATTACTTGTGTTTCAGTTTAATAACTTTGGTCCTGACAGCAAAGTAAAAAATAAATGGAGAGAAAGATCTCAGCCCTTCTGCTGACCGGGGCACTACCATTAAATGATAGCGTGTGTATTCTGTGTTAAACCTGGAAACTTCTAGTGAACCATTTAGAGTAGAGAGACTCATACTATGGGTCTGCTTAAATTTAGCTCATTTTGCTCCTGAAGAATGAATTGATAAAGTTGTGTTATATTGCAGGTTTCTTGAAGATAACCATTTATGGTAGAAAAAATACTCCTTTCTGTGCCTTGTGGTTAAATGTCTCAGCAGAAAGTGTGACTCAGTTCCTGAAATGGTTTTCAGATGTTTCATAATTGTAGCATTCGTGCTGCAATTGGTGTCGGTTTACATAGAAGCTTATAACATTGCTTGAATCGTTTTGAGGGTCACCTAAGAAGAGCCAAAGGGTATGAAAGCCCAGGAGCTAAGGCCCATGCCAACCCCTGTACATACTCTGAAAACCTGGTGCCTGTTTTGTCTGAGAAAGTCAGTTTGAGATTGATTTGTTTCTGAGAAAGAGAAATAGTTCTCTTCCAGTTCAGGGTAAGATTGGCTCTAGTGCTTAATCCACAGATACTGGAAAAATCTCTGCCTCTCCGTTTTGCCCTTTTTTCAAATAAAAGCTTTATGGTAAATAATGCAGTTATGGTATACATATAAAATTCATTGTTCAAAAACTCATTGACCGGCAAATAACTTCAGGAGAGCAAACATGGGTGTATTTAACTAAAACACTGTAGAATTCTTTGGAAGTGATTTATGGGGTGATAACCTAAAATTGCAGTTCTGTTAACTTGAAAGGAGAAGCCTAATTTCATATTCTCAAGACTTGAGTATGAGAAATACTAATATTTGAAGGATATATTACATTCATTTCCTCCTTGGAGAAAAGACAGAGACATTATGCACTATGCAAATTGTATCACAAATAATTTATTGGTAGATTCGGTTGTATACAGCTCACCAATTTATTTTTCACCTTCCTGGCTTCTCATTTTTTGGAAATGAAAGCAGACATTATGCCCCCACTAACAGCAATAAATTGTGAAGTTTATATGTCATATCTTGAGTTGAGCAATATCTAAATGAATCTCCAAGATGAGAATAGAGTAACAGTGGTAAATTAGGGTGTTTTTTTTTCATTGTGCCTTAAATCTATCTCCATTCTTTAATAACTGAATTTTAATTTGAGATGATTAGAACTAATAATTGGGGCATCTAAAAAAAGGATTTGTCCTAGAATTGACTAGAAAAGATTTAGAGATTTTAAGGATGAGAAATTATGAAGAGACCAAATAAAAATACATGTTAAAACTCAATATTTTTTTTCTGTCTCCTAGTTATTAAAAAGAGTGTATGGAAACTACTTGGTAACTCCAGAGTCTGGTAAGCCTCAGCATAATTTGTGCCTTGATTCTTATTCAATCCGTTGTTAAATTGTAATTATTCTCTGCATTTCAAACAGAAATTGTTCCCCATGTTTTCAAGCCAGCTCACAGTTGGGCTCTCCTTGTTGCAGTGCTATTTTAAAAAAATACCCGCCTCCCTTCAGCATTCCACATGGAGGTCTGAGAACATCAGAGCTCTATTTCTCTGCAGAATAAGCTTCTGGATCCACCCCCAAGCACGGCCCCTCTTATCTAGTTAGGGATTCTTTGTACTGTGTAAAGAGAGTGACAGGCATTCAGAAGCTCTGGAAAACCATGGTTACCTTCAACAGTACTGCTTCCCACTCATTTGTCCCAAAATGCAAGGATAAGAATTGCTTTCTCTCACAGTTGATGAAAGGAGGAGAAACAGTTGCCTGATTGAAGGAGAAAAGCATGTTTAATCTTGCCAATAATTTATTTGAATATCTTCCTATTGGGGAATTGGAAAGAGAGAATCTGTGAATGACTGGCCAGTATTGTATTGTTTTCTCCAGAAAGAATTAAGATTGAAAAGGAAATCTGCAAATATTCTTATTATTTACCTGTTCTAGGTTACAATGTCTCTTTGTTGTACGATTTGGAAAACCTTCCAGCTGCCAAAGACTCCATTGTCCACCAAGCAGGCATGCTGAAACGCAACTGTTTTGCTTCGGTGTTTGAGAAATATTTCAAGTTCCAAGAGGAAGGCAAAGATGGAGAAAAAAGAGCAGTCATCCATTACCGAGATGATGAGACAATGTAAGAAGTACTGTCTTTTTCTTGCCTTGCGACTTGGTCAGTTTCCAGACCCTCACATTTTAAGATGTTCAAAACATTCCACCTTCATTTATGCATTATCATTTGGCATCCAAAAGGTCTTTTAGATAGGAAATGGCAAATCTTTCTATAGATAAATGTTGACAGCTGGTTAAAGATAAAGCCTGTCTGAAACATGCAGTACAAATCAACATACAGGTTTTCCAAATACATCATAATATGTAGGGTACTATACACTAATGCCAATTGGTTTAAAATCATGAAGCACTGTCCCCCTATACTGGAGTAGAAATGGTAGCCTATGGTCCCTGAATCCAATTTTATTGCTCTCAGTCTCCTCCAGCCCTGATTGCTAAAAACTGAAATTTTCGTGTTACTGAATCAGAGAATCCCTGAAATGTAGATCTTAAAATAGGCATATAGTACCATATTAAAAATAAAATAGTTGTGCCCACTTTCTTTCCTCAGCCTTACCTCCAATTGCTACGTGCGGATGCCGAGGAACTCAAAAAGTCCAGTGAGCTCAGTTTTGAAATATTACTGGCTGTCTGGAATAAAAAGAAAGCACTAACCGTGTAATTTTTGCTTTCATATGAAGGAAAAATGTACAAATGGATTGTAGCAAGTGACCTTATGGAGTTGGAGGGGGAAGTAGCAAAATCAGAGTCTCAGCAGCCAACATGAAAAAGGAAGAAGTGGGAGGAAGAGTGTATTGAGGAAAGCTATGGAGAACAATGAAATACTTTAGGAGGAAAGGAAAAGAAAAGAGAAGAAGTGGGCAGAGGGGCAGTTCTTGAAAGGATCTGAATGATAAGTAGTTGATTTCGTCATGTATTGAGGATGAGAGAAGGAAAGAGTTGGGAGTAGGATCTTTCTCTGTTTAGCAATTAGCTTTTCACTGAAGTTGTTTTTTTGACTGGCCATGCTCACAACGACATCCATATTGTGAAAGAACCTTTTGTTTTGTGGTGGTGTTCCTACCACTTTCTCAAAATTCCAAAAATGCATATGCCAAACTCCAAAAGGATTAAGGATTGCAAAGAGGTACTGTATTAGTTCTCAGGCTGTTGTGTATACTCCCATTGGAGTTGAGGTATGTGTCGCTAGCACTATAAAACTATCAGTAAACCTTTCTGTTTGTAAACCTGTGGGCTCTTAGTATTGAAGTGACTTTCTTAAGCCATTGGGATTTTTAATCTCTCTAGGTACGTGGAATCAAAGAAGGATCGTGTCACAGTGGTTTTTAGCACGGTATTTAAGGATGACGACGATGTTGTGATTGGAAAGGTGTTTATGCAGGTAGGACCATTTCTGTTTTGTAGAGATTTAGTGGATTGTGATTGACGTTCCTATTCTCAGAAGTTTGTTATTGTCTTTAAAGTGAAGTTCTTCTCCACTAAAACTAACTGCTATTGCTGGTGCCTCTTGAAATTTACTTATTTTTTTTACAAATCAAAGAATACTTACCATCTGTCTTGCTATCTGCATGAAGGCTGAAGAAAAGAGGGAGCTTGAATAGAAAAGCAAAGGCTCACTTGAGACATTATCTGTTTGCTCTGAACAGCTGCCTGGCTGGCAACATTTCCTGCAGGATGCAGCATGGAAGATGAAGAAGAGAATTTCAATTGCTCTGTTGAGGCACAATTATGTTTTGTGCTATCCCAGTATCAGCTACTGGAGACTGTTTTATTGGATTTCCTGAATTGTTTCCATTCCAGTGGTTTGAATTACATATTTATGAAATTTATTTATAACATTTATCTGATCACCTGAAACCTTTTGGACGTAAGCTATTTATAGAACTTACGTAATAAAAGCAAAAGTCAAGATAACAAAAGCAAAAATCAGGATAAAATTACTTAGAAGAGTAATTAGAGAAGCTAGGATTACAGAAAAGGTGAACAGTGTGTATGATTAATAAACAAAGGTCCTCTATAAAAGCCATGTTTTCACCACCTCAAAAACCATAAAGGTTGGGGCTCCACCCACAGTTCAGCAGGTAAACTGTTCCAGGGGAGGGGGCTCTCTACTCTCATTTTAATAGAATAGCCAAATACTATATCATCATGTTCATGTTCAGCCCTGGAACGTAATATAAAAATGCAAATGCAGAATATGTTAGAATCCCTTCATAATTTGGATTAAGAAGAAAGATGTCCACCTTGTAATTCCAAATTAATTTGACTCTCAGCATCTGCTTATCTTTCTAGAAATTATGCATTTACAAAAAAAGTGAATTCTGTATTGCTCGAGCAAGGGAAGTAGGAAGCAGCATTAGTGGAAAGTGAAAGAAATACAGTATAGGAAGAACATTGAAGATTTTTTTTTCAAGTGTAAGAACTTCAGTGTGAGGAATAAATTTAAATGATGAAAAAAAATAGGACAAAAATACCATTTAAATCTAAATAAAAAGGAACATTGGGGAGAACAGTAAAATTACTTCCTTTACATCACTGATGAAATATAGCATATTTTATAAAATCCCATAATTTAGTTATCAGTAAAGCCATGGCACATGGAGTGCACATGATTTTATGTGTCCCTCAATAAAGCTATTTGGGAAGGGTGCGAAGGAGTTGGGCTTTCTTATAAACTACACCCAAGCTTTTGAATTTTGTTACTTCCATGTTAAGAAAAGTGACCTCTTTTCTCACTATGATTTAAACAAGCAAATGATTATATTAACTAATAAATAACAGTATCATTTTAAAACTTATTAAACTTGCATTCCATGTTTTCAGTGTATTGTTTTTAACTATCTCAACACTCTCATGCCTTTTGCTACCCTAGGAATTTAAGGAGGGCCGTCGTGCCAGTCACACAGCCCCGCAAGTGCTCTTCAGTCACAGGGAGCCCCCCTTGGAACTGAAAGATACAGATGCAGCAGTTGGAGATAATATTGGATATATCACATTTGGTAAGTGAAATTGTTCCCAGCCAGGCTAGGATTGGATGGTAAATATATAAGAGCTATTTTTCCCTAAACATTCTTTGTTTCTCAGAAATTACCCTTTCTATATATTCCAAACAACATAGCTGCACACATTTTTTTTAAAGCATTGTGATATACAATCCTTAGTACGCTTTGTATATAGCTGTAACTTGCAGGTCACTACTTAAGCAATGCACTCAAAATTGCATCTATAGACTACCACTAAGCCACACTTCTGTTGTCGACAAGATTCTCAGAAAAAAAACTATTCGTTCTTGAGAGTTATACTTGTTGCCCCTACCAGTATAGCAAATGCCCAAGTTAGATTGGAGGCAGGAATTCCCAAAATGTAGGTATGATCTTGGAGGCTGATGGCTAATCATTGGTGAAAACTTGATTCTTTCCAATAGGGTTGCCACCTTTAACTTTTGCTGATTACTTCTTCTTAAATTAGAAATTGGTAGTGGAGCCGAAAGTTGCATCACGTAGGCTTTTGGCTCATTTTTAATATTGTTCGGATGCAATCAGGCTATGCAAGTTCTACTCTTAAGAGTGACTAATATGGAGCATCAGACTGAAATAAATAGGCTGTCCCAGAATAATAGAATTTAAATTGATAAGGGTGTATGGAAGCCAGCCAATTATTTATATCCTCTCATCTTTCCCAAGCTAAGAAAAAGATTATTTAAAGCTAGACATAACATCCTGCCTTCTAGATTGCTTTAATGCTGAAACTCCACTAATTGTGTATAACTGCCTGTGTGGTGTTAATGAGCTAGAAACACTCAGCTGTTCA
The DNA here is from genome assembly GCA_022577455.1 of Arizona elegans. Lineage (NCBI taxonomy): Eukaryota > Metazoa > Chordata > Lepidosauria > Squamata > Colubridae > Arizona > Arizona elegans. The sequence goes on along the minus strand of JAKOOJ010000040.1, from coordinate 2,021,978 downwards.
CTACTACACACTATATTTTACAAGACATGAGATTGATTTAATTTACCCTGTTATGTAATCATGTTGGTAAATTGGACAAATATCTTTTGAAGTTCCTTTTTGAGCAGTTGAAATCCTCCATTACCTGCTCAGTAGCTAGGTTTTACATTGCCACAATGGGAATAAAGCAAAAGCTGGTACAGAGGTAATTTTATTGATCCCCACCCCACTCCTTGGTCCCATTTTTCTGTTGTTTTACGGATTATATTGTGAAAACACTACCTGTTTATATTTTTGGACTTTGTATGGGTTTTAGTTTTATTGTTTTCTACTCTTTGGGATTATAACTTTAATGCTAACAATTTTATATTCTTGACATTTACTCTATTGGTGTTGTAATATACTATTATGCTACTTATTCTGCTTAAGATGTTTTTAGGTCAGGGTTGTAGCTCTGTACTTTCTGTGCTTCTTGTGTTTTTGTTTTCTGTGAACTGATCATTGATTAAATAAAAATTACTTGATTTGGCTTTGGTAAATTTATAAACTAAGCTGGATCAGCCGGCACTAGGACTTAGTACTTCTCCTAAGAAGGGCTGACTGCCTTCAAGAAAGTACCTGTGAAACCATCTGTAAGGAATTTGTCTGTGGACCTTGAAGATTGCGTGACCTATCATTCAATCATAAGTATTCCATTTTTTAAGATAAAAGAATTGTTGATCAACTCCAAGCAATGTTTTGTGATGGGGGTTTTCAGAATCCAAGTGTCTGATTTCTGATCTGGTTGTAATGATTGATCTTACAGGTTAACATTGCTCATAGAAGGGTTTATGGTTCTTTGATCCTGATTTTTAGCTCATCTGAATAGTTTTATAGACCTAGTTCAGTAACTTTGGTAGAAAGATCATAGGTTAAATATGCTTGCTGTGTCATGTGCATCCATCATATTAATTCACTCAGATTAGGAAAATTTAGTATATTCTGAATTTCTGCACATAAAAAGTACCATATTTTTCGGAGTATAAGATGCACCGGAGTATAAGACGCACCTACCTTTTTTAGTGAGGAAAAGAAGAAAAAGAAATCTCCCTCTGCCTCTGAGCAATTTTGCCTTGTTACAGCCAACAGCCTGCTTTACTTTCATTTTCGTTTTCAGCATAGCTTGATTAGCACAAGGAAAAAAAAATCTGCTCTAGCAATTTACATCTTTGCAGCAGAGCCCTGAGCAAAACAGCTGAGAGCAAATCAGCTGAGAGTCTGGAGGCCAATTAGCAATTTGTGCTAATTAGGCTGTGCTGAAGCTGAAAGGAGCTGTTTTTTCTTGCTGTTTGCTTGCAAGGAGGTAAATTGCTGGGAGGCAGAGGCCAAAGGGTGGGGGCCAGTGGTGGGCAGGGCTACATTCGGTGTATAAGATGCACCTACATTTTCGCCCCTTTTTAGGGGGGAAAAAGGTGTGTCTTATAATCCGAAAAATATGGTAATATGTTGAGAGATTAGCCTTTGTGCTTGCTTCCCTAAAACCATAATACAATTTTGGGCACAGCCCATCATGAATTATAGCTGATTTGTAAAGCAGCGAAAGTCACTTGTTGGAACTTGGGAGTCATGCAGCATTTAATTCCAGTATAGGCTGCGTCATATCTGTGACAGCCCAAATGCTGTATAGCATAAGAGAATGCAGTAATAATAGTAGTCAGTTATAATATTTCTCAGGGGCCAGGGAATGACAGTTTCCATCCACTGGAAAGCCTTTGATTTTTGCATAACAATCCTTTTGTTCTTTATCTTTTTTTAGTGTGTCATCACTACACAAAATTTTAGTTTCAAAATATTGTCTGACTCAGAGATGTCATTTTCGGCATTTTGTTAAAAGCATTCAGTGAGTAATTGGGGAGGAATATGAAGTAAATGAAGGGATGTCGCACAAAATAAAGTCAACCCTTCTCTATTGACGGACAGGCAGAATGTGGAAAGATTAGTTACTGGAATGCTATGCTGAGAGCCCTTGTATAGTAAAACCAATTCTATAGTTAGATAGGGAGCTTCCCACTATAGGATGTCTTCAGGCAGGGCCTAAATGCACAGTGCTTATAGGTACTTTAACTTGGAATACCTGCACCAAGCAAAGAGTTGGACTTGTTCTACGTGGCCCCTTCCAACTGTATGATTTGTGGAGTGGGCAGAGGGAAAATGAGCATGCTAACTTTGCTTCTTTCTTTCCATATCTTTCTTATCTTGTGTTTCCATATCTGTACTGTGAAATCATTTATTATCTTTTTAAGGCTTTCTGGACGATGTTAAACTCCTGAATTTTCAGAATTGTATATTTTGAGAGGGGGCCTTCATCCCTGTCAAACTGAAATGTGTATTTCATTGAAATAGCAAAGTTTCCCAAACCACTGTGACAAAGAGAAAATGAAATAATATCGAGGTACTTAACTTGTTTTAATAAATCATGAAAGATTACAACGTTGTCATGAATCTTGGAAAAAGATTGCAAAATCTTCTAAGAATTATTTCAGTGTCTGCATACAGATGAGATAAATATTTAATACTGTTGTCACAAATAGATTATTGTAATTTTTTTTCTCTCTATCAGTGCTAGCTGAATTCTGACTCTACTTAATGAAAATCTGCATAAAGAAAACGTTGGGTGCAGTGTTATCTTAGTTATTTACCTGGCAACTAAGTGTTCTCTTAGTTGTCTACCTGATACAATTAGAATGATCAAAATGCAATTGGTACTTGGTTTTCGCTCTGGAGAAAACTTGATTATATCCTTTCTGTACAAATATCTTTATTAATTACGGAAATGATGCAAATGAATATTGAGCCAAAGAATAAGATAGGTCAGTTTGGCAATTGTCTAAAGTAGCTATGCAATGATTGCTAAAGAATAAACATTTCTTGATGCCTTCTCTTTGCAGTGTTATTTCCACGCCATACCAATGCTGCCGCAAGAGATAACACCATAAATCTGATCCACACGTTCCGGGACTACCTGCACTATCACATCAAATGCTCCAAGGTATAGGAATGATATCTAGAGTCCCAGGGATGCAAATGCCTAACATAGTTTGGGAAAATGAAATGACTGGTTATGACAGACTTTTAAAAGTTACTTACAACTCGCCCTTGAAGTTACCACTGTTGCACCATCCGCATGGTCATGTGTTCACAGGGTATATCTGATAGTTACGCAGATTGTGCTTTAGTCTGGCAAGATTCTGTCTGTGGGCAAACAACAATAAAGAAGCTACTGTCAGTCAATCATCGTGCCATATTGGTTTGTTGCACTTGACATTTAACTTGAATTTTAAGAACTATGAAGAGCCCTTAGATATATTTTTTTTCTTCTTCTTTAATGCAGGCTTACATTCACACGCGCATGAGGGCAAAAACATCAGATTTTCTCAAAGTGCTGAATCGTGCCCGGCCTGATGCAGAAAAGAAAGAAATGAAAACAATCACGTGAGTTTTAAAGGGGCAGTTTCTTTCTTCTGATTTATTTATAGAGGAAACTTTCGTAGTTGCTCATCTGAAATATGTTAGTCTGAATGGCGTACAAAGTGAAAAACAAAACGGTGCACAGTAAAAACCAACAAAAAACATTCAAAACTAAAAACAATAAAAAGCAAAATCTGCAGGATAGTTTCTGCATACTACTAATTTTCTTAGTATTATATGATCTATTCAATAGTTGATACAATGCAGTCCTGAAAAACACAATGCATATAGTCATGTTTTCCTGAATCGCTGCTCCGACAATCCACGCATGGGTTTGTTTTTTTTTTAATTTGATTTATATGCCGCCCTTCTCCGGAGACTCAGGGCGGCTTACAATGCGCTAAGCAATAGCCTTCATTCTTTTGTATATTTATACAAAGTCAGCTTATTGCCCCCACAGCTGGGTCCTCAATTTACCTACCTTAGAAAGGATGGAAGGCTGAGTCAACCTTGAGCCTTGGCGAGATTCGAACCTGCAGTAATTGCAGGCAGCTGGTCTTAATAACCAGCTTAATAAAAGGGTGCCTTAGACCACTGTACTACCAAGGCTCTTTTCTACTTGCTAGAGACTGAGTGCAAGGTTTTTCCCTCCATTATTCTGACCACGCCCCCTGGCTCCTGCCATTCTGTCTTTTCACTCAGTCTACTGGTAGAAACCTGAGTTGCATTTCTCTGTCATTTGGATTGTCATTTTCTTCGTTTTTGTTTATTTGCTGGACTTATTTTACTTTAATTTAATTTCTGGAGAGCTGCACAACCTTAACATTTTATTATTGCTCACTTTTTATCTACACCTGCGCATGTATGTATATATGTATCCCGCAAACAGTTGCTTTATTTGTGGTTCAGCTAATGAAACAATTTGATTAAACTTCCTGCTATCCTAGTGCAGTGATATATGGATAGATGATCAAAATAAAATAATTCACTAATGTCACATAGGACTGAATTGAAACTGAACAAGTTCACAAACAAGTGAGCTTTTACCAAAATAGACCACACAACTAATTTTCCAGGAGAAGAATGAATGTTACACGTTAAATCATTATTGGTTATCTAAAATGCAACTACTTTAGCAAGCTCTTTATGAAGGAGAACTCAGCCTTCATTGCATTATCTTGCTGGGTTAGTAGCTGTATCCTTCATTCTGAAATATTTGCAGGCTAAAGTATCAATGCATAATTTGTGTGTTCTCAGCTTTTCTAGTACCCCCTTTGTATCATATTTCCAGGCTTTTAAGTTCATGGCATTTACTTCACATAAATCCCTAATATTGTTGCTGAGAGACTGAAATGTAAGTCTTATTCACTAAGTAAAAATAAAAATCTCTTATTTGGGGGAATAATATCCCTGAGTTCCCTTCATCTTTGAATTATAAATATGAACTGATAAATATTTTATCAGCCCAACTAGATATTATTTATACTGCCACTGTGGTTCTTTTGCTGTTCCCTTCAGTTGGAAAGCTACATTAATCTTAACAAGCAAACCGGAGTACAAAAGATGTGTGGGTGTTCATGAGTACAGATAATTGTTCATTTCTTCTTTAAAATAAAAAAACTTTAAGGACCTGAAGTTACTTCAGTTGCTATTTTTATTGAAAATTAAAAAGAAAAACAACAAAAGATATTTGTAATTTGCAATAGTGGCGAATATTTGTAGCTCGGGTGTATAATGAGGGTGAAGGTTCATTCTTCAAGCTTGTGGGTTGGGTTGGTTTCTGAATGTTTGTTACCAGGCTAGATAACATCTTCAGCAGAGTTTAGGGGATGTCGGTGTCAATGTTCTTCTGTTTATAAGGGCTTCAGGTGTGGGTGTGTCAAGTGAGGGTCTTGTGATGGGTCAGATGTAAGTCATCAGTGAGTCTTGTGATGGGACTTGTGATAAGGAGGTTACATCAGGTCAAGGTCATTGAGAGTTGAACTGCTGGGGAGGGGAGTTGCATGGGTTACGAACCCCTCAGAATCCAAATCAGCTGCATAGCCAACCAGAGACAGCACCAACCCTCAACCAACCTATGCAACCCTCCCCCCACACCAGCAGTTCACCTCCCAATGACCCTGACATGATGTAACACACCCACACCTGAAGCCCTTATAAACAGAAGAACACTGACATCCCCTAAACTCTTCTGAAGATGTTATCTAGCCTGGTAATGAAACATTCAGAAACCAACCCACAAGCTCGGAGAATGAACCTTCACCCTCATATTTGTAATTGACCACATTTGTTCACCAAAGTGCATGAATTCAGGTGCAGTCTATATGTGAAAACTAGAAATATGAGAACATTTATAGAAGTGTGATGCACATAATTTTTTGCAATACAGGTACTCCACAACTTATGATTACTAAAACTGGGACCAGAATTTTAGTTGTAAGTCAGTGTGGTTCTAAGTGAAGTCACTGTGTGACCAAATCCAACCAGGTTTAGGATAGTCATAAAGTGAATCGCATGATTGCTAAGTCAATCATATTGGTCATTAAGTGAACCCAGCTTCCCCAGTGGAGATTTTTTTGGCGGAAAACTGCAATCATATGCCTGCAGGGGTGATTCAACCATCATAAATATAAGTACAGGTTGCAACTTAGAACTGTCTTTAAATGGTCATAAGTCAGGGACTTATCTGTATCACATAAGGACTTTTCATTCAAAATAGCTTAATAAGTACTCATCTCTAATTTATAGAGACCTATTGGTCAGATGTAATGCAAGACTGGGGTGAAATGAAGATGAAAAGGGTCAAAGTAACTCTACTGATTTTGAAAAGAAGGAAAAAGTGAAATGTACTAGATTGCCACAATTCTTTTTTTTTATTGAAAAAGTTTTATTAGAGAAAAAACACAGTTTTCCCACAACCCTCCCACCCAACCCCCTCTCCCCCTCCCCGACTTCCCAGAGCAGAACACAAGGTATTTCTATTAACTTTTAACAATAAACTAAATTGCTTAACTATCCATTAAACTAAGACCCTCTAAAAAATAATTCTTAACCCCCCATAGATAAAATCTTGCTTCTTGGATATAATACTTTTAATATCACTCATGTAGCACTTATACAATTAAAGATTCATTCATAAGCTATTTGATATTTTTTAGTCTGATACTTATTTTGAATATAATCAATCCATCTTCTCCAGTCCTGTATATATCTTTCTTGTGTATGATCCTTCAAATATGCTGAAATTTTAGCCATTTCAACTAAGTTAGTTACTTTCAATATCCAAGCATCAATAGTAGGCAAATTCTTAATGGCTATGAGTTACTAATGCCCTTTGACTATGTATTTTTTATAATCAAACCATTCCATTCCTGTCTTCATGCTCATTGAAAAAAAAATTATGTTATGTTATCAATAATAAAAATAGTATGTATTTAAGCCTGAAATGTAAGATTATAATCTTCTGAATGAATGTTGCTGGATAAACGGAATAGGACACGGGTAAGTCTTAGAACAGGGGTGTCAAACTCAACGCCCGGGGGCCATATGTGGCCCATGGGGTGCTTAGATCTGGCCCATGGGGCCACCCTGGAAACAGCGAAGGACTGGCCCGCAGTGCCTCTGCCAGCAAAAACTGAGTTCGGGAGCTCCATTTTCACTGGCAGAGGGTTGCAGGAAGCTGTTGTAGCCAAAAATGGAACTCGGGAGACCATTTTTTCTGGCAGAACACTCGGGCCACCATAGGGGCCCCTGATATAAGTGACATCAGGCTGACCATGCCCACCTCAGCCCCCCAAGGTCAAACACAACCCTGATGTGGCCCTCAATGAAATCGAGTTTGACACCCCCGTCTTAGAACTTTAAAATCATAAGGACTGCTGGAGCCACCCTCACCCTGCACTTTCTGTCTTCTTGCCAGGGGGAAGACCTTTTCATCCCGTTAAAACCTGAGGCAAGGTGGAATTGGACAACTGCGGTAGAAGGCTGGAGCACTTGCTACCTGATAATCGTAGCTTTTTAATATTGCACCTCTCTGGGCTCTTAAGGAAGTAAATCAAATCAGGTGATGTTTTCTACACAAGTTTGGAAAGTGATTTGTGGCATCGAGCTGTGCTTGCAAGGACTTAATTACAAAAAAAAAAAAAAGAAAACATCCTTTAATTCCATTTTGATCCATTTTTCTTTCTTTTCTTTCCTCCTTCCCGCTCCCCTTTTTTCAAGCTGTTTTGCTTTGCAATATGTTTACCGGTTATGAGTTGCAGTATTTCTTATGGTAATAATGCAATATTAACTTGTTTTTCTTCCAAGTATTTTGAGTTCACAATTCCTGTATCTGAAGAAATATTGTTGAGTACATTAATAAAGGAGATCTTTCTATCTTACCCAGCATGGTTAATGGGGTATTTATTGTTACTATTTTGTGTTCAACAGAATCAGAAAAGGTTTATGGGAGAGAAATATATAACCGTGTATATAAAATTTAATGCATGCCCTCATCTGGATGGGGAGGAACAGGCTTCGACTCAACCCTTCCAAGATCGAGTGGCTGTGGATGCCGGCATCCCGATATAGCCAGCTGGCGCCATCGCTGGCTATTGGGGGCGAGTCATTGACCCCCACAGAGGGGGCTCGCAACTTGGGCGTCCTCCTGGACACACGGCTGTCTTTAGAAGAGCATATGACGGCTGTGGCCAGGGGGGCTTTTTATCAGGTTCGCCTGATACACCAGTTGCGCCCCTTTCTGAGTCGGGATTCCTTATGCACAGTCACTCATGCTCTCGTCACTTCTCGCCTGGACTACGCTAACGCTCTCTACATGGGGCTTCCCTTGAGCACCCAGAGGCTCCAACTGGTCCAGAATGCGGCCACGCGGGTGATCACGGGAGCAACATGGCGCTCCCATATAACACCTCTCCTGCGCGAGCTGCACTGGCTCCCGGTACTCTTCCGGGTGCGCTTCAAGGTGTTGGTTCTCACCTTTAAAGCGCTCCATGGCTTAGGGCCAGGGTATTTACGAGACCGCCTGCTGCTACCGATAACCTCCCATCGGCCAATACGCTCTCACAGAGAGGGCCTCCTCAGGGTGCTGTTGGTCAAGCAATGTCGGCTGGTGGCCCCCAGGGGGAGAGCCTTCTCTGTGGGAGCACCTGCCCTCTGGAACGAGTTACCTCCCAGAATACGGCTGATTCCGGATCTCCGCACTTTCCATAAGGCCCTGAAGACATTTTTATTTCAGCAAGCCGGCCTGGCCTGAATAGGTTTTATGGGTTAGTTTTTTAATTGTATTGCTAGGGGTTTTAAATTGGGGCGGCCGTTTATTTTTAATTATTTTAACTTTTATATTGTATGTTATTTTAATTCTTGGCTGTTCCCCGCCCTGAGTCCCTTCGGGGAGAAGGGCAGGATATAAATTTAATAAATAAATAAATAAATAAATAAATAAATAAATAAATAAATAAATAAATAAAATTAGATAAAAATCTCAGGTTGCAAAGAAGAAAAAATCTGGTGAGTTTGAACCAAAGACTTCATACACGTAAAGAAGTGAAATGCAATTATAGTAAATAAGATGCCTTTTATTTGTAATTCAGGTTTATGTTGTATTTACAGTACAATAGAAAATCAGTATGTACTAACTCTGAAAAAAATTACATTGAAGCCCTTGAATTTTTTTGTGTCTTTGGAGGATATATATGGACTTGCCTGTTCCATTCCTTTCAAATATATAGGAATTATGCCCACATTTTCAAAAGATTGTAAAAAGCAGAAGAGAGATAAACAGCACAATATCAATAGCAATATGGTTATCATTTAAGTAACCTTCAATCTCTATTATAAGTAATTTTTTTTTTAAAAAAAAAACTCAACATGACTCAGTTAGCAAATATCGCAACAGGATGTTGAATTGCTCATTGTTGTTTTAGTCAACAGAAAAAATTGTTGATGATAAAGTATTAGGAAGTCCTATTGAGTTATTTCTTCGGATCTCTGGGTCACATCTTGCCCGTTCACAGTTTTGTGTGTAATGACCACCATCTTTTTAATTGTTTGGCTCCTGATCTCTGCAGAAAGTAGAAAAATATTGATTAGCGGTAGACCATGTTTGAACTAGGACTAAATTAGCTATAGTATTTTTACAAGTCAGCAGTTGTAGCAGCAACAGCAGGAAGAGTCACCTCTCAAAGGTTTAGCAGACCTGGGAATAGTAATACTTTTTGCATGGATGCTGGAAGGACAGCATACAGTGAAAGGGATAACAAATTCCTCTTGCACTGATCGTCCTCTTTCATTTGTAATCTTAGGTTTCCCTAAAACTTGTATACTGTACATCAGAGTCCTTTCCCATTAATTAGGATTTCTTGAGGCATATGGGAAGGCAATTGGAAAGGCATAAGGAGCAGATCAGAATTACAGACTAGGAAGAACATCTGAAGAGCATAGGCCCGTTATCTAAACCAGATGATGTAGATCCTTTAAAGCTAGATTTGCTAACTGAATGAATAACCAATAGGAAATTCTGTGTGTGCTGTCTTGGGTATCTAAAAGAATCAATGTTCACTTTGAAATTCACATTTAAAATATGAGCAAGAGTGCTTTGTTAATCTTTCTATATATAGAGGCTGCACGCACCACTTCTTGAAAGGAAGCTACTATCAAATGCATTGGCTTCATTGATTTTGTGAGCATATGCATATCCATCTTTGACTTCCTAAAAGTAGTACTGCTATTTTTCTGGCAAGAGTAAATGCTTACAGTCCCTATGGACTTCAGCTGATTCAGTCCAACAATCTTTAGCCTTTGCCTTTTTAAAATGGTGACTCTGGAAAGCAGCCCCAAAGCTCAGGAGAATGGACCACGAGAATGACAAATAGCAGATGCCAGAAGCAGATAGCTATGTATGCTAATGTCTCCACTGCTACTTACCTGCTTTTCCTGAGCTCAACACATCCTCTCTGCAAATACAAAACATGGCAAATATTGTGTGCTTTGTCACCAGACAATTTGCTTACCCGGCGTGCTTCCTGCTACATATTTGTTTATCCCTGTGTCACAACACCCATGAGATCAGGTTCTACAAACACCTGCTACCTTTGTGAAGACAGAATGTTTTCTAGCTGCTATTTAAGGAATTTAGAATAATTGACAAAACTATTCATTCCTGACTTCACAAGGTAGCCACAATTAAATCCTGCAAGAGTTTTTAAACAATCAATAGGATAAAATTCATTAGAGAGCGGCTTCACTCTAAAGGTTGGAAAAGAAAGACTGTTGAGATTATTTTTTTATCTGGGCCATTCTAAAATATACATAATCTTTCTCTGCATCTGATCATGTATTCTACTGATAAATTGAATGGTTTTCTCCCCTGGATATTTGATCTGATTAGAGAGTAGTTAAATTAGGGAGGTTCAACCATATACTTGGCTGCAACCTTAAATAGAAATGGAAAAAACCATGGCTTGAGTCATAGAAAAATTGATTTATATCTGAATGAGGAAGCAGAGAAGTTTACGTTAAGTACCATTACCACCTTAATTTGCTACATTAACAAAGGGTTTATGATGTCTCTTTCACTGATTAGAATTTTGTGATTTCTGAAATGCCTACCCTGACATACTTTCTGCCCTATTTGTTATCTGTAAATGGAGAAGTACACATAGCCTGCATTGGGATAACCAAATATTTTTTGGTTTTCCCTTTGAGTAAGCAAATTTCTTATATCACGATGCAGGACCAAATTTATATTAAAGTTTTATTTTAAATAAACAAATGTTCTGAGGGCTCACTTTATAGCTACTGTAATTGTTGCTATGTTATGAAGTTACTCCATTTAATGGCTAATATTAGAAAATAGTCCTGGAACAACCCTTGGCTGCAGTTTTGTACAACTTTCTGTGGACCTAGTAGAATAACCATGACATTTAATTGCTCCAAAATGGGTTTGGACCCAAGAAAGATGAGTAGGGAAAAGAAAGACCCATCCCATTATCACCTGTCTATGACACCCTCAATCAAAACACGATAGTGTTCAATCTCATTCTCTAGCTTTGTCTTGAGGTCCAGAAGTGTTTCATAGTCTCGGGACTGTGTCTCCAAATCAGCCCGACAGGCTGCCAGGTCCTCTTGCAGATTAGCAATAACTCTGTTCAGATTGGCTAGGCCACTGAGATAGTGATCTTCTGTGTTTTTCAGCGTGTTCTCCAGAGCGTACACCTGTATTATAGAGTACCTTGTATTAATCTAGAGCTGAAAAACGCAAGGCCTAAGAAATCTAAAAAAATATATGCACAAACACATGTCTAAACTTGGGGGCATACGTCTGGTTGTATGCAACTCATTCCCCCCGCCCCCCGAAATTTTGCTAAGGGGTGGTCTAAAGCTGCATTCCTCTTGAAAGATCAGTTAGGGCAACTGGAGCCATGGCCCCCAGGTATGTTGAGGAATGATTCCCTGAAAATATGGAAGCAGAATAACCACAGATTTTTATTATCTGATTTTGTTTTTTAAAAAATTCAAATATCAATCAGAGCTGGAAGGTACCTTGGAGGTCTTCTAGTCCAACCCCTTGCTCAAGCAGGAGTTCCTATACCATTTCAGACAGGTGGCTGTCCAGTGATGAAGCACCTACAACTTCTGAAGGCAAGCTATTCTCACTGGTTAATTGTCCACACCGTTAGAACGTTTCTCCTTAATTCCAGATTGCTTCTCTCCTTGAGTAGTTTCCATCCATTGTTTCTTGTCTTATCTTCTGGTGCTTTGGAAAATAAGTTGACCCACCCCCCTGCTTTTTTAGGCAGCCCCTCAGATACTGAAATAGTGCTATCATGTCACTCTTAGTCCTTATTTTCTCTAGATTAGCCATATTCAGTCCCTGCAACCGTTCTTTATATGTTTTTGTCTCCGGGCCTTTAATCATCTTAGTTGCTCTTCTTTGCATTTTTTCCAAAGTCTCAACATTTATAATGTGGTGACCAAAACTGGATGGAGTATTCCAGATGTGGTCGTACTAAGGATTTATAAAGTGGTACTGATATTTCATGTGATTTTGATTCTATGCCTCTGTTTATACAACCAAGGATTGTATTAGCTTTTTGGGTTGCTGCTGCTGCTGCCGCACATTGCTGCCGCAGCTGAGCCAAAAATAATTTGGTACAAGACAGATGATGGTCAAAAATGACACAGGTGTGCAATGAGTTAAGTGCACAAGGAGTCAGGGTGGACTCAGCCTCAAGTAGATGATACTCCTGGCACAAAGTGAAAATAAGATAAATGCTGTTGATTTTCACAAGATTTATCTCGGTTATATGGGTCCACAATTGCGGCCTAATTTCATTTTCCTGCCTGAGCAGGGGATTGGACCAGAAGACCTTCAAGGTCCATTCCAACTCTGTTATTTTGTTAAACAAGACGCAACAACTTGTAGTGTGTTCTAATGCTCATTAAGTTATCATTCTGGAAGGAAAAACACTTTGCCAAACAGGATTGATAACTATTACAGAGACCAAAAGGGAAGACAGCATTCCTTACCATTTTCTGGAGAGTCTGGCGTTCAATCTCCAGGCCTTGCAACTGCCGGCGAAGGTCTGACAATTCACTCCTGGCCTGCTCAAGGGCTTGAGAGTTCATGCTGGCTTCTTGGGACATGGAGTCAACCTGCAAGAGCCAGGGACAGGATCAAAAAATCCACCCTTTGTTTCTTTTAGCCACTTTCTGCCAGTCCTCACCTTGGTTCTGTACCAGTCCTGGGTATCGGCACGATTCTGCTCAGCCACTTGCTCATACTGGTTGCGTATCTCAGCAATAGTCTCACTCAGGTCATGCTTCTGTGGGTTGTCTACTTGAACTGTTACATCAGAGTTGGCCACCAGAGCGGTGAGAGCCTCCACCTCCTGCAGTGGACAGAAGTGGAATAAGCAGCTTCCAACATTACACCCTAATTCCTATCACCTACTGGAAGCAGCCTGTGTATTATGCAATAAATTTATTGAAATAAATGCAGGTTCTTTTATGTTTACAATTGCCTCCCTGTCTTCTGTTCTTGAATTCTGGTTGGATAGGAAAACTATATCTGTCGTTTTTAAGAGGAAAACTATCGCTGAAATTTTTAAGAGGTCATGGGTGCTGTATGGACACATAGACTAGAGACAGACAACTGTCTCTTTAAACTGGAAGTGTAAAGATGGGCCTTACTTCCTCGTGGCTTTTACGCAAGTAAGCTAGTTCCTCTCCGAGGGATTCCAAGTCCCCTTCTAGCTTCAAACGTAGGAAGTTGGTGTCATCTATGATTTTGCGCAATCCTTGCGTGTCTTTCTGGACGGTGTCGCATGCAGCCTGTTCTACTTCCAACCTAGAATGGGAGGCCAGAAATCCAAACGAGATACAGGACTTAGTTCATTCAGGGTGAAGAGCATAGCAATGCAGATGCATGTCTTTTTAGACATAAATTATTACTACAGAATAATTTATATATTATATATTATATATATTATAATAATTTATATATTATAACAAAACAATAAGTTGTCTACAGCCTCTGAAAAAGAGGCTGTAGACAACTACGGTATATTTACAAAGTATAGAGTATCTCATTTTTTTCTGCCAATTTTGGCAGCTAATATACATTTTAGCTAATGGAACTGCAACTTCTCAAGATGCTAAATAAACTATTTATTTTGGGGAAAAGACTAGCACCCTATAATTCAGACTTCTGAAGAACTAAATCAGCTCTTCAAAGGTCTTTATCCTGCAACCAAGTCCTTTTTAGTCAATGCAGAGTTTCCTGCAATTTAAAATACAAACGATTCCCCCTCCCCCAAATTATTAAATGTAGCCCTTGGCCTCCAAGAGGTAACCTAACCTTGATTTAAACATTAATCCAGAACTGATTCTAATTAAAAGCCAAAATACATGTTTATTCCTGAACTTCACAAATCAGAATTTTGGCATGGGAAAATCAAATATAATTAAGAGTAAGATATTACAAAAGGAGGCCATGATGAATATATAGGCAGCCATGTGTGATGCAGCACTTACTGACAGTGTAAACAAAGATACTAGAACATTATTGCTTACTTGTGCTTAAAGTCATCTGTTGCCAGCCTGGCATTATCAATTTGCAGAAGCAGCCTGACATTCTCCATATTCAGCTCTTCAACCTGTCATAGAGACACAGAACTCTTAAAATATAACATCATGGCACAACCTATGTAAAAACAGGGCCACTGCATTCACTCAGTTTTAGCTCCAGATAAAGAGCACTCTTGACAAATTTACCCTCTTCTCGTGTTTTAGATCTGTCCAAATAAACAGCTGGTTTATGTTCCTTCCTTTAAAAAAAATTGGCTTAAGCCTGATTTTTCATTTGTATGAATTATGAGACTATAGAAACACTGTCTTACTTTTAAAACTTAAAACTGTCTTACTTAAAACTGTGATGTGTGGAATTCTAATAAAATAGCAAGGTATAGCTTGAATAATGACATATGTCATATTTAAGGGCCGGGATCTAAACTATAATGTATATACAGTCAAGCATTCTTTCATCAGAAGATACACAAATATCTTTTTAAGTCAGTGGTGTATTCATTAGAATACTTAATTTAAACTCCTGAATGTAATGATTCTTGTGAGAATAGCAATGGGAAGCTTATATATTGCTTGACTTTCCTCATTTCAGAAAGTCTTCGGAAAAGTTATGTAGCAAACAAATCCTGTTGTATTTGGACGACAGCTGCACTGAAACTTGGCTTGCAATTTCTCAAACTTGTTTTTTTTCTTATTTCCAAAGGAGCGTGTAACATTAATTCAAGTTCATTCCATGGATCCTTAGGAAAGGTTCATTCCATGGAACCTTAGGAAATGTTTGCCAATCAATGGTCAACAATATGGAGCTAGGTAGTCCATGATGTAAGGTTGATTTAACTGACTATAGTGACTTTGCCTTGACATATTACGCCATCCTCCAGGTCAATCTCATTTTCTTAACTCCTGCTGAAACCAGCCAGATCTTGGAATCAAACACTGGGTTGCTGTCCAAATAATGTGAAATATTTGCAAAGCAAACTAATATCTTTGTTTTGATCTGCATGTCCTGGGTTATTAAAATCTAGGGAGGATTAACTCAGTGAGTCACTTATAAAATGCCATCTGGTTGATAAGTAACCTAGCTAGTAAGACTATCAATAACTCAAGCATTCGAATTGTTCTCTCACATTAATTAACTTTATCCTACAGGCTGATAGTATCTCAACTGGATTATGTCTCACAGCATATTAAATCAGGCCTGTTGTTCCAGGTGCCCAAGCTTTAAACATCCTTGTTGCAAAAATAAACAATCTGTATGAAAGTGTGGGCGTGAGAGAAAAGTTTCAGGTATTTATTTATATAGACATTTTCACGAAAAAGTATAAGCAAAGGGAAATAAATGACCCGTAAAAAGAATAAGTAAAGTACATATTAGCACACAAGGGATCTAAAAATATGAACCTTAGTTTCCTAATATAGTATATCATTAATGGATTATGAATAATTTGAAATATCACTGTAAAAGACTATGAATCACGGCTAAGCTTTGAGCTAAAAATTAATTTTGGGAGCTGTAGTTAAATCAAGTGAGATCATGAACTATAATAAATTGAATACCCACTGAAAATTTATTCTAATTAAATATATCTCTTGAAATTAAAATATAGGAATAGATGGGCAGGCAGCAGATCACTAGGCCTGAGCCTCAGTCAGGCTCCCATGCAAAGGACAGGGCTTCAGTATTGGCCAAGCAGCAACCTCTATTGGCAGCTTGGGGCTGTCCAATGGCTTATTACTTATTTGATTATTTTATTCATTTCAATAGTATCAATGGTAGAGACCTTCACGTTTCTAGGTTCTATAATATCTCAAGGCTTAAAATGGCCACCTAACATCAAAAACTTCATAAAAAAAACACAACAAAGAATGTTCTTTCTGCGCCAACTCAGAAAGCTCAAACTGCCCAAGGAGCTGCTGATTCAGTTCTACAGAAGAATTATTGAATCTGTCATCTGCACCTCTAAAACTGTCTGGTTTGGCTCTGCAACCCAACAAAACAGACACAGACTTCAGAGGATAATTAGAACTGCAGAAAAAACAATTACTACCAACGTGCCTTCCATTGAGGACCTATAGGGCATTGCACATCAGAACAACTAGATACAAGGATAGTTTTTTCCCCCATGCCATCCTCTGCTAAATAACTATTTCCCACAACACTGTCAAACTATGGTAGTAAGGCTATATTACTATTATTCTTCTCATCTTTCCTATGACCTTTCCTTTTTTACTTATGACTATAATTTTTTGCTTGTATCTTTATGATTTATATTGTTTTATTTAGTTTCCTAGTATGGTTTATGTTGATTGCTTATTTAGTATCCTATGACTATCACTAAGTGTTGTACTTTATGATTCTTGATGAGTGTATCTTGTCTTTTTATGTACACTGAGAGCTTATGCACCGAAAACAAATTCCTTGTGTGTCCAATCACACTTGGCCAATAAAGAATTCTATTCTATTCTATTCTATTCTATTCTATTCTATTCTATTCTATACTATACTATACTATACTATACTATACTATACTATACTAATTCTCTATTCTAACTCTACTCTACTCTACTGTACTCTACTTTACTCTACTCTTTTCTTTTGCAGCCCAGATTTGGTAACCTTAAAGTAAACTAAAATGATTGCATTTTAAGGCAGGAGAGAAGGGTATTTTAGAGAATAGGATTGCAATATTTTTACACAACTATTTAACCACATAAAACCATCAGCTCTCTAGAAAAGCCCTTAACTCTGGAAAAGGCAGAAGGTAAGAGAAGAGGATGATAAGCAGCAAGATGGATGGACTCCGTTACAATGGTAATGGGTGCATGATTGGAAGACCTGATCTTAGGGATGGAGCCTGATGGAGAAAATCTATCTGGTTACCAGCTGAGAACAACCTGATGTCAAATAAATAATTACAGACCAGGTATAATGTGATTCTGAATCCAAGATCCTTTTTTTATTTTTGGCAAACTGTACAAGAAAGAAAAGAAAGTCAGTTTTTAAAAAACCAGTTTGTCTTGGGCAGAAATGGAAAATCATCCTGTACTTGGGCTGCCCTCTTATATAATTCCCTTCCTTGTTTGGGGCTTATTCAAGTAAATATTAGTATATAGCAAAATCCGGTTGAAAACAAGGTGTGGTATCTTGCATGAGTACTTTTCTATTGATTGCAACAGGACATAGTCACAACTAAGGGTAGTTTTATACTATACCTCTCCTATTCCCCATGTTTTTCAAAGCAATCCAACCTGCCAATCACAAGACAAGCAAGGAACAAATATCACCACCTTGCCCCAAGCTGCAGTAGGTCCTGAAATAATAAAACTTTCCTTAATCTGACTCCCTGCCCTCCTGCCTAAGACCTTCCTTTTCTGTGCATTTGTTCAGGCACCTGCAAAAAGAATCATCTCGTTGTTGGTATGAATGAGAATTAAAAGAAAAACAGCAAGCCATTCATCCCTCCAAAAGACTTGCAGGCCAGTCTCTGGAGCTATGATGATAAGAGTAGTTCCTGCAAAGTATAGAAGCAGATCATCCAACAGTTTGATACAGTCATAACCAATTCACCAAAAGATCCCCATTGCTGCAAACAAATCATTGAGATAAACAATATCTATTAAAGCAGCTCGGTGTGCAGATATATCTTTCTCATTCCCCACATAGTGACTGTTTGTATTTTTTTAATCTTGGGTCTTCTTTAAAGATGTTCCTACTTTTTCATATTCTTTTTTTTTTTTTAAAGTGCATCCAATTTAAATCTTTCCATTGTAGCTCTGCAGCCCATTTCCCAATATATCTTTCTGCCCATCATTTACAAAACATTTGTTTCCAACACAGTTCCCCCTTTCCTACATAAAATTTGGAATATGTTTATTCTAACTTTTTCTCTACTAATCGCCTGTCTAACAATGAAGTTTAGCAGCTTCATCTATTTCTTAGAATTGTTTTGAGATTACCACAGTATCTAAAGGATTCTGAAGACTCTCTAACAGTTTTCTTCAATCTTTGTTCTCCAATCAGCATAGTCTGAGTGATGGGGTGGACACATCTACAAATACCAGGTAGAACAAGCTTTTCAATGACATTTTTAAACACTGAAATATTTGAGATTAAGAATATCCTTCCTGCAATCCTTTATGCCCAGTTTGTTCATCTGACTGATCTGGAGTTGACAGATGACCCCGATTCACTATTTCTTTAAAATATGATCATTTATCTGATCATTTACACACTTCTGTACTTTTCATTTTTATTATTAGGTATTGTTTTGTTGTGTTATAAGCCACCAAGAGTCTATTTTATGATTGCCATAGGATACAAATGTGATAAAGAAGTCTGTGAAATCCAACAGGGAAAGCTCCAAGAACTTATAAGACCACGGCAGCATTTTTATTTTTTATATTTTTCTTAACCCAAGGCAGTAGGATAGCTCATGTACCTACCATCACCTATTTAAAATGGATTGTATGCTGTGATTATATAGAGATATGGATTATAAAATACTACAGGAGTAAAACCGGAGATGCTTATGCCACCTACTCAGATTTGCTTAAGAAGAAAAGCTAAAGTAAGACTAACACAGTAAAATGAATAGCTATAACCAGTTAGCCTGATTGCCTTCCTCTCTCTCCCATTGGGTTTGGGCCATTACTTTGTGACCCAAATCCAGTCATTGCCAATGATTCTGTTTTGATTCCTCGGCTTCTATTTTGATCCCCATAATTTCAAGCGCGGCTGGAATCAAAAGAACCGAACATCAAGGCACTTTCAGGGTACCAGGTTTAAGATGATCCTTTGCTCAAACTTAACCCAAAGTTCTCACCAGAGCCGCATTTCAATCTTTGCATCCTATTTGCTCTGAGGTTTTTAACTCTTCTCTTCGGGGAGCTCTTTCCCCCACCCCCCGCCTATTTACTACACTCCCCTCACCTGCTTGCGCAGGGCGGCCAGGGGCTGCTCGCAGGCTTCCCAGTCTTTATGGACAACCGTCCCGGCCCTGCTGGACCGGATGGCGGCGATCTCCTCCTCCAGGGCTCCATTGGCCGCCTCGAGCCCCCGCACCCGCTGCAGATAGCCGGCCAGGCGCTCGTTCAACCCCTGCAGCGCCTCCTGCTGCCGGCCCGGGCCCAGCAAAGAAGAAGCCGCCGCTACGCTCACTCGGGCTGCCGGGAGCGCCGCACGGAACCGGCTTAAGAGAATGTCGGAACCGCTGGAGTTGCCACGCACGGAGGCATTAGAGGAACCGAGGAAGAGCCGTCCGGAGCCGTTCCAAGGATGAGAAAGAGAGAAAGCCATTGCGCTGCTACCTGAGTGCCTTTGCTGTCCTATCGCCTTGTTATATCGCCGGGGTTTCTAATTTGCATGGCCAGGTAGCGGTCAGCCAATGAGGAAAACGCTGCGATTTTCATTGGTGGAACGACAGCCGCGGATCCTCGCAATTTGCATGCACAGAGAGAAACTAGCCAATAAAGGAGCGTTCTATTTGCATAAACCTTTCATTAGTGACAAGAGTAGGAAAAAAAGCTACATCATCATCATCATCATCATCATCATCATCATCATCATTATTATTATTATTATTATTATTATTATTATTATTATTATTATTATTATTATTATTATTATTATTATTATTATTATGTTGTCAAACACGTAAGATAACAGATAAAAGTATAAACATGATTATGAATACAGGATAAGGATACGAATAAATGAGGACAATAGGACAGGGAGAGGATCCAACTTATTTGGATCTTATAAAAGATCCCGTTGGAAAACCAAGTTAGGGAGACTCTCGGGAGAAGCTCAAAATTCAGACGCTATGGGGTGAGATATACGGAAAAAGACTCTTGTTCGTCTCTGGGATAAGTCCGGCTGCTCAGGTATCGCGCCCGGGGCGTGACTGGTTGTGAATGCAAATGAGGTATGCAAATGAGGGAGCGGGGATACAGTTATAGACGAAGGTAAATAGGCAGGTCGAGGTAAAGATTGGGTGGGCGTTCGTCTCAGCCAATAAGACGCCACGATAGGCCGAGAGGGAGGGGTCAAAAGCTTCTCAGGTACGGTATTTATTTCGTAGAGGGCACCGAAGTTCTGTTGTCTCGTTTTAGTGGCCAATTAGAAAGTCAAGCGCGCTTTGCACCATGAACATCAATTACCATAGCCCGAGGAGTACGAGCTTTAGCACTCGATCCCTCGGATCTCTTCCGAATCGAAGCTCTTTGTACCGAGTCAGTTCGAGCAGCTTTCAGCCGGGACTCTTTCGAGGATCCTTCAGTGCTTTGTCCAACTCTCCCTTCTCTACCTCGACGCCTTTCCTCCTCCCCTCGCTGCCCGGTTTGGAGATCGATCCCAAGCTGCACCAGATTCGCACGGAAGAGAAGGAACAGATCAAGGGGCTCAACAACCAGTTCGCCTCCTTCATTGACAAGGTGCGGCTTTGCAGACGCGTGTGAAGAGGCGAGCGCTTGTGGGAGAGGGAAGAGTAACTGCGTCCGTGCCTAATTGGAGCTTGCGCGGCCGTTAATAAAGAGGGTACTTAAGAGAGAAAAAGTATGTCTAAAAAGTTTGTAATACAGATCTGCACGGATTCGAAGTTGTTTGTCTCGTTTAGTGTTTCTATCAGCCGAGACATTAATTAATTAATTAATTCCGGTAGTTTAAAGCTGTACTTCAGACTGCGAAGAAAATAAAGTCCAGGGGGAAAAGGTAGTGGCAATTCTCTTATATTTTGTAACGCAGAAAACTACTTGAATATCTCCATAAAGTCATCAAGGATTGCATTAAAAGTTTAAGAACGGTGGTCTTTTTTAAGCTACTTTTATTGCTTAAGAATGGTGCTTATTTCCCCCCCCCAAAAAAAGAAAAATCTTTAAAGCAAAATCGAATATAATAGAAAGCGACCATAAAAATTGAAGGATGCAACCAAAATCAGTAGATGGGATGTTTCCCAAACCGTTTCCTTTATTATACAAAGCCACTTACAAGAAAGTCCTTATTTAAATATCCTTGTGATTGAGTGGATTTCAGAAAAAAACACACCCTTTTATCCAATTTTTAATAAATCACCCAGATTTGGTAAGCACTGGCATAAGGATTCCAGCAGCAATGGAGCAGAGTGAAAATAGTGCAAAAAGAAAAATGTATAATAAACATATACACAGACAGTGACACAAGATGGGAGGGTAAAATAACAGTTTTCCCTCCATTAATAACTCAAGAGAAAAGATGCAAGCCAGTATACCTGAAGAGTTTTCCAAACTGAGAATTGGTAGTGTGACCAAAGAGGTGCAGGAAACAGGTTTAAGTCTCCTTTCACTTTGGTTCTAGCATCACATGGTTACTCCTAGGCTAGCTTGAAAAGAAACTTTAAAGAGATAGAACCCTCAGAGTAGGGTTCCTTTTTCTGCACACATCTTTCAAACCCTCTGCAAATTCCCTATTGCAAGAGTCTCCAACTTTGGCAACTTTAAGCCTGGAGGACTTCAACTCCCAGAATTCCCCAGCCAGCAAATTCTGGGAGTTGAAGTCCGCCAGGCTTAAAGTTGCCAAGGTTGGAGACCCCTGCCCTATTGTATGTATGTAAGTCTGTTACACAGTACAGCTGTTGTTCTAATTTTAGATGGCAAACAAGTAAAAAACAGTAAATAAAAAATTAAAATACAGAAAATTGCAGCGCTTCCAACCTCAACACTTTCCCATATATCCACAAGGCATGGTTCTGTGCAGCAATCTCCTATTGTCCCATCATTTTCTTTAGGTCTTTTTGGAAGACTAAGAGTGGTGAGATCTCAAGAGGAGATCAGGCTTCACTAGATTTCAGGGAAGTGACTTGGAACCACCCACCCTATAAGACCTAATGGAACAGGCAGATACCTTCAGGGACAGGTGGTTCCCACAAATAACCTAGCTCTGTACCTTTCAAGGATTTAAGGTGAAAAACAATATTTTGAATTCCACTCAGAAAAATCTGGAAGCCAATGCAACTGATCACCAAACTAATGACAAAACATAGAAACATAGAACAACCAGCTTAGAACTGGCAATGAAGGGATCAAAGCAATGGATAGCTTTCTGCCTTCTGGGATCAACCATCAACAATAAAGGAATGAGCAGCCTAGATATCTGCCACAGACTGGCACTTGGTAGATCATGAAAGTCTTGGAAAAGATATTCAAATATCTTGATGTCTCTATAGCTATAAAGATCAGAATCATACAAGTTATAGTATTCCCTGTGATTATGGAAGACAAAGTTGGACTTTGAAGAAGTAGAAGAGTATTGATGCTTTTGAATTCCAGTGTTGGAGAAGACTCCCGGGAATATCGTAGACAGCCAAGGAAAAACAAACAAATGGGTCATTGAACAAATCAAAGCAGAGTTCTGGTTTGAGGCACAAATGATAGTGATCCTACTTTGGACACATTATGCAAAGAGTTATATTCCTGTAAAAGATTGTAATGGTGGGAAAGGTAGAAGGAAAGAGAAAAGGGGGATAACCACCGGCAAGGTTGATAAGACACAGTTACTTAAGGGATGGATCCTTGGAAATGCTGAACCTAATTTAGGAATCATGGAGAAAATCTATGTGGTTGTTAGGAGTTGAAACAATTTAATGGTTCATAATCATAATCAAGTATAGCTCACACAGCAACAGTGTAACACAGGTGAACAATGGGGTAGCCAAAAATATTCATTGTGCCACATTCTGGACCAGTTGGGACTTTATGTTTAGAAAAAAAACCATGGCAAGAATTCGCTAAGAATATTTTCTGTTAAAGTTTAACAGATATGTGGGAAGCAAGCAAAAGTGTAAATAACTGAAAACCAGTGGTTAAAAGTAATTTTATCTGATAGCAAATTCCACAGATTCTTACACAGTGGATGTGTGGGAGTATACATAAATGGCCAAATAAAACTCTTGTATCTTGATCAAAGAATTTTAAATGCCTTTCCTGATTCTCTTTTTAGTTTCTTATTTATCTCTCTGTTTTCCCTCTCCAAGGTACGCAAGCTTGAGCAGCAGAACAAAGTGCTGGAGACACAGCTGAAACTTCTGAAGGGCAAAGACCAATACAAATCCAATGTGGGGCGTATTATGACAGCCCACAGCCAGCCCCTTAAGCAGCAGATAGACATGCTCAATCAAGATAAGATGAAATTGCAAAATGAGCTGGACCAGACACAGACATTTCTGGAGGAACTAAAAAGCCAGTGAGCACATCATGAGAGATAATGGGAGATTTGTTATTTAATATTCTGTTTGTATGCATGAGTACATGTGTGTGTCAGGAACTGACTTCAGCATTTTTTTCAAAGGAGCAGCCTTTTTTTTTCAATGAACTTATGAGTAGAATGTTGTGGATGTGTCATTAGTTATAAAGTGCTCAGGATGGGTGAAAGTATAATGAAGGGTAGTGCATCAATCCATCTGCAGCCACTTTTGCGTAAGAACTGATTTTCAAATGCACACAGCCTGATACCAGATCTCTGTCTGTTACTAAAACTGTCCTTCCTTCCCAGAAGAGACTAACCTCTAGCCATTATATTACATTGATGAGAAAAAGAGATGCAAAAATTTGAACAATAATTTATTTATAAATAGGTCTCGTATTTGATATACAACAGATACTGGAGTTCTTTAGTTTTTGTACAGAACATTTATTTTGCAGAGGTTTTGAAACATGAGATCTTATCTGTTTCCAGTTTAGCATGCTGGGAGAAAAGTGACATTTGGCTTCCCACATTCCATTAAATCCCAAGGGAAGATATAATGAGGGGAATTCTGCTAGGGGGCATTTTCAGTAGCAGTGCAAATGTCTCCACTAAGTGATGGTTGTGCCCTTGTGAAGTTGTTGAGCATTTATTCTTCTGCCTAGAAAAAAAATCACCCACTCATTTCCCTGCCCACACCTAGATGAAAAATTTGGAAAAGCAATTTATGTCTCATCTTATTTTACCTCGGCTGAGTTTTAATATGCCATCTATTGAATTCCCAGTGCTACAACTATAAATAGATAGTTTCCTATTTATTTTATAACATTAATATAAAATGGTACAAGTTGGATGCTTTGAAGACAGGTCTCATAGAGGCTAGAGAAAAAGAAGTTGGTAATTGGTACATGCCCACTCAACAATGACATTAATTTGTTCCCCATTGCACTTTACAACTATTGTCTTTTGTCCTCTAATCTATAGGTATGAAGAGGAAATAAATCACCGTAACCAACTGGAAAATGAATTTGTGGTGACGAAAAAGGTGAAATGAGTACTGGAGCACTAAAAATTAGTGGGACCAGACCTTCTTACCTTTGACTAAACTGGGATTGTTTTTCTCTCTTCTGCAACTTCCAGTTAATACAACTTTCTTTCCTGAGGAGTTCAAACCAGTGGTGAAATCCAAATTTTTTTACTACCAGTTCTGTGGGCGTAGCTTGGTGGGCGTGGCAGGGGGAGGATACTGCAAAATCTCCATTCCCACCCCACTCCAAGGGAAGGATACTGCAAAATCCCCATTCCCTCCCCACTCCTGGGGGAAGGATATTGCAAAATCTCCATTCCCACTCCACTCTGGGGCCAGCCAAAGGTGGTATTTGCCAGTTCTCCAAACTACTCCAAATTTCCGCTACTGGTTCTCCAGAACCTGTCATAACCTGCTGGATTTCACCCTGGTTCAAACTGTTTTCAGTGTCAGCTTTCCTTCTCCATATTCACCCATTGCCCTTACTTTTTCTTTACTTTCTGAGCAATACGGCAGAGGGCTGTTGGTGTGACGGAAGGGGGACTGTTAAATGTTTTTGCTTCCACACTATACCCTTCTGTGAACTAGGAAAAGTGCACACAAGGTGGATAGATGGGTAGATACATAGACAAAGTTAGACTCGATTTCCATTCTCATTTAACTTTAACTAGAGAGAACCAAGTGAACTTCACTTCAAGTATTCCTTCTTCCTGCACACTAGAAAAAATGCATAGATTTGCTCAAGTTTCCAGAACTTTTGAAAAGAGCATTGTTTTGCTATATGCAAAATGGCTCAGGCTTCCAGCCAAGCTTATCAAACAGAGAATCATGGCAGTTGTTAAATTAGGAACACGGTTGTTAAATGAATCTGGCTTCCCCATTGACTTTGCTTGTCAGAAGGTTGCAAAAGGTGATCATACGACCTTGGGACACTGCAATCATCTTACATGTGACTCCAAGCATCTGAATTTTGATCATGTTTCCATGGGGATACTGTAACTGTCATAAGTATGAAAAACCGTCATAAGTCAATTTTTTCAGTGATTGTTGTAACTTTGAACCAGGGGTGAAATGCTCCCGGTTTGGACCGGATCACCTGATCCGGTAGCGATGGTGGCGGATGGTTCGGAGAACCGGTAGCAAAAATCCCTTGCCCCCCCACATGCCCCGCTATGCCACGTGATCATCAGAGGCTGGGGTTTTTTTTACTTTTAAAAGAATTTTTTCTACAACCTCTTCAGCCAAAAAAATGCTTTTAAAAGTTAAAAAAAAAAAACCCTCTGATGATCATGCAGCTCAGTTGGGATCGTCAGACTTCTAAAAGCATTTTTTTCTGCAACCTCTTCGGCTGAAGAGGTTGTAGGGGAAAAAAATGCTTTTAAAAGCCTCTGGCGATCCCAGCTGCGTTGCCTGATCGTCAGAGGCTTTTAAAAGCATTTTTTTCTGCAACCTCTTAACGTTGTAGAAAAAATGCTTTAAAAAGTAAAAAAAAAAAAAAGTTGGCCACGCCCACCCAGTCGCATTACTCCCCCCCCCCACCAAGCCACACCCACAGAACTGGTAGGAACAAATTTTACATTTCACCACTGCTTTGAATGGTCACTAAATGAACTGTTGTAAGACTACTTGTATTTGTCTGTTTAAAAGATTAGTATGGCTTCTGATCTAAAAAAAAGCCAACTCTAGGCAGCTCACAATCACTATTAAAAACCCAAACCCAAATAAAAACCCAGCGCCTCAATCATCTCCTTGGGAGGCCTCACAACCAACTCCAGACATCAACACCTGGGTGGTAATGGCCTTCTAAAGATTAAAAATGTGGGCGCTTGCCAAATTTTGCATGAACTGCTAAGGTCCACCATGAAAAAAATGGATAAGAGCAGAAAAAGAACTAAATTTGACTGAGTGAAATATGACTGTAGTTACAATTAAATTACATACTATCATTTTGATTATTCACAGTGAACATTTAATAATTCTCCCCTTCAATCACATATTAAACATTATGATTCAGAGGCAAGTTAGAGGCTCACCAAAAGGTTTAGGATCATACATATGACCTTGTATTAACTCAAAAATTGGAAAACTTCCACCTCATATAGTACTTAGAGAGATTCAAGGAATATGATAGGTATCCAGAGGCGAAACTGTTTTTCTCTTCTGGCAGGACCTGGATGATATTTACTTGCAGAAAGTAGATGTTGAATCCAAGCTGGAGAGCATCACAAATGAAATCAAATATCTCAAACAGCTCTTTGAAGAGGTGAGTACCAGAGACGAAAATGAATGAATGACTGATGTATTCATTATATGTGATGAAAATTATCAGGAACATTGTTTTTCTCTCATTTTCATTTGTTTGCTAGTAGCTCCTTGCAAGAGCACTGAGGAAAGAACAGTTAGTGCAGTGGCTGGGATCAAATTCTACCTCATGATTAAGCTTTCCCTATATCAAAAGGGGCTACAATTGCAATGTTATACACCAGGGGTGGGCAATTGTGGCTCTTTTACAACCTGTGGACTTAAATTCCCAGAATTCCTGAGACAGCTTGGCTGTCTTGACAATTCTGGGAGTTGAGGTCCACAGGTTGTAAAAGAGCCACAATTGCCCACCCCTGTTATACACAACTTATGCCTTTCCTGCCCCTGTCCAGGAGATCAAGGAATTGCAATCTCAGATCCAAAATGCAATGGTCACTGTGGAGATGGACAACAACCGTGAACTGGAGATGAAGAACATAATTGATGAAGTGAAAGAACAATATAAAACCATGATTGCCAAGAGCCGTGATGAGACTCAACAGTGGTACAAAAACAAGGTAACTGGTTCACTTATCTCCCTATATCCACATCATGAAAGTATAATCTGTACACATGCAAACATTGGTAAAGGGCAATCTTATTTTGCTACCTCTTTCATATTAATCTGAGAAATCCAATTTCTCAATACAAACTGTTGCAAGATTAAAAACAAACTAGTTTCAGATTCAAATAAACAGAATAATCAGATTCTAAACAAGGAAACAAGGAAAAAAGAATCTGGCACTGTTTTGCAGCTCAGTGGAATCTAGGAAAGTATTTCAGGATTTGCAGGACCAGCAGAGGTCTATTAAGCCGTGGTGGCGCTGTGGTTAGAATGCAGTATTACAGGCTACTTCTGCTGACTGCCGATTGCCAACAGTTCGGCAGTTCAGTTCTCATCAGTTCAAGGTTAACTCAGCTTTCTATTCTTCTGAGGTCGGTAAAATGAGGACCCAGATTGTTGGGGGCAATATGCTGACTCTGTAAACCCCTTAGAGAAGGCTGTAAAGCACTGTGAAGCAGTAAGTCTAAGTGCTATTGCTATTTCAACTAAGTTACTGTAATCCTCTAGGTAAGGCCTGACGTGTTCCCAGAATGGGTCCCAGCTGGTGCTGAAGCCAATAAAGACCACCAGACACAAGGAATGGCATTTTCAGCTGCTTTTATTGGTGCAAAAGGGTCTCAGCAGCTAAAGGAGCCAAGACCCCAAACAATACACAAACACAAATTTTATACAGTTATGATTAAGGAAGTTAACACCCTAAGAATCAATCATTGATTCCTTGATACATGTTTCTTTTGATTGTTTTTTCTACTTTATCCTCCTTCGTACATTGCATGTTATGCCAATAAGCTTTCTTATCAAAAGAGGTATGTGGTTTATTATTATAATAAGCTAGAAGTTACCAAAGTTTATGTCTATGTGCCTTAGCTAGCATCCTTCTAACACTTCTAAGTGTCCTTCTAACTTGTAACTTTCTTGTTGCTAAGCAATAGTGTCCCACCATTCATAATCTTCTTACACTCATCACAGCTTCAGCTTTCTGCCTTGGCTTTAACAAACTTTCCTCATTCCAACCTGAGTCCTTCAACCAGTGCCTGAATTTTCAGGATGATTCTATCACTCCAATATTGTAATATTGCAGTGCCAATAATGCTTCATGATCCTCTACTGCCAATCAGTCCTCATCTAGTTGTAATAATGAGGCATATGTGTATTTAAACATGATTGTAGTATCATGACTTGGACCCAATCTTTTGCACGACCAGAAAGGACTTTGGCTAATGCCTGAAACTTCTCTGACTTCTAATTATGCCTTCCATGCCCTAGATTTTATCCCATGCTTGTTCTAAAAGGAATCTAGTATGTGATATGATATCCCACATATCTGGAAGATCTGAGGGTGGGAAATCTGCCTATACTGTATGTTTGTCTACCCGAGACCTGCTATTCTTGCTATGGACCCTGTGTCTTACTCCTCTGAATATACTATCATAATGATTCCTGTTTATCCCTCTCTTATCTTCCAGATTGATGACATTGTAAGGCAAACTCAGAAACATAATGATGAGATGAAAAACATCAAAGGCCAAATTGCCGAGTTGACTCGCTATGCCCAGCATATCAATGGAGATATTGAGGCCTTAAAGAATCAGGTAAGCTGCCAGTCTCTAGACAGAATCATAAGTCTTAACCAGAAATATTCATGACAACAGAGAACACACAAAGCTGGTGGGGAAATGAGACTCTAGCTACAACCCATTCTGGGATTCAGCCTTGGGATCCAGCCAACAGTTTGTTTTGTTCTCTTTTGTAACTATCTTCATACCTGTCCTTAATTTGTCCAGCTGCAAGTGCCCTCTCCTTTTTTTTTAAAATAAAACACAAGAGGGCACAATTTCTTATGAGTGGGACAGGCTTCTCAGAAGCTCCAGCTGTAAATTTTCCTCTCTTCCATTAACATTACTAGATGAATCCAGGAGGCCAGCATTTCATTCCAAAGGTCTTCTAACCCCAAGTGTTGTCTGGGCTCATAGATTGTGTGAAGCTGTGGTGTGGCTCGTGTAGTTTGGAATAGGCACAGGGATAAACAACCTCTGTCCCTCCAAAGTCTTGGGTGCAGTCTATTCAGCTATGGAAACTTGCTGAGCGATTTTGGCCCAAGTCCTAGAGGGTTGTTAGGAAGTTAAAATGATGAGTGATCCTTGTGTAAATTGTGCTGGGCTCCTTTGAGATATAAAACAAACAAATTACTATTTCCCTCTAACAGCGCTTACCAATAATATTTGCTAATGTGACAAAGGCAATTTTTAAAAAAATAGATTGGAAATAGCCATTGGTCCTATCGCTTTTTGGAAGGCAAACATGGCCATAGCATTCAAAGATCAAGTACAGCCCTCAGCCGGAAAAAAAGTTGCACAGTCTTGGATACCACACCACACCACACCCATCATACCACACCACACCACACAACATACACCACACGACACTACACACATCACACCACACACACCACACACACACGACACCACACGTCACACACCACTCCACCCCACCCACCCACCATACCACACCACACACATCACACCACCCAACACCACACACACACCACACACCATACCATACCTTCTTTTCTTGGCTGACTTTTAGCTGTTTCTTCATTGAGAGGTTATTTCTCTTGAAACGTCTTCACGGTCTTCTTGGCTATTCACAATAACCATGTAGAATGGAAGGCAAGCAGCTACAGCTCGAAAGAGCCCAGTTTTCCCCCCACCGTACTTAAAGAGGGAGGCTTTGCTTCTGAGCCCTTGCTGCCTCTTAATTGCTGAGCTCTCCATAAGGCTTTTCACCCAGATGGTAGAAAGTGAAATGTTCCTCTTTCCTCCTGCCCAGCGAGCCAATCTGGAAAATGCTGTGGCTTCAGCAGAAGAACAAGGAGACCAGGCTGTGCAAAGTGCTAAAAGTACCATCCAAGATCTGGAGGAGGCTCTGAAGGAAGCCAAACATGACATGGCCACCAAGATGAGAGAATACCAAGAACTGATGAACCTCAAGCTGGCCCTTGATATAGAAATCGCCACCTACAGAAAGCTGCTGGAAGGAGAAGAAAACCGGTAAGCAAGCGTCAGCTTGAACTTTTCATGCATGGGTATGAATTGGTCCTCTGCACTTGATCATCTAGGGCAGGGGTGTCAAACTCACATCGTCACGGCAGCATCACGTGACATATCGGGACTTTTTCCCCCTTCGCTAAACTGGGTGTGGGCGTGGCCAGCGTGTGACGCATCTGGCCCATGGGCCAGGAATTTGATAGCCCTGATCTAGGGCAACTTTCTTCAGCCTAAGGTTGGATGTCAGTGTCCAGATAATGCTGGAGGATAACATTTTGAGGCAGGTTGATCTAAGAAAAAGGGGAAGGGGACAACTTCTGTAGACAGAATGCTGCTTTGGAAAGGCCCTTTGATGCTGTCATTTGCTGGCTTGCAAATATATGAACATACAGACTATCCCACCCCAAATGAGGATGTAATCAGGACACAAAGGGCTTGAATCCTTCAAGAACAGGTAGCAGAAATACAGCTGTGAAGATAGTTACTGTCATTTGGGATGGGACAACAAGAGCATTTTAGGAGAGCATATTCTAATAAAGTTTTCCAAGGTTTCAGGCATATCTTCCCAGCCATACTTGGAGGTTCCCAAAACTGAATATAGAATCCTTTTTTCAGGCTATACCAGTAAGGTAAAGGCTTTTTCTCCAAAAGAACCCATGCTGTCTTTCACATGTTTTCCAAATTCACAAACATGCTCTTTTTATTTCTCCCAGAATGGTTGCTCAGGTTCCACCACAGCAGGTCAATGCCATTAACAAGTTAGGTAAGCCGTCTTCTTGTTCTGATGGGTTGAAGTAATCAACCATCTCTCTTTTGCTGACCTTTCTCCTTCTGAGGTTTTTGGTATTGTGGAAGCTTTATTCTACCTTCCAATTCTCTGTGAACCTTTTGCAGTGTCCTGAGTTTCATCTGGGTATTTCATGTCCTGAAAAAAGCTGAAACAAATTGAGGGCAAAGGCTTATCTAAAAATCCTCTTTTGCCATCTTTGCCATTCCATATCCCTGAATTTTAAATTATGTGTTAGATAGAAGTATCACTTATTGTATGCTGCAATGATATTTAATTTTCAAATTCAAAAACATGTGCAATGCGGTTTATCACTAGTGATTGCTGATAAAGAGTGGCAATAGTTAACATTAAGCTTTCAAACAGATCTCAACATATGTGCTTCTTGCCCACGGTGGAGGATTATCTGGGGAATATTCTACCTACATAAACATCACTATCATCTATCGAGAAGCTGTTCTTTACTTATATATTGTAGAAATACATCTGCTATGTTGGGCAACATGATTTTGGGAGACATTTATCAATTATTAATTCACTGAAGAACTGCTGTTAAATTTTTAGGACAGCTCTTAAGTCTCCAAAATCTTAGTTGAAAAACCACTGCTATATATTGATGCCATTTAATGGAGGACATGTAATATTTAGAACTAGAGAACCGAGGGGAAATAGTATTTCCCAGTTGATGTTTGAAACCAGTCAAAACAAACAGGAAATAGAAAGAAATGTAAAGCATATGGATTTTTAATTTTAGCAGTCTGAATTGAAATATTGAAGTTGCAGATTTCATCCAAAGACTGAATGGAACATTAGCCCAATGTAGAATTATAGGTTTTTGTTCTACCTCTGAAACTGACTCGGTGCATGTCCATGGGATTAGGGATAATAGAACTGCCAGCCACATAGCCTTCTGTTACTAAATGAAATGGATGAAGCCAAGGCCTTCCATGTTGTATAGTTTGCTGCTGCTTCATACTGCATGCAATTACCACCAAAGTGTTCTCCAAGAATTGGCAGAAATATGTAAAACCTATTCTCAAAGTTATTGCCTGAATGTTTCTCTATTACTAAAACACTACAAAAATATATTATTATAGTGCAAGATAATCCTTTTAATCTTAATTCATCTAATATTTTTGATTGTTGAATAATGCTAACTTCTCTGCATTGCCCATTTGAGATAATGGACTAGAACTCTAGATTCTTCTGAGTCATGTAGTATCAAGAATAAATGTTTGATTAAGTGTTTCTCCAGTCTGAAATTATCTCCTGCATTTGACTTTCTCTGCCAAAACCACCTTTCTCCAAGAAATCATTCAGCAGGTGTATTGGAAAACAAGTTCCATCAATGCCAGCCCAATCAACATAGTTTAGTCTAATAACATCTGAAACCTAACACATTTGAAGGAATGAGGAAGGAAACTTTAACCAAGCTCTTGTTTATTGCATGCGGTCAGTTGACCTTTTGTTTTGTTTTGTTTGTTTGTGGGTTTTTTTATTCTATTGGCCTACTGACTTAACTTGCATAAGTTCTCTGGCTTCCTCTTCTGCCAAATTGCTTTGGTGAGCCGATCAAACACTTCTGCATTAAGCCCTTCCTCCTCTGAACCTTCTATAAAATTCTGAAATCCACCCATTGCTTCTGCAGCTGGACTCCTGACTCAAGGGATGGCTCTTCCCTCTCACACTGGGGCTGCGGGGATTTTGGTCTCCAACAGCAACTCATTGAAGAGGCCTTTGATGATCAAGACCATTGAGACCAAGGATGGGAAGGTCATTTCAGAGGCCAGTCATTTTTCAGAGAAGTGACTGGAATAGAAGTAGCAAAAAGTCAATGTATCTTAAATACATAAAATGGATTGTTTGTATAGCCTCTAATGATAACCTACTTAATATACCTCCACATCTTCTCCCAGGCAGTGCTGTTTCTTTTTCAAGCTACAATGGCTCAGTTTGACCTTGCCAATAAAACGATGCACATAATATGTTATATTTACCAATTTACATTAAAGCTCCTGGAAAATATGTTGTTGGTTTCAGTTTCTTGCATGAGTTCTATCAGCAGCCCTATGCACATCATTGCTTAACCCCAGATCCTGACTTCCTTTCATACTTTGTGTCATATATTTATTCTCTGCTTGGGTTAAGAAAGGAAATTTTGATCTTTCTAAGTGAGACATATACAAAGTACTGTGCCAAGAGCACAAATTCTCAGATTCTAAGAGGAGTGACATTTTCAAGATAAGGACATCATTTCTGCCACAAAATGAAGCCTGGAGAATATACCAGGAAGTAGCTGAAGGGGAAAATACATACCTATATGTGGATGAATAGCATTCCTTATGCTGCATCTCAGACATTTGTTACTGTACTAAAGCATTTCCTATGTCTCTTTGCTATACCTAATTATAGTCTCTCCCAATCTTGACCTTGGATGTTTTTGGATCCAGATTGGTAGCAGTGATGGAATTTATAGTGCAAAAGTATTTCAGGAGCCATTTTGAGAGAGACCTCATCTAGTAATGACTAAGAAGCTAAACCCATATATAGACTTCAATGATCAGAGAAACTTGGTTCCTAAAGTTCTTGTTAAGTTCTATGAGTTAAAATCAAAATAATTTTAAGAAGTTTAATATAGTGTGTAGAGATAGATAGAGATAGATAGATAGATAGATAGATAGATAGATATAGATAGATAGAGACAGACAGACAGAGATAGATAGAGATAGATAGATAGATATAGATATAGATAGATAGAGGGAGACAGACAGACAGAGATAGACAGACAGATAGATAGATATAGACAGACAGACAGTCAGACAGAGATAGCTAGAGATAGATAGATATAGATAGATAGATGGAGACAGACAGAGATAGATAGATATAGATAGATATAGATAGATAGATAGATAGATAGATAGATAGATAGATAGATGGATGGATGGATGGAGACAGACAGAGATAGATAGATAGATAGATAGATAGATAGATAGATAGATAGATAGAGACAGAGATAAATAGATAGATAGATAGATAGATAGATAGATAGATAGATAGATAGATAGATATAGGCAGACAGACAGATAGATAAATAAATAGAATAAATAGTAAGTAAATATATAATTGTTACAATTTGGGAGGGGAGTTATTTAAAAACTACTTTTAAGAGTTTCCTGGTAAAATATAATTATAATAAGCAGCCATCAATCAGTCTGGCCTTCCTACCAACTCTTAGTCAGACTAGCTGGAAGAAAAACATTTTGGATCTTTCAGCTCAAAAAGTCAGAAGTATAGTACTAAACCAGCCCTGGTCAAGCAGTGGCTGTGTAACCATGCAGTGTTGCATATAAAAGCAACAATGCCAAATCTCCAGACATAAAAATGAATTTATTGGGGATAGAAAAATATACCAAAAATGGAAAGGTAACAAATGAAGTTAATAATCACATAAATATAGAATTCCAACAAATCAGCCCAGATAAACTAATTATTTACTGCCTCCTTGAATAAGCTTTTGGCTTTTATGACGTACTTGGTCCATCTTTGTAGAAGGCTGATCTGGGCTTCCTGCTTGGCGGATCCTAGATAAGTATTTCTTATTTCTTTCTGACAAATTATCAGTTAAATTCCTGCCATGTCTGTGTGAAAGATCAAACGTTAAGGCATTTCTATGGTATACATTTCTGTTAATGTTACAAAGTAATAGTTTCTTCTAAGAACCTGGGAATTATATTTGTGTGTGTAGATGATCGTGTCAGAAGAAAGCAAGAGAAAGAGAGAAATAAGGGAGGTTGCCCTGCACATTCCTAAATATTGTTATGTAATAATAGATCCCACAGTTTTGTGGAGAGACAATGGTTGCTAAAATACTTACAGCCTGTCTGTGCCTATCCCTTCAATTTATAAGAGGGTCCAAAAGGGCTAAGAACACAGGAGATTACTAATTTACAGTGCAATATGAAAAC
Organism: Arizona elegans; assembly: GCA_022577455.1. Lineage (NCBI taxonomy): Eukaryota > Metazoa > Chordata > Lepidosauria > Squamata > Colubridae > Arizona > Arizona elegans. The sequence goes on along the minus strand of JAKOOJ010000040.1, from coordinate 1,986,561 downwards.
TGGCAGGAAAGTAAAAGGTAAGAGACCCCGAATCCCTCCCTATCTTTTGAAAATACAATTCCCAGAATGCCTCATGCCATCTGGGTCTGCTGAGACTTGTAGTTCTGCTGGAACTCAAATAACTTTCCTCTCCCTACTTTAAGGGGTGTGGTATCTATTCGGATATTTAAGTCTTCCACGTCAATCCTAAAATTGACAGAGCAAAGCAAATAAGAGACAGGTCCTGTTGTTGTAGTGACAGCAACTATTGCTGGGTACTGAAAGTTGAAAGTTTGTAAGACATCATGGACAACGTGTTCTCACCCTGCTTATAGTGATGTAGGTAAGTTTATTTTAGATCAGGAACAGAGTTTTTCTTTGGATAATAGAAAGGTGCTGAATTGTTTTATCCAGTCCTGGGTATCTGGGATGTTACTGGTAACTGTCCACTTAGATCACTTCAAAAACAGACTAGGTCCTAGGCAATACTTCAGGCCAGTTTGAGAAGCTAAAGTCATTCTTTGTCCATAAAAGGCTAACTGGACTGGACCTTTGCAATGGAAGTATGGCATGACGTCAGCCCTCAAGGAACACTATCCACAGAACGAGAAGAAAGAATATCAGTCTGCATTTAAAATGTTCACAAACATTCAAGTGGGGATTAAATGGAAGATAAAATAAACCCATTTTAGAGAGCTGCCTTTTTAAAACAATGCACAAACTTTGAAATTTTTCACATATCTTCCTCTGACATATTTTTATACTGGCTTTTTAGAAACAGCAACTTTGTCCTCAGTCAGAGCATTAATGTACTTCACAGTGTTTTTGTTACCATTCAGGAGTTTTCGTGCTGTAGCCTGAATTTGGACTATCTGCATTCAAAGCCGATGTTTTCCTATTGAAAAAATTATGTCAACCATTTCTATAACAACAAAGTCAATATAGTCATCAAAAAAGGAGGAGCCTGGATAGCTCAGCAGACTAATGCATTGTAATTTAACTCCAGCTGTCTGCAATTAGTAAGTTCGAATCTCACCAGGCTCAAGGTTGACTCAGCCTTCCATCCTTTCTAAGGTAGGTAAATTGAGGACCCAGTTTGTGGGGGCAATAAGCTGACTTTGTAAAATATACAAAAGTATGAAGGCTATTGCTTAACGCATTGTAAGCCGCCCTGAGTCTCCGGAGAAGGGCAGCATATAAATCAAATTAAAAAAAATAAAATAAAATCAGAGTTTATTTTTTTCAGTTTTGAATACAAAGTCCAGAGGGGGTTTTCAAAACAAAAGTAGATAAAATTTTCTCTTTAATTAGAACAATCAATTTTGCCATCTTTGCAAACTCCATTGCCTTCACCATCCGTTCTTCCATTGTGGGAATTAATGTGTCCTTCAATTTATGTGTATATAAAATTATCACCACTGTCAACATGTATGAAACAAAGTTCCAAATTTTCTTTCAAGCTATGTGAATTGGTTTGTTTTTTTTAAATTTTGTTGTACTCTGCCCAAAGTCACTTGTTTTGTGAGATAAGAGACTATATAAAATTGAACAATAAATAAAAATGTTTATGTTCTTCTGAGCCTTTATCACAAACTGAAATTGCCTAAATAAATTATTATGGCAAAAAGCACAAGAGAAGCAAGCTTGCAAATTAATTTTTTCCTCTTCAGAAGTGGAGACAGATTTATGTGGAAATATGTGAAAAGGTTAGAGTGGCAGACCAAAAGCACAGTTCAGTGACACGGAGAGTAGAAAACATTTGTCAGGAAATGATGCAGCATAAATAGCATTCAGGCAGACCTCAAGGTTCATACAAGGATGGCCTCATATTTAATCATAAACTTGGATTAAGAAAATGCTTTTTGATGTTGTAATTTCGCAATATGCCCAAACAAACTGTATTGTGGTTTAATATTCATCCAACATGCTAAAGCAATGCTGAATTTCCACAGTATGATGAAATACAGAGCCCCAGTTTAGTCTAGATTAGCATATTATAAGACCCCAACTGTGGAATAGATGATGGAAGCAATCTTTCTTCATTCAGAAGCAATGTAGTTTAAATAATACATTTGTCTTTTATGGAACTCTTGCCTGTTTTGCAAATGGAAGCAAACACACTTGAGGTAGAACAGAGAATTGTTTTCATGCTTTTCAATCAACTGATTTGATCCTGCTGAAGAGGTTTTGAATTTAGAAGTCCAGGCTTCTTTGGCTGACTTTCTCCCTCTGATAGAAGCCAGGCATCTTGGCCACAGGCCTTCAGCCCTAACTCTCTGAGACACCATTCCCTTTCCAAAGCAATAATGATGCTTCAGGAGCTCTGAACTTGGTGCCTTTCATATTCATCAATTAGTTCTTTCATGTTTTTGAATTGCTTTCCTCCTCAGCTAGGCTAGAGCCTGTAAAACAGACTCTGCTGTACATGTGTGCACACCTCCTGCTGGCCAGCTGGTCTTTGGGTTGCTGCTGTGCATGCATGCGGGGGGGGGGGGGCAGAGTGTGTATGGGGTTGCACCTGCATGCGTGGGGGAGCGTGCGGGGGTTGTGTGTGCATGTGTGGGGCATGTGTAGGGGTCACATGCACATGTGCGGGAGTGGGGTGCATGCAGGGTCACATGTGCGGGAGCGTGGTGGGTATGGGTGCATGCATGTGTATGGGGAGGGGCGTGTGCAGGGGGCCACGCACGCATTGCATTTGGGGGGTTTGCGCACGCACACGCTTTGGGCACTCGGTCCGGAAAAGGTTAGCCATCACTGTCTTCGAGGCAAATTCAAATGACAAATAGTGGATGTGACCACCAAGGGGTCAGGAGGTCAGCCTCTACTTCTGCCATTTTTTTCCAATACTTTGTCCATTAGCCTTGGTTTCCCAAGTTCGTTGTACACCCATCATTTCCCTAATCATGTTTTTGACACCAACTTTTATGAAGGCTTCTATAAATGGAAGGTGAGGGCAAAGCAGATCTCCATTATATCATTTGGGAGAAGAAGAGGAGGCAGGTCTAAAATGTCAGGTGACTGTCTTCCCCTCCCCTCCAAGAATAAGGCATATGGTCATCCTATAAAGATAAAATAGAAACAATGCCTCTTTCCTTTAAAAACCAGAAATTATCAAACTTTGGCTGACAAATAAATAATCTGACTCTGTAGTTTTTGAGGTTGTCTTTCAAGAGCTTTTCTGAAATTACCAAGAGATAGAAGGAAACCGAATCATTGTAGGAATAATAGGGTTATTTCAACCTACATAGTTTTGAGCTCATAGGAAATTTAAGAACAACATTGGAAGAGATGGTTTAATTTTCAAACTGTGGATAAAAGCAGATATTAATATTTAGGAAGGGTTCAAAAGAATCATGTAGGTGAGAATAATGACAGACTTACCAATATGGTTTTATATATATATATATATATATAAAACCAATTTCTTTAGCAACTGAGAGTTGAGAATATAACAGGAATATAAAAGGCATATAAAAGGCTTTAAGAAGTACTTGGCAATCACTGGTCAGCCTCCCTGATCAACTCCCATTAAGGGTCAGGATCCCTGGCCAGTAGCCATGCAGGCTGAGAGATCAGGGAAATTAAAGCACTGCACTATCTGTAGAGTTAAATGATAAAAAACTGCATTTCTATAAATGGAAGCACTGCTCCTTAAACCACTGTGGGAATCACTCGCTTTAGTCTTATAGCCATATCCTGTCACTTTTTTTTTTCTATTGCATTCAACCAGTGGTGGACTAAAAAACCTTGAGTGCATCTTGGTGGATTACCAAATAAAAGATATTGCCTGCTTCACACAACTTGCAGACTAGGCTAAAATGGAGTTGGGTACCTTGTAGCTCAATATGTTGTAGAAGAGATGCATTTTCATAGTCTTGTGGGAACCGTATCATCATATGGATACTGGATTCCATTTCTTTTTCTCCTTCAGTTAAGGAAGAACGTTTATTTTTATAAAAAGAATGAACACACACATAGATATAAAAGAAACAGAAAACCAAAACATATTGCAAATATGAAGTAATTTCTCTCTGAACCACAAACTCCCTAAAACTCTGTAAATGAAATGCGCCACCAAGGCTCTGAAGAGCCTTGGTGGTGCAGCAGACTAAAGCACTAAGTGCTGTTAAGTAACACCAGCTGCCTGCAATTACTGCAAGTTCAAATCTCACCAGGCTCAAGGTTGACTCAGCCTTCCATCCTTTCGAGGTAGGTAAAATAAGTTTGTGGGGGCAATAAGCTGACTTTGTATAAAAAGAACACTGCTTGGGGAGGGGGGCGAAAGCCCTACTAAGCAGGTATATACAAAAAGTATGAAGGCTATTGCTTCATGCATTGTAAGCCGCTCTGAGTCTCCTGAAAAGGGCGGCATATAAATCGAACCAATAAATAAATAAATAAATAAATGTAGGATGTTTATATCCTAAAACCCTCATATCTGGAATAACCACAATATTTATCTGCATTGCCAAATCACTCTTATGGTGTGTGTGGGTGGCATTTATGGCATTCCAGAGGTGGAGCCAGCTTGGGTAATGATTAAGGCTCTGGCTAGAAACTGGGAGATGGTGAGTTCTAGTTTCACCTTAGGCACAGGTCAGCGAGGTGACCATGGGCCAGTGTCTCCCTCCCTCCCTCCCCTAGGAAGAAGACAATAGCAAACCACTTCTAAAATACCTTGGCCAAGAAACTGCAGGGACTTGTCCAGGAAGTTGCCAGAAGGCAACACTGACTCAAAGACAAAATGAGAAGAAAAGATACAATTGTTAAATTATACTGAATAATCAAAGATTCTCCAATCTCCCTCTGCATTCAGCGGGAAGGCGGAGTGAGAGGTAGAAGTTGCAAAAAGAGAGAGGTAGGACTACTTTGGCTGAACCACATCTAACATGGAGAAAAGAGTGTCATCCTTCTCTGATTATTTATTTGAGAATGAAATAAACAGCCTATCTTGTAAATCAAGCAAGTAGATAAAACAATTGCAAAATAAAGTAATGAGTACCAACCCAAAATCTTAGTAAAAGCAGAAGAGGAAGAAAGATCTGATTGGGGCTTCTCAGTTGAGTGCTAAACTCAGTTTAAGTTCTGTTTAAGTGTTTTCCTTTATGAAACCAAAAGCACTCTAGAGGAATTTTTTTACAAAATAATATCCATTTTAAAATTCAAATGGCACAAATCAGTAGTGGGTTTTAATTTCGGTCGCTACCGGTTTGCTCGGGGTGCGCAAACACTCACACTTGTACGCGTTTTATGCACATGCGCAGAGACGTCTGGGTGGGTAGGCGGAGCCTCCCGCCACCTCCACTACCAGTTCGCCCGATCTGGGGCGAACTGGTAGCAACCCACCACTGGCACAAATGGCAGACTTTTGAGTTCTTCAGAAACTTCTATCAGATTTTTTTTTAAAAGAGAGGAGAAAAATCCCAAAATCAGATATTTCAAACATCTGCTGTCCAAAATGAATTTTTAACATGGAGGCTGCAATACATTGGTAGTGTTGCCCTACTTAAGTTACATGTACTATATATTTTGTTTATATATTAATTACTTTGTAGAACAAAGATCAATGGCTGCTTCTCTCCCATCTTTCAGACTGAAAACCCAAAAGTAGTTATTCTCTCTTAGCTGGTCTTTTGTCAAGGGCAAAGTACCCAAAATCTCAGTGTGGCAGAGAGCACAAGTAAAGGGACATCCCAGTCTTTACCTCAGCAAAACTAGAGATTGATTTTAACTGGTTCATTAGATTGAAATGATGACTAAAGCAAATAATATAACATCACTAGTCTGCTATTCAGCAAGCAGATGTTGATGGCATCCCACGCTAAAAAGAATGTTCTTCCACCTCTTTGCTGGCAATAATGCACTTTCTACCATAACTGAGAGCCACCAGGAGGCAGCTGAGTATCCGAGGGAAGCAATGTTCAAGCAGGGCTAGACAGATAATAAAGGAAGTGAACGAGAAACAGACACATTGTCCTTTGATAGCAATCTAGACTCTTCCTGTTCCTCAGAAAGGACTTCTTTTTGACTGCCTGCTCTCTGGTTGGCTAAGGTCTAAGGAGGTTGTGTTACTGTATTAAAGCTGAAGAAAGATCATCTTTTGGCAGAGAAGAAAGTCTCCCCAAACAGAGCATGCCGACTCCCTTCTTACATTTTGGATGCAATGAGTGGTGATGTCCACAGGATTCCCGTTGCGTCTAGAGGAGACTTGCAAACGGTTAGTTAACATAGCCTTTTCTGAATACAGTATTGGGTCTTTAATTTTGATTGGGATTAAGCACACACAAGCCTCCAGTAGCTTTTTTAAACATTGTCAGATGACAGTTCCTGTCATGTGCGAATCATATTATTCCACCGTACATGCTGCTTTGGGATAATATAATTCAAAAAGACTGTTTAGGGAAACTCTTCTAAAACAGAGTTAACTTTATGCTTAATACGGGGTGGGTGGGTGGGGGTGGAGTTGAGCTGGGATTCTTCCAAGAAATAATAATACTGTTTATACGCAGAAAAAAAAATATTTCTCAGATAATTTCACCTGCTTCAGTACTGGATTTTACATTTAATTCTAGGCAGAATCATCAGAAGTTAACCCTACTGGGTATATTACAACATAATTTACTGCAAAGTAAAAAAAGTACATAATTGTATTCTACAAGTACTTTTACCACAATATATCCTAAGCTACAATTATTTGAATATTCTACTGATCAATAGGATTTGAAAAGGGAGAAAATAATGAGCAATGGGAACATTCAAGTGCAATATTCCACTATTAGTTTTTAACATGTGAGATAATATCTCTGCCCAATTAGCAACTTTTGCCTCAGACTTTAACTACCGGCAGCCTATAAAAATAAATATTTTAGTGATGTAAATGTGTATCGGGGTCCCCATTTCCAATCAGGAAAAACAAAATGAAACATCTCTCTCTCCTTAGAAATTTGGAAAGCAGTTTCAACAGTGCCAAAGATAGTCTCGCCTTAGCAACTATTTTACCTGGCTTCTCAAAGGACAAGTGGGATTTTTCCACATTTCTTTCCCAATGTTCAGGGCATTTCCATCAAGAAAGTCCCTATTTGTTTTCTCCCTCTTGAGAAAGACTAGAAGGTATCACACTGAGGATGGTTTCTCCTGCTGGCTATTCTGTCACTGTAATAGCTTAATTGACTCCTGTTATACCTAGCCAGATGGTAAGAGTTTCTTTCTAAGTGCCTTCTTTATGAGCTTGTTAAAATAACATTCCTGATGTTTGTGGTTTTTGCTTGTAGAGTGACTGCAACCACAGGTGATGCCATGGACGTCTCCTCCCCACCCCAATTTCCTGACACCTTTCCTAGCAACTGACCTATTCCTGCACTGCTAAGAAGAGGGAAGTTTTACTACCACAGATAGAAAGTGCAGTGTCTGCCCTCCCCTCCACCCTCACTCGTTCTCCTACATGGCTATGCTCAGGAGCATTCTCTAAGTACATGACTCTCGGAGAAGCCAAGCTATAAATAGAACAGCTGCTTCTGGCGATTTCCAAGTACCGGTAAGTTAAAATTAAAATTTCTGGTTTCAAAAGTTAGTGGGAAAGGGCTATTTATGCAAAGAAGCACACATAGGATGATATCAAAAATCTGAGCAGAGGAGATCTACATACTGCTCACTAATTTGTTTTTGCACTGGCTGCACTTTTCTTGTGATGATGTGATGTCACATTCCAAAAGACCATGTATGGCCTTTGACCCTTAACATAGTGCACATCTAATACAAAGAATAACATTTTAAAGGTTCAGCAATCTGTCTGGATGTCCTCCATGGCTTTCCTAAGTAGATGTGCACCTCAAATGAAAGCATCATTTGGCAATAGCTGGGCGTGTGAAAGGAGATTTAAGAAACAGTGGAGTTCACAGGAAGAGCAAAGGGTGATATTTTTTTATCTTACTCATTTCCTCAACCAGAAAAGCCTCTTGAAGATAAAAGTTGTTCTGATCTCTTCTCTAGCAACGTTTAGATTTCAAGGCCATACAGAATGAAACTGGCAATTTTAAAGTTAACATTATGCTTTTCTTCAATGTTAAAAATAACAATTCCTTTAAATGTGTAAAAGCGGGGATTGGGCAGGAGGCCCATTTGAAATTCCAAAAATGTCACAATGATTACCACGGAGGTAGGGCTTGCTCATTCATAAGAAAATCACTTGGGGGTGGGTGGGTGGCCATCAGACCATCCATTTACCGGAAATGATTGAAGATGTTGATGACCTCATTTTTTATTTTCTAAAAGAAGCTGTGCAGAACTTGGGTGGGTCTCTAAAGCAGCAGTCCTCAACCTTTGCAGTTTGGCAGCCTGGAGTGGGGTGGGAGGAACCGGGCCACATGAGTGATGGACTGGTGCATGTGTGCACACATGTGCATGCGCACTGGCCCGCCACTTGCGCAAGTCACATTGTGTGCCTGTGCATGCATGCCCAGCCCGCCACTCACACAGTTCCAAATAGGTCATAGCCTGGTAGTCAGCCACAGCTCAGGGATTGGGAAGCCCTGCCCTAAAGCATTAGTTGGAATAAAATTGTTAACTTGAGACTAGTGTTTTGTTTCATAACATACCGTCCAGTTTATAGTGAAAAGCACCTAGAAAAATAAAAGATAGGAACCTGTCAGACATGACAGAAGTATTCTTGTCTCCAGATTGCTTTGCACTTTCACACACACACATACCCCATTTTTTTTTAAAAAAATCACCATCTCCAAATTTTATTCTGGCTCTCTTGGTTGAGGAAAATATTGAATAGTTGAATGTTTCCAAATCCATCATTTTAAAAAAAATCACATTGGAACAAATCTGTTCCAAGTTTCTCTGGCAGTAATTACTGTATATATGTGTGGTTGACAATTTATTAGTGGGATAATAGCGCTGTGCTTTAAATTTCTGAAATGTGGAGTTGCAATTATTCACTTCTCTGTTGTGGTTCATCACACCCTTAACATTTATGCAGTACTTTTTGTAAGATTTCTTTTGCATGGTTTACCTAAAGTCATGGAAGTTTTGCACTAATTAGTACATTATTACAGTATTCACATCATTGAGAGCTGCTTATTTTATTTTTTATAGAATTTATATCACTGGGTAATTTATCATAACATGTTATGATAGCTAAGATATAATAGCTAAGAAATGTATCATACAATACATTGGTCTTCCGGGCGCGCTTCAAGGTTTAAAGAACTCCATGGCTTAGGACCTGGTTATCTACAGGACCACATTCTGCCACTGATTGCCTCCCACCGACCAATATACTCCCACAGAGAGGGCCTCCTCAGGGTGCCGTCGGCCAAACAATGTAGGCTGGCGACCCCCAGGGGGAGAGCCTTCTCTGTGGGGGCCCCGGCCCTATGGAATGAACTGTCCCTGGACATACGAAGGATCCCCGACCTCCGCGCCTTCCGTCGTGCTTTGAAGACCCTATTATTCCAGCAAGCTGGTCTGACGGGATAAAGGTTTTTAAATTGGGTTTTGATAGGGGTTTTAAAATGATTTTAGTTGGGTGTTTTAAATTTGGCCATTGATTGAATTATTTTAATTAAGTTTTTAAATTTTTGTTGTATATTGTTTTTACCATGGCTGTTAACCGCCCTGAGTCCTTCAGAAGGGCGGTATATAAATATAATAAACTAAACTAAACTAAACTAATAGCTAAGAAATGTATCATAACTGAACTCTTTCTATAGCTACGGTCATTATTTTAAAGAGAAAGATAAATACTAAGCCATGTATCTCCTGGTTTTATTTATTTAGACTATTTCCTTAGTTCCTTGAGGAAGTTATTTCAGAAGCCCGGAAGATTGTGGATTCTTTATCAGACGCTCAGATGGACTCCAAATCACAGAAATATCTTGTATCCTTAGTCTCTAAGCCCCTGGCAGCTTTCATTATTCTGGCTAATGTCTTCATTATATTTGGGATTCTCTTCAATCGCAAACTCCATGGAACCATCAACTGGTTCTTCCTGAGTCTGCTCATTGCTGACCTCTTGGCTGGGGGAGCTCTTTCCCATGTCCCCAAGATGTCGTTTGAGGAGGCTAATCTGAACTACTATCAGTGCTTAGCACGTTATGCTGTGCCCAATTTCCTTTTCCTCTCTTTTTTAGCCAATCTGCTGGTGATGCACTATGCTAAATATACATGCATCAACCAGCCACTGCACTACCACCAGTCCTGGGTTTATCGCTGGGCTGGTCTTTACATATGCTTAGCATGGGTGTCTCCCTTGACTTTTGCCTCCATGCCATTGGCTTGGAGCTCTCAATGGAAGCCTAATGAGAACTGTTCTGCTGAGCAGGTCTTATACCGGCCTTACCTCTATGTAGAAACCTATGTGTTCATCATCCCAATCATCTTTGCAATAGCTGTAATGGGTATCCGAGTGCTCTGCATAGCCCGAAAGCAGCTTAAAAACATTAAAAAAGTGCTTAATTCAGTGAATCAAAGTCAGACCCCATCAGAATTGGAACAACAACTGGACCTGAGGCATGCAAAGAGTATCGCCAGTGTATCTCTCATTTTCCTGGTCTGCTGGGTGCCATATATTGTTTGTTTGAATATATCACTGCATTTAGAAATAAAGGGTAGTATCCCTCTTGCTATCGTTATCTGCATAGGCACTGCCAGTGCTGCTGTAATACCCATCATCCTCAGTCTTGGCAATCGTCAATACACCGAATTTTGGAGCAACATGGCCATGAAAGCCTATAGAACCTGCTGTCGAAGACAGGGGGGCAAACAAAAACAAAATAATCAGCCCCATGGCAATAACACAGCAACTCCTACAATTCCAGACTGATGCTTTTCCAGTGGGAAGTCATCAAATTCCTCACCCACCCATTTAGCAGCACAAATGCTTCAATCTTCTCCCTTCAGCTTGGAATGAAATTGGACTGTTTGCTTCCAGTCATGGTTTCCCATAACCCAGGTCAGAATTCTGCTGTTTGTCGGGGATTTAATTCCATTCAAAAGTTCAGCTAAATGTAAAATGGATGAAGAAAGAGAAAGGACATTTCTTTTTCTCTTTCTTGCTGGCAGGCCTGAGAACACAAAGAAGGTTGGACTGCCTTGAAAACACATTGACTTTGATTTGTTATTAAAAAAAATGGAGAAGTTGAAAAACAATGAACAATTGGGAATAGATTCTCCTACACAGCTCTATTGAAATCCCCTCTTCCTGAATCCCTGCCTTCTAGACCTGCTGCTTATGTTAACCCCCTCTTTCTCCTGACATGGAAGGAAGTCCCTGGTTCTCCATTATAAGAATGTCAGGATAGAAGATAACATCTGAATTTCAGCAGCCTTAGCTATAATTCTTGTTCCTTAAATTCCTTGCAGTGCAATCTAAGGATATTGGGAAGCCACTGGGACATTTGTATATCAAGTAGGCTGAGTTTACAATGAACCATAGGTTCATATGAATATGTGAAATGGGATCATAAGCAGACCAAACCAAATCCAAACACTGACCGCATTCTAAAATCAAATCCGTACAATGTAAGATAATCTCTGTGGAAAAGATCTAGATTCATTCATTATGAAGGCATGGAAAGTACGTTAAGTAAATCTTCCATTTCCCATTATCTTGGTCTTGGCTGTCCCTCACAACAACCCCATGACATAGACAGGGCCCAATTATTCACATGTTTAAAGATGAGGAAAACCACACTGAGGCACACTCCCATTTTCCTGGTATTCTCAACATCATCAATAACAACACATGGCCCCCACTGTAGAAGAGATTGAATTGTTTAGGTCTATAGTTGATACTGGACTGGAGACTGTAAGGACCGAAACAGGTGAATGTTGCTAATGCTGTTTCAGCAAATCTGAACTCTTGGACCAATCCTGAGCAGGAAACCCAACTCAAGGCTGGGAAGAGAATGGAGAAATGTTCACTGACTGAAAATACTAAGATAAAAAGCTTAAGAATTTATACCTTATAAAGCTAATACTGTATGCTAGGCTCCTTTGATGTGTCCTGCCATAATTAACTCTTCTGTGTAAATACCAGTTCTTGTTTGCAATAATTTTTTTAAAAAAACTGTCTTAAATCAATGAAGCTTCTGCTAACTACTGAATGGAAGGTTAAGTTTCTAAGAAACAAGGGTTATAGCTGTGCTTGGTGTGAACCTTGATGATAAAGGCTGCTAATAGAGGCAAGAAATAGTTAAGGATTGATGACTTGGTGACGAATTTCATTAAGGTGAAATTGGGCTGGTATTTTTTTCCCCTGCAGGTTTACTTATGCATCCATTTAATCTTTTTCTGAGAAGAAGCAGATGCTTTGTGATGTCAGAAGCAAACTGGTTTGCCATTTATGCTTATTAATACTTAGGACCGAGAAACATAATGTCCTCATTAAAGAGGTAAAATAGTTCTCATGACCTTAATTGGTCTAATTCCCTTTTTAAAACAATGGAGGTTGGGAGCCATTACAACCTCTTATCCTGCAATCTTCCAGATTAGGATAATGTGGACTTTCCATCTTTAGCGATAAAACATCAAACCAATTTCCTTTTTCCTTCATCTTTGCTTAGGGCAGTTTGGGGTTAGCAAACTCAGGCCTGGCTGTTGGGCCTCCAATCACATCTAATAAAAACTAAACATTTCTCATATTTTTTCTTTTATTTTTAAAGGCAGTGGTGTGTGAGACAAAGCTTAAGCAGAGGAAGACTTTTGTATTTGCTCCCATGTCTGTTTTTTAATTATGTGCTCTGAAACTCTTGCTTCTTCTTTAGGTCGTTATATTAATCCAAACTCTGTTCATAGGCATAATTAATTTGGAAAGACTTAAAACTCTTTGGGTGCCTACTGAGACATTCTATTTTCCAAAGGGAAAAGGGCTAACTTCTCATGCTTTCAGACCATATAGTTGTCAAGGTGTTATTTCCCACCAATTATCAGTTTAATTTGTTGAGTCCAATTTAGCAGAAGTTATTAGGGGAATTATGTATTCACACTGATGAATTCATCAGCTATATCTGCCGTAGAAATGGCAAAAAATTATAGAAGCTGCCACTGAAAATGTCTAAAAGGTGACAAAGTTGTCTACCCTTACTATAGATCTGAAGATACAAAGCATATATGGAACAATGCTACTTATAATTAACAATATTCAAATTCAAATAGTTTTATTGTAGTCATTAACCAGCATAGAATTAAGAATATTGAACCTATTCTTCATACTATGAACTGACTCTTATTCATGAAAAGGAAAAGGATGTCAAAAGATCAGGAAATCTCATAGGACAGTTTCATTAAGGGTTTTAAACTATCAGATTATGTAAAGAATTGCAATTAAAATGCTGATCAGCGTTGGGGAAAACTGCATTTTGTTGGTTTCACAAGAGTTTAGGTGGCCAAATTTAGAAAGGATAAGTACTTCAAAGATGAACTCTACTGAGAAATTCTGGCTAACCCAATTGTGATATTGAGTGGTACACTGTCTTGGGATATACATATTTCTGTTTTTCAGTCAATGATAAAAGTTTGAAAATAGTAGGTGAAAACTGAAAACAGAAACCGAAGGATATTTATGATGAGATCAAAAATCCTCTTAAGTACAACCTACTTAGATTGCAGGGCAAGCCAGAATCAGAAATATTGGACTCCACCTGACGAAAACAAAGACATCCCGGCAGTACCAAGAATGCTCTCCACTTTTCAGACAGCTGCTCATTGCTAGGTAATGTGAACTCAAACTGGGCAACTATTTTTCCTTATATTTATATAAATAAACTACCTTCTAAGCCCTACCAGTCAAAAGGCTAATACTGCAAGGGCTCCCTGGTGACACTGGAGTAAAAGTAATCTGAGCAATCAGCTATACTGGACCACTCCTGCAAACCCAACAGGTAGCGTATTTGGGTTGTCTAAAAAAAAATAAAGTCATTTGGAAAGCAAAGACATTGAACAGCACTCTCTCCAAGACTACATCTAACTAACTTAAAGGACAGTTCGGTAGCAAACCCTGATCATTCAAAGGTAAGAAATTTCACTCTTAGCTTTTGATTTTCTAGCCGAGTAGGCGCTTAAATATCAACCGTATATCTTGTCATATTTCTGGTATGAGACAATGCAACACTGTTATGTTCTTCCCTCTTGCCCATTCCAGAACAATGGGCTGGTCTGTGGTTACCAGATGGACGTAGCTATCTAGAAACCATGGTCTAGGCAAGCCACAAATTCAAACAAACCCTCCAAGACGACAGCCTTCTGTTTTTATTTTGTCATAACGTCTAGCAACGTAAAAACGAGCTGTCTTGTTATTGTCACTGAGAGGTCCACGTATTCAAATCCAGGCTCATCTGCTCAATCTCTACCAGAGTTCCAAAGCCTGCGCATCATCTCAGGAACATCATTTGATTGGCTTTGAACAAATCTACATGCTTTGCTGGAAGGGGAAGCACAAGCTCAAAATGACAAAGGGAAGGATGAGCCTTATTGTCATTTCAGAGGTTGCGTAATAGTCCATTTGCCCCCATCTTAAGGGGAGGAACATAGAAGGCGATACCTCTGACCTCCATGAACATATCTTCAAAAATTATGTGCAAGGAGGCCTCTTTGAACCTGGAAGAAGTAGAGGTTCTTCTGAGATACATCACTTCAATGCCTACCACTGCCCAGATCCTGATCCAGGCCCCACCCACTTGTGTTTTCTCATAGCTTTGTGTACGAAGCACCAGGGATGTAAATACTTAAAAGCCTCTTGTAGAAAACTCCAACAATCAATTGGGGATAGGATGGCAAAGCTTTCTTTTCAAAATAAGGGTGATCATAAAATGTTTAGTTGCCTCCCTGCAGGATGTTACTAGGCTAATTCCATCCACCCTGCCACAGTCCCATGGGTATATCTGCCATCAGTCACATGGTACGCTTTCTTGCAGTGCCCAGTCACCTAAATGCTAGCGGTCAGGTTGCTGCACACAAAACACTTTGGCCTGGTGATCACCAGAAGTAGTAACCACAAGTGAAGCATCTCTGCAAAAAAGAGAGAGAGAGAGAAATGATTAAAATACGCATACGTTCACATATATACTGTATGTCTTAATATGTATGTTTAAATCAAACAAAGAACAAAAGGAAAGAGACAAAAAATATCATGATACTGCAAATAAAACATTAAGATATGCTAAGAGGGAGGCAAGAGAAATAGGCTCCCACTATCATTTCTGCTGAGACTCCAGCTAGTTTAGAGAATGTCTCAATTACCAACTATCAGCAACTCTTTTATCAAATTATACAAAGTATTTTCATCCCAGTGGATAATACAAACAATGCTGTTTTTTAATAATCAGCTTATTTTTCTCCTCTTTCATCCAATTTCCCTTTCCTTACACATCCTGTCTTTTTTATTGTAAATCTCAAGGCAAGCAGTATTTTAATGGAAATATTTCTAAGCCAGGAGACTCTTTGGCTAAAAGATGCAGCAAAAGACTTGGAATGAATTTGTTTTAAAAATGAATACTTAGATGCAGGAACATAGCATCAGCCCCAGAAAAAAAAACAGGAAAAATTCCTCAACTAAGATTCATCAAAAACATTAATAGAGAGGTCCTTTAAAATATTGACCAATAATCACAGTTATGTATGAGCTCGATCCTGTCTATGCTTATCCATCCAATGGAATTCAGCAGGGCTTATTTCCAAGTAGACATGCAATTAATCTTCACAACACCAGTGTGGGTAAAAAAAGAATCACATAGGAGAAATGACAAGCTGAAAATCAAAAAGTCAAAGAGCTCGGGAAGCTCTGTGCTAAGCCAATGATTCTGACAAATCATCCATTTTATTTTCTTGTTCTTTCCGTTACTGAGAGCCTATGTAGTGTAGTCATTAAGATGTTGGACTGGCATTAGAGAGACTTGGAGTCTAGTGCATCTTCAGTCACATATATTTATTGGGTGACTTTGGGCCAATCATTCTCTCTCAGCTGAGCATGTAATAGGATAGTTATTGTGGGGGGAAAATGGGAGGGTGGAACGCTGTATTGTATATACTGCCAAGGCCACCTTAGGAAAATATGGGATATAATTCTAACATGAAAATAAACAATGAGAACCACCAACGGAATTGGAAAGAAGAAAACTACTTTACCTATGAAAAGAATCACTTCAGAAAACAGCAGATCTCTTCTTCCCATTCAACCCAATTCCTAAATATCTCAACCTGCTACACATTTCAATCTGAGCCCATTTCCCTGCTGAAACCATAACCTGTCGTGTGAGATTCCAGTGCCCATATACTGGAGTAATATTACTTAACCTAAACCTTGAGGTAACTTAGCTTTCTACATCCTTTCTTCCATTTTATCCCCATATGACACTTCCAAGCACCTTCCACCAGCATCCTCCAATTTAAAATTGCGCTTGAAGTACTTACTTGTTCAAAGCAAAGTCTAAAATTTCAGCCGAGTGGCCCCTGTATTCACTAATGAGCTTTCCCGAGCGTGCATCCCATAGCCTCACAGCCCCATCCAGACTGCAAGTGTAGACCACAGGTGAACTTTCTTCCCAAAGGAGCTGCACAATACCTGACTGTAAAAGAAGATGGAAAAGACATTAGTGGAGCATTCCCATCTTCTTGGCATGAATCCAGGAAAATTCATCATACTTTCTTTTGATGGCCCACTCCTAAACTGACCATCACAGAAAATTTCCAACTAGTCTCCAAACTTCCCTTTCTAGGCGGTGGAGAGAATGGTTGGGCTTCAGCTCCAGAAGACCCTGGAGAAAGCAGATGGCTACCCTTGCTTCAACTGAGTTTTAGGACAGTATGGAGACATCACTAGTCATGCCTGGTAATGACCTGTAACGGAGGTGGGATGGGGGCAGTGTGCATTCATCCTAGTACTCCTTGATCTCTCAGTGGCTTCCAGTATGTTGCCCACAATATCTTACAGGGTTTGCTTTGGGTGGATGTGGTCATCTGACTGGAATCAGTCTGAAGACAATTTGACACCTCATGTCTGACCAACCAGCCAATGCTATTGAAATCCTGACGCAGTGCCTAGAAGCCATGTGGGCCTGGATGAAAAGGAACAAACTTAAGCTCAGTTCTGATAGGACTGAGTGGCTTTCTTTGTCTGATTCCAGAACATCCCATGTCTAGTCTTTAAAAGGGTTGCAATTCCCAATGAGAAACTAATGCACCTCAAAGAGCAGGTGACAGCTGTACCCAAGAGGGCTTTTGCACAGGCTTATGGGATACACTAGTTGCACCCATCCTGACTAGGACGCCTCTCAGGCAATTACTCTTGCTTTTGATTGGACTACTGTAATGCACACTGCACAAGGCTGCTCTTGAAGATCAATTTGAAGCTACAGCTGATCCAAGATCAGAGATGTGGACAACGATTAGGCAGGCCTTATTATGCTCATGTAACCTGCACTAGCTATCAATTGCCTTATGGCTGAGTTTAAGGTGTTCATTATTACCTATTAAGACCTTCATGACACAGGAGGTGACAAGTTAAGGGACCATCTGTCTCCATTTGTTTCTGACCATCGATGAAGTCGGCTAGAGTGGCATGCTTTGGGTACCATTGATTAAACAGTGTTACCTTGGGCGACCCAGGAAGTGTGTCTCCCCCTTGATGGCTCCTGCTCTATGGAATAATAATCCCTCAGAGATTCATACTGCTCCCAATGTTTGAATTTATGCAAATAGTTAAAGATCTGGTTGTTCTTCCAGGCTTTGGGCTAGGATGGTGATTGATTTTGGTTTCTTTTCCAGATAGCTGTGTTTCTTTCTTTGGATATACACTGCTTTCTTTGAAATTTAATTGCAAATCACCAAGAGTCACTATGGAAATAAGCCGCAATGGCACAGTGATTAGAATGCAGTATTGCAGGCTACTTCTGCTGACTGCTGGCTGCCTGCAATTTGGCAGTTCGAATCTCACCAGGCTCAAAGTTGTACCCATCCTTCCGAGGTGGGTAAAATGAGGACCCAGATTGTTGGGGGCAATATGCTGACTCTGTAAACCGCTTAGAGAGGACTGTAAAGCACTGTGAAGCAGTATATAAGTCTAAGTGCTATGCTATAAGTAGACTTGAATGAATAAATAAATGAATGAAGTTTCTTTCCCTAGCTGTGGTGAGAGTATGTGTATATGTGTATAATTGCCTAATATGCAAAATGTCTGGCCTATAAACACAGGGCATGCCAAAAACAAGCCTGGCATGGGAAAGCAATGCTAATTATATAAAACAGGGAGACATATCAAATAGAAGCAAAGATATATGACAAACTGACCATAAAAGTTAACAGCTTGCAAATATCTCTACTGAACTGGCTGGGAGAGGCAAACAAGAGTGAAATGCATTTCTTTTGCCTGTGTACACTATGCCTAGGATGGATGCCACCCTCTGATTTGCATTGGCCAGCAGCCTGTTTGCTCTTCATGTGGCCCAGAGTAGAGGGGTGGACTTTGCTATCCTTTCCCTGCCAGCCTGCTCCTTTGTCTTCACAGAGTTCATTCTACTCAATGTAATCAGGCAAAGGGCTTAACTATAAGTCTGGCCATTTCAAAATGTGTCTTTGCAATATTTGCTCTTCTGGCAAAGGCAAAAAGCACCCAATCACGATACAAATGGGAAAATGAGAGGCAGACAGGCCAACTGATGAAGCTAACATGCCTTGAGCTATAGCAGCTTACGCAAAGCTTTCCTCCTAAACCTCAACGTTTTTCAGATGCGTATTATCTTTCCTCTCTATTGGAAAAAGGAAGGAAGACGTATCTAGTTCCTTCCTCCTGATCATTAACCTCAAATAGCATCCAGAAAATTATGAGAAGCAGCCTGTAAACGGTAGTGTGCTTCTGTGCCAGAAGGCCTCAGGGTAATATGTTCCTTTCTAGTGTGCCCTCTGGTGATCACTATGTGCTCCATTACCTCATGCTGGCACTTATGTCTCAGAGTCTGCGTGGCAAGGTCATAAATAGCCAAGGTCCCGTCCAAATAGCCAATAGCTGCCAGTGGCATCCTGCAACAAGAAAGCCATAGAGAAGGATTTTTACTGGAACTTGTACAGTATTGTAGGAAAGATATAGGTCAGGGATGGGCAAATGTGGCCCTTTTACAACCTGTGGACTTCAACTCCCAGAATTCCTGAGACAGCCAAGCTGTCTCAGGAATTCTGGGAATTGAAGTCCACAGGTTGTAAAAGGGCCGCATTTGCCCATCCCTGATATAGGTAGTCCTTGACTTACGTCTGACTGCAACTGGGACCAGACCTTCCATTGCTAAGCAAGGTGGTTGTTAAATGACCTTGCTTTTGCCATGATTAACTGTATGTTTGTTTGTTTGTAACACACGATTGTTTTTGCCATGATTAACTGTATCACTGCAGTTGTTAAGTGAATCGCACATTTGTTAAGCGAATCCAGCTTCCCCCATTGATTTTGCTTCTCAGAAGACAGCTGGAAAGGTCGCAAATGGTAATCACGTGACTGCAGGACGCTGCAACCATCGTAAATATATGCCGGTTGCCAACAGCCCAAATTTTCATCAGGTGATTGTGGAGATGCTAATGATGGTCATAATTGTGAGGACTGCCCATAAGTCACTGCTTTCAGTGCAATTGTAACTTTGAACAGTTGTTGAACAAATGGATGTAAGTCAAGGGCTACCTGTAGTAAGATTAAATAAACGCTGGTCCAAAGTTGTAAGTCAAAGGCTACCTGTAATATAATTAAATAAATCATCAGAGCATTAGTCCCTCTTGCTTTGCTAAAGAACTCCTGGGCTCATCCACACAAGGTGGGCACTAAGAATTCATCTGGCTTTCATTCTTTAGTGGTGGTGGTGGGAATCATTCATTGATCATCAGGAACGAATATTATCTGGGTTGGTTCACATCATCATCCCCCCCTTCGTGGAAGCTTAGATATGTATCGTATGATGTTGGTTTTGAGGAACTTCAGCAGATGTACACCAGGGCAGAACTGGTTACAGGCCATATAGATCATTTCCCCAAGATCCTCCTTTAATTGCTGTCTGATTGATGATGGTTAGAGATGACTTGGCCAGGTTGGTGATGGCTGGTTCAAAACAACACACTAGCCCTGAAGAGCGGAAATGGGTTTGAAGCATGTAGTTAATGCCAAATACAAGTCAATACACAATGAGGATTTCATAGCACGGTCTAAAGCAGAGTTGTCAAACTCAAGGCCCGCGGGTCCGCCCTGGAAGCAGTGAAGGACAGCCCACGGTGCCTCTGCCAGCGAAAAGGAAGCTTGGGAGAGCTGTGCACAGCCCTCCTGGGCTCTGTTTTGGGCCGCGATGGCCTCCTGCAACCATCTGCCAGTAAAAATGGAACTCGAGGAGGCCGTGTGAGGCCCTCCATTTTTGCTGGCAGAGGGCTGCAGGAGGCTGTCTTAGCCAAAAACAGAGCCTTGATGAGTGACATCGAGCTGGCCACGCCCAGCCTGGCCTTGGTTCCCAGACCCCTGAGGTCAAACACAACCCTGATGTGGCCCTCAATGAAATCGAATTTGACACCCTTGGTCTAAGGCAATTGTTCCTTCCGTTCCCTGATTGTGATTAGCTCCCAGGAGTTTCTAAAAGCCAAAGATGAATTGAGTAATTTTTTTTCTGGAATAAGAAAGAAATAAGATGCCAGAAAATATATATCTCTTTCATCTCTGTGGTCCATATCCAGATCTGCTATCATGAAGTTCTGGGAAGGAGACATAGAACATCAGCCAAGTCGGAGAAGCAATCTGCCTTTCTGGGCCAAATTGACTATTAATTTACTCCTACTCACTGTGTCTATCTAAAAAACAAACAAACATCTGTACCAAACTTATATCCTTTCCCCTTGAGTACTTACACATTGCAGAAACCTAGAGACTCCACTGAGTTGGATTCTGCCTCATCATCAGCTGCAGGCTTGCTCTCTGCTTTGAACACTGACACCACCTGGAGGAAAGAGGCAGCCAATAATGGCTTTTCTGTGTATTCAAGAAGCAGAACATTATGACTGATACTTTGCTGGAAGCACAGGCTGGAGATATGCTGCATGTAATAAAATCAACAATCCTATAATCTTAGCCAAGAATGCAAAGAAGTCTGGAAAACTACACACCAATTCTTACTGGGTATCCACACATTTCTGGCTGGACTTTCTAGCTTAGAAAATAGTTATTATAATCAGGACTCCATTCACAGTCAGATGCCTCTTATCACACACCATGACTCTGAAATGCAGCTTGAGACTATGGCCAAAAATTTTCACTTCATTTCTATCTCCAATTCCACATCCTAAATTTGGATCAGGAGATATAGGAACTGAAAACTAACTTCTGTTCAGACATTATTCACAGTGACAAAATGTGGGGCAATCATGGGTGAGCCTGATTACACGGCAAACTCTTCTCCAGGTTTGAAATGGGATAATGAACCGTTCCTCTCAGATGCCAAAGTCACTTTGTCAGCAGTGAGAAAGTGTGTGCTTTCAAATCATTAATTTCAGGAGTGGTTTGAGAGAGACCGACTGGCACAAAGGTGCCTTGTTGGTTTCGTGTTTAGGGCAGAACTAGAATTCTAGGTCTCCCAGTTTCTAGCATGGTACCACTATACCAAACTGGCCCAAGAACTAGGCAACCCAAGTTCAAATCCCCACTCGCCAGAGAAGTTTATCGGGTATCTCTGAAGCAGCATTTTCCTTCACTACTACTTCTTTTTTTTTTTGAATTTTTTTTTTATTTTTTAAGACAAAACATAAAACATAAATCCATCATCCATATAATTGCAAACAGTGTGTCAGGTGGTTGCAAATCTTTTTTGTCTCCTCACCATATTCATTACTACTAATCATCTAATTTTTCATATTACCAATCTATTAATTATCTTTATAAATCATTCAACTTTGGCTTTCCCCCCTTTCCATAAAAATTATTTTCAAATATTTGTATTATAAGATTCATAGTCATATAACTTTGTATTATATTTTGTATATTTCTATAGTTCTTATGTTATAATAGTCTCATCTCTGTTTCATTTCCATGTTTTATTATCTAGCCATTGATAAAATAAATCCCATATGTTATATTGTTTATCTTCTTGTTCTCTAATTTTAAATGTCAATTTGCTCATTTCAGCACATTCCATAATTTTCTTAATAACTTCATCTTGCATTGGTATTTTCTCATTTTTCCAATTTTTAGCAAACACAATTCTAGCCGCTGTTAATACATTCACCATCAAATATCTCAATTCTCTATTGTATATTTCTGGTACAATCCCTAATAAAAAAATATCTGAGCATTTTCCTTCTCTTCAAATGAGTTCATAGGACAATTGGATAAATAATGGGGAAGAAAGTTAGAATTTTGAAGTAAATTTGGGACAAAAGTATAAACGTCAACACTACTAAACAACCTTATCTAAATGAACCAAACAGATACTTTGCACATCTGGACAAGTAACAGGAAGGGGGAGGGAAGAACTCACTTTTCCAGTTGCAGAATTTATCAGCTTGGCATGACAGTCAACAGAACCTGTCAGGATTAGACTGCCATCCTTCTGGCTGGCCACACATGTTAAAGGGCCCTGGTGCCCCTCATTACCTGGAAAGACAAAAAAGACACATCCAATGAAAGACCCTGTTAAGGGTTCCTTTTCCTTTTTCATGTGCTATCTTGGCTAACATCTTGATTCCCAAACTCCTGTTTTCTGTGAACAGAAGCACCACAACGCCATGTTAGTGATGCAAAGTTACAAGAAATGCTGATTTATTTAATTTTCTACAGTTGAAAATTTGACCCTATCAGAGTCAAGTTTTGTTGCTCTCCTGCAACCTCCAACCTGCTGAACTATACAGAAATGGAAACCTGAGCTGGTTGCAAAATGAAATATGTAGTGACTGACTAGTCACTCGCCCTATCAGAGATAGGATACAGAGAACCTGTATCCTATTTCCAAAGGGGACATGGGTTTTTTTTTGTGAGGCTGACCCTACTTTGCATAAAATCTAAAGCAACTAAAACTGGCAAAACACCCAAGTTTTTAGGTAGAGGTGAGATGACCAGGCTACAGGTATTGTGTTCCAGTGAGCCAGAGGTTCAATGACATGACTTCTGAAGGCTTCCTACCACGTAATATTTTGTACCTTTTAGAACATGTAGTGAGTTGCCCTGCTTCAGGTCCCAAATGCGCACTGTTCCATCTTCATAGCCGACAACAGCCCTTCTCCCTGCATGAAGCATTTTTGTGTTAATCATTTTCTAGGGTACCCAGAAAAATTTAATTTTAAAGAGGCCCAAGGACCTTCCCATCCCATACCAAAATTCCAAGCAACGCAACGCTGTTTCTCGTTGTGAAAGGAAATAGAGGATGTGTTTGGAAGCTCCAAACAATGGGGCAGTTCCATTCCTGAAGCAATTCTAACAGCAAAAACAATACTCCTCACCATCAGGAAGGACACGGCCACATGTAGCTGGACAATTTGGCCCTTGAAAGGTTTTGCATTCTCCACTAGGGATCTTCCACATCCAGCAGTTGCCATCAGCTGTGCCAGCCAGTAGGACAGGGGACTGGGGGTGCCATTCTGTCCACTGGAAGAAGAAAGCAAGCAACAGATTGGGAAATGGAATAAAATGGCTGTTTGTCCAGTCAATCAACACATTCTTCACCTGTTTCACTTATGACCTGATTTATTTTAACTTCAAATACTTTACATTGGCTAGAGTCACACTTCATGCTGAAAAAAATGTAATGTTGGATTCATGTGTGCTAAGTCAAAGCAACACTATGGCTTAGTGCCAAGTGTGAACTCTGTCAATGTGAGAAATTATCTGCTAAAACCTAAGCGTATCTGTAAAAAGTTTAATATCTGGGATTTAAATAGCATCTTAAAGAGTTACAGGCTTCCTAAAGATCACCCAGGAAGCTCATAATCATACAAGGTTATTCTAATGCATTTAGACTAAATAACATCTGAAAGATACAGTTTATTATGAAGAGCCATTTAGCCACTGGGTGAGATCATCCGTGGTTTCGGGGTGAAGTACCATCAGTACGCTGATGATACTCAGATGTACATCTCCACCCCGGACCACCCCAATGATGCCCTGGAAGTGATGTCCCAGTGCCTGGAGGCTGTACGGATCTGGATGGGGAGAAACAGACTCAGGCTCAACCCATCCAAGACCGAGTGGCTGTGGTTTCCGGCGTCCCGATATAGTTGGTGCCATCTGCCATCACAGACTATTGGGGGCGAGTCGTTGGCCCCCACGGGGAGGGATCGCAACTTGGGTGTCCTCCTGGATTCACGGCTGTCTTTAAAAGAGCATTTGACGGCTGTGGCCGGGAGGACTTTCTATCAGGTCCGCCTGATTTGCCAGTTGCGTCCCTTTCTGGATTGGGACTCCTTATGCACGGTCACTCATGCCCTCGTCACCTCCTGCCTGGACTATTGTAATGCTCTCTACATGGGGCTCCTCTTGAGGAGTACCCGGAGGCTCCAACTGGTCCACAATGCAGCCGCACGGGTGGTTATGGGAGCAACGTGGCGTTCCCATGTAACATTTCTCCTGCGCGAGCTGCACTGGCTCCCGGTGGTCTTCCGGGTGCGCTTCAAGGTCTTGGTTACCACCTTTGGAACGCTCCATAGCTTAGGACCCGGGTACTTACGAGACCGCCTTCTGCCACCAGTAGCCTCTCACTAGCCAGTATGCTCCCATAGAGAGGGGCTCCTCAGGGTGCTGTTGGCCAAACAGTGTTGATTGACAGCCCCCAGGAGGAGAGCCTTCTCTGTGGGGGCACCTGCCATCTGGAATGAGCTCCCCCCGGAGATACGGAGGATCCTGGACTTACGCACTTTCCGCCGTGCCCTTAAGACCTTTTTATTTCAACAGGCTGGCCTGGCCTAACCTCCTTTTTAATTGTTAATTTTAAATTTGTTTTAAAATAATAGGGGTGTTTTAAATTGTTTGGGCCAAATTATTTAATGTGTTTTTACATTGTTTTTAAATTTTGTATTATGTGTGTTTTATCTTTTGGCTGTTCACCGCCCTGAGTCCTTCGGGAGTAGGGCGGTATATAAATTCAAAATAAAGTAAAGTAAAGTAGAAAGAGGCTTGAAATAAGTCAGGTTTCTAAATTGCATGGAAAGCTCCACAGGATGGTGGAGGTGGTAGATGCAGAGGTAACATGCTCATCCCTTGTTCCTTGCCTCACTTGTAGTGACAATTTTCTTTTGGAACAACTGATCTCATCCAATTCTGAAAAGGCCACATTTTATATTTCCCAAAAATCATGAAAGGAAAGCGATCTTCTTCAATAAGGGGAAAACCACATACAGCAGCAACTTCTTGAATACACTATTTCAACCAAGAATATGATTTTGAACACATCACTACTTCATGGCCTTTTAAGTTCTCCAGCATTTTCCCTTGTTGCAAGGGGAGCTAATCAGGGCAGGCGGAAACAGTCTTTTTAAAAAAAATCTGGACCATGTTTGTCTTCCTACTCTGTCTGGGAGCTATAGAGAGCATAGCAGAGATGATCTCATCTCACAAGTGTAAGAGGGGACAAATACTTGGGATGTTTAAAACATTATTTTCAGCTTTGGAGAGGTTTTAAGAGTGGAATTGGGATCTTAAGAACTGCAGAAGTTTAGGCATTTATTCTGTCCCCTAAGTATCTCTCCACGGGGAAGGGATATTGGGGGATTCTAAAGGGTATTTTGGATGTCTTTAGGTGACTTACAATGTCTTTACTCCTTAAAGTCCCACCACCAGCAAAAAAGAGGATAAAATATACCCACTCTAACAAACGAGGGGTCCTTGGTGAACTCTAAACTTGGTTGTTTTCTTGCAGACATTTCATGAAACATCTACAAGAAAACAACCGAGCTCAGAGAGCATCAAAGAACCATCATCTCAACCTCGAGCTACAAATATTCTTCTTTTTTGGCACAACTCTAACAAAACTATGTGGGTTACAAAAAAGGTACTATTAGGCCGCAAGTGGCTTGTGAATTACCCTCTCCTAAGGGTAATGCCACTGTAGTTTATTATGTTTGCTTCGCTTTTCATTGGGAAAATCAGTTTTTCAGGCAAAGCTTTTGCCATGGCACTCACGGACTCACCTCCAAGTCACCCACTTCAAAAGACCAAATCTCTTCTTTGGCATCGACTCTCCAGACTTTAATGAATCCACCCATGTCACCCGTGGCCACGAAAGTGGAGTCATAACTAAAACCAACACAAGTGACAGAATCTTTGTGACCTAGAGACAGTGAAAAGAAAATGATCATGTTTTGGAGCAGACAGGTCTTAGAGATACCAAAAGGTGGAAGACAGATTTGTACGGCAAACGGCTGCAAAAGTGAGGTGAATCAGGACAAAATTTAAGCGTTAGCGTTACTATTTTTCGTCCCACAATTCGAGAATGTCCAGCTGGTGTCTCCTTATTCCATCAATGACTATCATACTTTCTATGTTGGCTAAAAATGTAAACCTATTGCAATAACTTGGATGGCTTTAAAGGCCATCCTTTATTCAATGCGGACAGGTCTATCACATGCCATCAGTCTTATCCTGATTCGGAACCTGACAAGTTGTCAGCTCTAACCTAACTACTTCTGGAGGGAAAATAAGGGAACAATGTCTGAAATAGATGTTTCCTGCTTGTGATCATTGCAGAGACATCTGGTTGGCCATGAGAAACAAATGCTGAATGAAGATGAGCTTTATGTTCTTTCCATGTTTTCAATAAGTGAAACCTATTTTAATGAATGGCATTTGCTCCTGTGCTAAATAAGACTGTAGCCAAAATAGGACCAAAAAATATTTGACTGAAATTTTATTTTATCTGTGTCAAAAATGTCTCTGGAAATTTTAGGCATGTCCCTCTTCTCTACAGGT
Source organism: Arizona elegans (assembly GCA_022577455.1). Taxonomy (NCBI): domain Eukaryota; kingdom Metazoa; phylum Chordata; class Lepidosauria; order Squamata; family Colubridae; genus Arizona; species Arizona elegans. Next base: position 1,959,674 of record JAKOOJ010000040.1, on the reverse strand, counting down.
TATCTATCTGAAGCCTCAAACCAATTGCCTTCCTTCATCAGACACACTTGTAATATCAGACTAATAACACTGAAAAAAACTGTAGTCCATAGTAAAATAAGATAATAAATAGAATATACCGCTTTACTTCAATTAAATGACATCTCTTAGAACCCCAGGATTGTGCCTTCTCTATAGCAGTGCCTGGAATGAGGTTCCCTCAAGATCTGGATGGCCCCCACTCTGCTCATGTTTAGAAGAGCTGTGAAGACTTGGCTCTTTTGCCAGTTTTTCAGCAAGGGACAGTGAGACCCTCACTTCATCCCATTTGCCATCTTTTTTATGTTCCATTGTAATTTCTTTGATTGCTGTGAACCACTCAGCATCATTGAGAGTTGGGCAGCATAGAAGTGCAACAAATAAGTAATTTCATTAAGGCACAATATGGCTAGTTTTGGCTTCTTGAGTTGTATGAAGCCATTCAAATAGTTTCATGAAATGTATGAATCAATCTAGTAGACTTCTTAAAGTATTATATAAATATTAATATGGACATGTTACTCTTGATAGCACCCTATTTCAGCCTAATAAACTATATAGTGTCTGTGTATGTACAAATGTGATAGGGCCACTATGAGCTATTCTATCACATAATTATGTTTCCATAGAATGTACACTTCAGATATGTAGAGTCATCATATCTTCAGGCTCGACACCTGCTTGCCAGGATTTCTGGAAATTAGAAACAGTAACCCCACACATCTAGGAATGCAGGTAGTCCTCGAGTTATGACCACAATTGAGCCCAAAATTTATGTTGCTAAATTTGTTCCTCATTTAAGTGAGTTTGCCCTATTTTACGACATTTCCTGCCACAGTTGTTAAATGAACCATTGCATTTGTTAAGTTAGTAACGTGGTTGTTAAGTGACTCTGTGCTTGTCATAAGGTCAGAAAAGCTGATCACATGACCCCAGGACACTGCAACCATCATAAATATGGACCACTTGCCAAGCATCTGAATTTTAATCATGTGACCATGGGGAGGCTGCAATAGTTCTAAGTATGAAAAACTGTCGTAAGTCACTTTTTTCAATGCTGTTGTAGCTTTGAACAGTCACTAAATGAACGTAAGTCGAGGACTACCTGTACAAAGCTGAGAAAGCAGTAACCCCACACATTTAGGGAACACAAAGCTGGGAAAATCAGGGCAATTCACCATTTCCACATGGTCTACTATGGTCAGCGACATGATTGCTGAAAGCAAAAATGAGGGTGGGGACTAATGAAGCCATTTTAGAAATATGGGAGAAGGCTTTTTTTGATGTCTTGCCATACACTCAAAAGGCGCATAGATCAAGAAAGGTATCAAGAAATATGTTTACACTACCTGTCTTTTTTGCAAGTTTGATCATATGAGACTTATTAGAAGCAATGTTGCCAGCCAATAGTCTGCAGGGATTACTGCTTTTGGCACGCCTCACCTGTACACTCAAAAAGGAGCTCGCCATCACTGACACGCCACACAAAGGCCTTGTCATCTTCACCACCTGTCACAGCAAGCATGTTGGTTTTTGGGTCAAGGCTGACACAGAAAACTGAAGCTGTGGAGAATCAACGGGACAATGGTAATAGAAGAAATCTCCTCATAAACAGATGTAGTCAATGAATTCAGAACAATCAAATCAATAAAAGCCAGAGACTGGGAAAGGACATTGGTCCTCTCTCAGGAAATACTATCTTAAGACTTTAGCTTATCTGTTTAAAGCTAGAACTGGATTCGTCTTTGAGAAAACCTCCAAATAGAAAGCCAGCAAAATATTATAGGAGCCAGATTCCCCCCCCCCTTTTTTTTTGTTTCAAAGATACAAGAGTATTTAAGGAGAGCAACAAAGAAATGTAACATAGTTCTTCAAGTGTTAATCTATTCTATAAGGAATTTCACATGTTTTGTTGCCAAGGAATAATCATTTAAGACATATTTTATTTTGGGCTTAGAATAGAATTCAGCACAATTCACATTACCACCGCCTGATTTCAATGGCCAAAATGGAGCTCCAGAGCAAACTAACTAGCCAGTAGCCTGATTTACACATTAAAGCAAGCCATCGGATGATTTGATTTTAGTTTAAGTCTTGTGGTTTATAACCTATAGATGATTATTGCCAACAGTCCTGTGTAAAGTAGAGAGAAAACCACCACAGATCCCTCTTCTCTGGCATATCAAATTGCTGTTAACTACCAACTATTCTGTGACAAAAATCCTAGAAGACTGTTTTTCCTTGAGTTTTGCAAGATATTTATTGTACTTCTATTTAAATTGTTTATATTTCTTGTAAGCTGGTCTGAGAGGTTTCTCTTAAACTGTGGATGGAAGTAATTACAATCAATAATAGTTGGTCCATTAATATGTACTGATACAAGTTGGTGATTCACACCAACTAGGATAATTGTGTTAGAGACTAATGCTCAATGACCAATATACTGCATATATACATAACAAATCTTGGTGTATATGCTGTACACGCCATGATTACTGCATAAATGACTGAAGAGACAGCACAGAATGTGTCTGTATGCATGCATTTGGCTGTCATAAATATTGGCATTAGAAAATATGTTGATATATACATTCATATATAAGCATCCATCTTTTTGATTCATGGAGAGAGATTTTCACCCCAAACTTCTTGCTCAACTCCTGCCTTGGCAGTTCATAACCAATGAGCAGAATCCTCCTGAATTGCTAGATGACAAGACATTTAATTTGGGAAAAAGCCTTTCCCTTATCCCTTTAATAGCTCACCTGTATGCTTAGAGAACGTAACCTCACTGTCATCATGGGCCTCCATGCCTTCTTCCACCCCCTCATCTTCCTCCCAAGCAGAGTCTTCTTCTAAATCCACATCTTCTATTTCATCAGCCAGATCATCTGCAGGGAGAGAAAAAAAAGGTAGTTTTAAAATTACCCATCAGCCAACTCTTCTTCCTTAGATTCATATGTGAAACAGATATAGTAACAGATCTCTCTGTTCTCTCACTAACTTGTTTGATCTCTCCATGAACCCTTCTAAAGGAGGAAAATAGAGGAGGCTCTCTGCTTCACTTTTAAAAAAAACAAACACGCAAGTCAAACAGCTGGATCACAGAGAAAAAGCAGTTTGGAAATATCCAAGCTCTACTTCCAAAATCCCACCTGCTCAAGGAGACCTTGCTTGTCTCTCCAGTACAAAGAACATTAGAATGTAAGTTCCTTGCGAACTAATAGCAACAGCACTTAAGACTTATATACCACTTCATGGTGCTTTCCAGCCCTCTCTAAGCGGTTTACAGAGTCAGAATATTGCCCCAAAACAATCTGGGTTCTCATTTTACCGACCTCGGAAGGATGGGAGCCTGAGTCAACCTATCTGGACACTTCTGAAAGACTGCTTGTTTTGCTGTGTGCCTTTTAAAAGGAAGTATTTTAACAGATTAACAGAGTTGGAATGGACCTTATAGGTCATCTACACGACTTCTGACAAATGGCAGTCCAATCTTTTCTTGAAAGTCTCAAGTGATGAAGCTCCCACCACTTCCAAAGGCAACGTTTCTTTTTTAAAAAAAAAATTATTAAACATTTTTTCAAAAAACAAAAAAGACTCTTTAAACAATAGTTTCTTTCCAACAGTTTTGCAAAGGTTAAACATTTCTTACTTATCCATTTTTTCTCCCTTATTTCAATGTATCCTTTATATATACAAGTCTAATATTGATTTATTTACATATATACATATAAATAACAGTGTACACAATTTCATTTCTACAAACTGCATTTTTTCTGTTTCCTCTTATTTGTTGTTACGTTTCTACTCCCATATCTCCCTTATTTGATCTTTCTTTGCCTTTTATCTCTTTCATCTAGCCATTCGTACCATTTCTCCCACTATATAATATTCTGTTTCCTCTTTTTCTTGCATCTCTTTTGTAAGTTTATCCATTTCTGCACATTCCAAAACTTTTCTAATCAAATTATCACCAGTCGTTATGTTATTGTTTTTCCAATTCTGTGCGTATATTATTCTTGTTGCTGTGATAATATGAATAATTAAATATTGTATTTTTTTTTTCATAAAACCCTGGGAGTATTTATTCCTAATAAAAATGTTTCCGGTTTCATCTCAATTATGTTGTTTGGTTATCTCTTCTAATTGTAATCTAATCTGAAGGCAAGCTTTCTATAAGAACACAATTTGAACAGTGACCACTGTAAATCATCATCATCTTTCCCTCTTAAGAAATTCTTTAAAAAAAACTTCATGTCCTTAGTTTTCCTGAGGTCCGGGACAGTTTTTCTCCCCCAAATTTCTTACAGGGAAAGCCCATATTCCAGTCTCGTACCTTGTGTCAAACCCTTGGTTTCCAGGGTCCCTCCCCAATCGGTCTCTTTTTTTCCCTTACCCGGTCCGGGTGGCTCGAGATCCAGCACTTCCACGAGCTCCTCTGCATCCCCGTCCCCATCGCCGCCGGACATGAGCAACAGCGCTTCGGACGCCGGCTCTACCTCTCCCCCTTCTCCGGGCTCCGCCATGCTGACTCCAGCCGTCAAGAGGACACGCGTCTCCTGCTAGGGACTCTCTTCCTTGCTCCCCGCCCCTTGTGGCAGGGGGGAGGGGGAGGAGCCAGAGTCCCGGGTGCCAATCTTACGAAGGAACGAGAGGAAAAAAAAAACACCTCACTAACCAATCGGAGCCGGCAACACGCTCTCCCTCATTGGCTACTTTCACATTCTAAAAAACGAAGCGTCGGTGTAATCCTCACCTGACGTGTCTGGGAAGACCCGCCCCCCCCTCGGCCTTTCACCGCCCTTCGTTCACCAAGGAGGCGAAGGGCGTCATGGGAGTTGTAGTTTCAGGTTCCTCCTCCCCGTTAGTTGGCTACCCAGCAGGCAGTAGGGGGAGAGCTGCCTGTCAAGATGGCATCGCTTTGCTTTCGGAAGCTCGGTAGGAAAGGCGCGACCTTTGGGCGTCCCTGTGGCGGAAAGAAGGGAGGTTGGCTCGGGCGAGCTTAAGGGAAAGGTTTCATTGTTTCTTGAGAGGGGAGTGTGATCTGGAACAGACTCTGCAAATTTGACCGGAACTATATTTATTAATATAGGGCTATAGAGCAGGGGTCTTCAAACTTGGCAGCTTTTAAGACTTGTGGACTTCAGCTCCCAGAATTCTCCAGCCAGCATAGCAATTCTCCAGCCAGCATAGCAACTCCCAGCAATTCTGGGAGTTGAAGTCCACAAGTCTTAAAGCTGCCAAGTTTGGGGACCCCTGCTTTAGAGGAACAGGTAGATTCCTGAGAAGTCTGGCTGTTATTTTTCCGTCCTTTCTTCCCTCTTTTATTTCCCAGAGAATCAGGGCAGAATCAGTCCGTGTCTCTTCCTCTGAACTTTCCCTGTTTCTCAGGCTCAAAGCATGTTTTTGCACGTGTTGTAAAATCTCAAGAATAGTTTCTCCAAGGTCATCTCCAGGGCTCTCTGCAGGTGAAAGAGAGACCTTCCCTGCTTGCTTACTAATTTTGATTGCTTTTCAGCAAGAAAGAAGGCTTTGTTCATATTTTCTATCCTGAAGGTAGAGTAGCTAAGAGAGAGAATGATTTGTTCAAATAATGCGGCAGCTTTGGCTTTCTGTATTTTATATGTGTGAAGGAGAGCCCAAACTGAGGTTTGGAAAATGGGGATTATGGCTCAGCCTTAGATTGTCATGTGCATCCAGCCCATTTGAGTTTATAGCAATAGCATTTAGACTTATATACCGCTTCACAGGGCTTTACAGCCCTCTCTAAGAGGTTTACAGAGTCAGCATATTGCCCCCAACAATCTGGGTCCTCCTTTTACTGACCTTGGAAGGATGGAAGGCTGAGTCAACCTTGAGCCTGGTGAGATTTGAACTGCCAAATTGCAGGCAGCCGGCAGTCAGCAGAAGTAGCCTGCACCACTGTATTCTAACCACTGCACCACCACGGTTCTTTTATCATGGGGTTAAGCAAGCCATGACTTAGAACATGGGAGTCCAACCTTTTGACTTGCATGGGCTGTGAAAAGGAATTGTCTTGGGCCGCATATAAAATACATAACCAAGTTGATGTATATAAATAAACTTTTTTATATATATTTACTACCTTGTGGGACCACATTACTAGCTATCTACATTACTAGTTATCCAGGCCATAAGTTGCACATGGCTGACTTAGTGGTATGATGGATATTCTGCAGCCATTGTTTAATGCTTTTTAATGTGCCACTACAGTGGTCCAATTATGACCATGCTATAATTGTGAAATTCTTGGTGTTCTAAGCTTGGTTTCTTTACAGAAACCATATTTACATACCATTCAAAACAGATAATAAAAAGCCGAGGAAGGATAAACAAAAAGACTAGAACACATCTCCTTCAGCAGCCCACATTCAGATAAGTAGGGATCAGCACCAGACAATCAGAAGAAGGCAATACACCAATCGAAGAAACCAACTAGGAGGGAAGTACATCTTATGAAAACTGCAGGGCAAGCCCCCACCCCCATTTGCACTGATATTACCTAGTTGATTTATGAAATGTCTTCCAAGCTCAAACAATCAATCTCAGAGCATACCAAGAACTCCACAGTTCAACCCTTAGCTAAAAACATAAATTTCTATTGGAACATCCTATAACTGTTCCATATGTAAAATATGAGGCTTGTTTTTCAAAATCTGGAAATGATTATGGTGAGACATTTTTCTTTGTGGGCTTTCAGGCAAAATAAGTAGGTGAGCAAAACAAGGCTTTTGGGCTACTAATATAAGAAAAGAATAATGATAGTATTTAGGCTTATATACTGCCCCCATAGCACTTTACAGCACTCTGGGTGATTTACAATGTACAAGCATCATTTGTCTATTGCCCCCAACAATCTGGCTCATTTTACCAACCTTAGGATGTAAGGCTGAATCAACTTCGAGCCTGTCAGTATTGAACTCCAGGCTAGGGGCAGAGTTTGCCCAGATTACTGCATTTTAACCATTGTGCATAGCAGGTTTAATGTCGTTTTCCACATCTTAGCATTTTTATTTTTATTTTTATTTTGTTTCCTTTACAGCCTTCCTTCCTGCCACATTGAAACTGTCACCATGCATAATGATGCCTTTTCGAATGGACACTCTATCGTTTCACAGTAGCCGAAGATGTTTGGAAGAAATGCAGAAGAAAGCACAGCCTGGTGAACAAACATATAGACATGTAGAATATATGGCCCCAAGAAGGTTCAAGACCTCTCCAAACCCTGTTGCTATTGCTTGGTGAGCATTGCTTTTATCATTCTGTGATCCAAAGAATCTGGGGCTGAGGCCTCACATTCTGAGGCTGTGTTGGCAGAATTAAATGACAAAATGACTGATTTGTAGTGGCTTATTTTTACCTTTTTTTTAATGGGGTAAGGAAGCAAATCCCTATAATTCTCACCCTTTAAATCTCCTGCAATGGCCCAACTTTTGTTCATCAAAATTTGGCCATTTTGACACTGAAGAAACACTATTAAAATCTTGGAGAATTTTAACAGTGGAAATTTGTCCTTTGGGAGCTTCCTAGAGTAGGAATGGAAACAGCTTTCTTTTCCCATTCTACTCTGAAATCTTTTCTTCATTTAAAAAAAAAGATCCTTAGTCCTTAGCAAAAAGAATTATCTTTGTATCTTTTCCTTTTGGAAACCAAGGATGGTAAGTATGTTTATCTTCAGAATCAATTCTGTTGCGATAGTGACTGGCCAAAAACCACCTTGCTGAGGTCCTACATCTTCCCACTATAAAATTGTACTCCTTATATTTCCCACAAATTCCTTAACATGTATTAAATAAATGGAAAACTAAATACAATTCCATCTTTTTACTTAGTGCAAGGGGAGGAGTTAGTTGTCTCTTTGGAGCCCCATGTCTTTTCCAGCCTAAATCCCAGGTGATTTTAGCTTGTTTTAATCTCCTTAGGGTCATTGGTTTGCCCTCTGCATTTGCCCTTTTCTTCCTTGCTAAGAATCAAGTGGAAAAGAAACGTGTGAAACAGATGAAAGCTCGCCGACAGATGATGGCAGCCAATAAAGAAGATAGTTTGACACAAAGAACAGGAAAGCATCTAGACACTAAGACCAGCTGAACTGTATACTTCAATCATTAAGTTACTACCTTCAGATTCTCAAATTCTAATACTTGATTGGAGCATAGTGCTGTGCTGCAGAGCATTTCTGATTTCTCAGTCTGCATTTCTATGGATCTAAGTTATCAATAAATTATCGAGATTACCACAATAATCCTTAATATTAAAGGTATCTCAAGCAAGAAGCAGTGGCCTGCTTTAAGTGTATTATGGTTTTCTTGCGTCAAAGGGACTTCATGCTAAATCTGGATAACTGAAGATGAAATCACAGGAGTTGTGATAATGTGGGTCATGAGAACTCAACAAAGCCGTTTGTACTTTATTTTTTCTACTTTGTGAGCAACGTTTTCTGAATAATTGTGTATTCTTTCAGTTACATCAATTCATATTGGGGCTAGCAAGTGAAACCAGATCACACCATTCTACCTTACCAAACTTTATGTGAAATATTGAACTCATTAAAATATTTGAAAATTTTAAAAGTGCAGGTTAGTTTATTACAGATACTTTGGAAGAATCCAAGCAAACTTGTAGTTTTGAGTGATTGGCAAGCTAATTGATTCTATTCCAATAGTTAGGCAAGCTAAACACCCAGATTTTACATGCAGGTTTTAGCCTAGTCTTAGGATCCTAAAAATACTGATAAAATTATAGGGTCCTTTTTAATGTATCAAATTGAACAGTACATTGTTAGAAGAAAATTCTGTTTGCAGTAATTGCTGACAAATTGTTACTACTGTTTTTACATCTCATTAAACTTTCTGCTTTCTACAGAAGTTTTATGTTCATTTATTTCATCATAATGCAACATTGGCCCAATTGAATTCACAGGTTTCAATTCGTAGTATAACGGTAACACGTCCTATGACACAAGACAAAAGGAGCAGTGTCACTTTAGTCAGTTCCATAAACCATGCTTAGATATTACACAAGAAAAACAACTGACTGCAAATGAGACCACTAAGGCTTCTTTTTCAAAACTTTTGAAGGATTTAATTCTCCACTTATTTGTTCTTCCTGTTGCAAATTTTCTTTGCCTACTTTCCCCCAAATGATAATAATGGGAAAGAATTTTTATGACACAGATCAGTGTTCACGGGTGAATTTTAATTAATCTGGGAACTGACATTTGCATTTTGTCTTTACCACTTTTTGTGTGGAAATGCCTAAGGATAAATGTGTAGATTTTAAAAGGGCTATCAACAGATGTCATCCTCCAGAAATAGATCTGTTCTGAACATTATGGTCCAGACCCTGCTTTCTCTGGACCTGCAGGAGTATCATTATAGGAAGTAAATAACATAGTTTTATGCAAATATCCAAAATCTTCCCATTATTTGAACATGGATTTTATTCTCATTAGTAGGACGTATCTCCCTCCCCCCTCTACCCCCAAAACATCAATACTCTTAAATTTCATTTAAAATGTATTATTCTTAGTTGGATACTTGTAATATAAAAGCAATCAGCACCTCCCACTTCACAACTAATATGTAACTTCTCAGGCCAATACATGTTAAAAATCAAATATCTGAATTGCACTTTCACAAATAGATCTAAGGTGGTTTGCAACTTAATGGTTTCTTGTAAAATTAGTCAGGTGGGGGAAGGGGGAGAAAGTACAATGATAGAAGAATGCCAACTGTATAGTTATTTATCCATTTGATCCCTTCCTTTTCCTGAATTACCATAGCTATCCTGCTTTTTTTTTTTTAAGTAACAGCTTGAAAAAGTCAGGTTTCATTGTGGCAAACATTAATAAAGGAATTGCAAATAAAAATGCCAATATTATATAAGAAAAAACATATTATACAATTTATTTGTAACACTAATATAACAAATGACAGCCTCCAAGCTGGAAAACTGGAGGTCTCAACCCAGAAGAACCCTCTGGATCTTCACATTGTCTGTCTCGGAGGTTACTCTTGCCATCTTCTATTTCACTGTGGCAATCATTAATAAAGGAATTGCAAATAAAAATGCCAGCATTAGATATAAAAAACATATTATACAATTTATTTGTAATACTAATATAAGAAATGACAGCCTGCAAGCTGGAAGACTGGAGGTCTCAACCCAGAACTTTCTGAATCTTCAACATCTCTCTTGGATGTTTCTATAGTGTACAGTAACTAGGAAGTGCAGGGTAGAAGGTATGTTACTAGAGGATTCATCCCTTCCTTATTGGGAGTCAGACCACTGAAAAACAACAGCAGCCAGGTCTCTTTGAGATTCTTACAGGTAACAGCATCCAAGAATCCTCTGTGTAAAACAGAATCTTGGCCTGGAGCAGAAGTTTCCAAACTTGGCAACTTTAAGACTTGTGGACTTCAAGTCCAGAATTCCCTAGCCAACATGGGAATGAGAAATTCTGGGAGTTGGAGTTCACAAGTCTTAAGAGTTACCAAGTTTGGTGACGCCTATAGGAACCTCTGGTCTAATTTAAGAATTCTAATAAGATAACGGCTAGACAAAGCCTCCTATGAATATAATACCTGTAGATTTAGATGTACAATGTAGATGTACTATGAAAGAAAAATAGTAATGTTCTAGCTATATGCTGTATGCTACATTAATGTACTAGTTGTATTCTTTTATGTTAACTGAAGAATTAATTTTAATAGTTGCAGATAAGAGCTTTGGCATGGATGCTGATGCAGGAAAACTTATTAAATCCAAATGAATCTCATAGAACATATATTCACTTTGACAGTGTACTAATTATTTCAGGGGACTTAAGTTTATTGAACTTTGGGTTCAGCCCATGTACTTAATAAATGAGTTTCCTTAAAATATACAAAGCTTTCACACAGTATAGTAAAATAAGAACAATACGGAAATTTGTAAGTATGTGTATATGATAATATTCAAAAACAGATTCATATGGGGGAAGGCAAAGATACTAATATTCTGAAAACAACATGTTCCTTAAGTTGCCATATAAAAAAATCCCTAACGTCTGCTCCCAAGTCTTAAAAAAGAAAGGAAGATGTAGATGACATCTACGTAGATTTGAATTGCTCCATAAACGTAATCTTCAGGACTGATGGAAAACCTCTTATTCCCCAAGAGCAACTGGGTGTCATATGCAAGGAACTGTAGGAAATCAAAAAGAAGCAATTAGTCTCATAGTTTAAAAAAAAATTACCTCTAAAGATGCAAGTGTCCCGTCAGTCATTTCTTGCCATGCATCCTTCATTAGTTCCTTAATTTTCATTTAACGTGTTGATCAATACTGTTTTTTGTAATCCTATCAATATACTCTTTGTTGAATTCCTTAGCTTCATTTCAAAATTTCAGATCTTTTTTTAATTTAATGTAGTAAATTTTTAATGTACCAAAGTGGTACACACACAGGAAACATACATACAAATTAGATGTGTCTAACAATCCTATAATCCACGTCAAGGATGGAGATGCTTCTTAATGATCCATTTTTTAATCACTGTCCATATTTTAATTGGAAGTGCTCAAAGAAGTGACTCCATCACATCAAATAATTTACAAATTATAGCAAATTCCCCACTTGGTAATAATATATATTGTTGATTTCCTTTTATTGGGACATATCAAAGCTCAACATTATTAGATGTAATTTGGGGTTAACAAACAAATCTTGATATTTTGTTTGAACAGCTAAAGTTCAAATATTTCTGGCATTTTTTTCAATTTCATGTGTCTTTATGCATTTCATATTATTATTTATGACAGGTCAGTGAAATGCTGCCTCTGATGAATCATTTCCAGTTACAAAATAAGCTACTGAGTTGTTTTACCCAGGTGCAGGGAATCCTCGATTTACAACAGTTTGCTTAGTGACCATTTGAAGTTACAATGGCATTGGAAAAAGTGACTTTTGTAAGTTTTTCACACTTACAACCATTGCAGTATCCCCATGATCATGCGATCAAGATTTGGGCGTTTGGCAACTGACTCATATTTGTGATAGTTGCCGTGTCCTGGGAGGTCATGTGATCACCTTTTACAACCTTCTGACAAGCAAAGTCAATGGAGAAGCCTGTTTCACTTAACAATCAGGTTACTTAACAACTGCACTGATTCATTTGACAACTGTCAATAGGGCAAAATTCATTTAACAAATGTCTCGCTTAGCAATATAAATTTTGGACTCAATTGTGGTCATAAGTTGAGGACTACTATATAATCTTATTTTGCATAGCACATAAGAGCGTTCAAAGTGCTGTACACCTATTATTTTCATAAAAAGCATCTCGCGGCAATAAAGTATTTTTTTACTAACCAGGGTAAAGATGATGGCACAAATGGCTGAATAAAGCATATGGACCCAATAGATCTGAAGAAGACAAGTAAGATCCAGTTAATTACAGGTCTCTGCAAGAGGAAGTTTAAGCAATCAGTGAGAACTCCATTGACATTATTAAGGGACAACACCGCATGAATAGAAGGGATTTGTTAAGGCCACAGCTCAATTTCAAAATGCCTCAATCAAGCAAAGGGGAAAAAATGGAGGCATTTATTATATGTCATAGCTTCCCAATTAAAGCAGATATGTTCCAAATGTAAACACATGTAAATATTAATTAATGCACATACTTGAAAGCCAGTCATCCATTCCAGCCACTTACATATTTGTGTATCAGGACAATAGTAGTAGTGATAGAAGTCACAAAGAGGACAATTGCCAGTATACAAAAAAACCCAGTCCAGGTTGTGAGATCCACCTGTCAATGAGAATGATACATTATAGCATAAGTGACACCATTTTATTGCCCTACACATACATACAGACATACAGGTATACATACATAGATACCCTGTTTCCCTGAAAATAAGACATCCCCTGATAATTAGCCCAATCGGGCTTTTGAGCGCATGGGCTAAAATAAGCCTCCCCCTGAAAATAATCCCTCCCTAAAAATATTTAAACGCAGAGCTGGAAATCAGGTAAGATGGCAAGAGGAGCTCCATTTTGCTCCATGCGCCCCAAAATAATAAGACCGCCTCGAAAATAAGGCCAAGCACTTATTTCAGGGTTCAAAAAAATATAAGACAGGGTCTTATTTTTGGGGAAACACGGGTACATACAATACATACATATGGTAGCCAATAAATGCAAAATGAGTAAGAAATGAGTCACAGAAATTAAAGGCATGTCATGAGAAAAAGAAAAAAGTTAAATGTAAGTTGATCTAGCTTATACTAGCACCATGCACTACTTCTTCACATTTTCCATCCTTGTAACCATCCTTGCTTCCACCATGTTCATATACTGCTTCAAACACTTTCTCTTGTTCCTTAAACTTCTTGCCTCTCTTTCAGGATCTTTTCAACTCCATCCAATCATACATGATCCCTTTGGCTTTTCTCTTCCTCTCAACCCACATTCTTTCTTTATATGCTTGTTTTGTAATTTGATCTTCTTTAGTCCTCGTGACATAATTAAATATTCTCAGGGTACTTCTTTCATACTAGCCACTCACTTTTGTACAGTATCCTGCACCAATTCATTCTTGATTATCTCTCTTACTTTACTCATTCTTGACTATCCCATTTGCTCCTTTTCACTATATTAAAATGACAAAGACAGCTCACCTTGGTTTGGAAAGAGAAAGCAGTGACAGTGATTGTTATAACTGTAGTGATGATCATGGCAAGGATTACAGCTTTGGTCTCATGCATGCTGCAAAAAAGAATGTTAAAAAATGCCTTTATGATATCATTAATCAATTTTATTATTACGGTATATAAGATTCACAAAGATTATGAAAATTCTTATAAGCCACGCAGAAAGTGATCATAATGAGGATATCCAAACTTCTATTTGCAATCTTCAATGGATGTCGAGAAAGGCCTCTCTGACTGACTGCAAAACTGGTATAAGAGAACTCAGATATAGATATAGGCCAGTATAATTCTTAAAAATAAACACTGCCAATTTGTATCAATTAGTGGCATTATTGTGGGATAAACAGATGACCTGAATATTCTTCACATCAATCTAAGACACTATACTTTCTGAAGAATCTTCCAAGATATTCTCATGCATCACACGACTCATTTGAATCTCACCTTACTAAGGTTACTCAACTTAAGGCAGAACTTTTCCAGAAATGTTACTGTGCTAACAGTACTAAAAATGTGCTATTTTTCAACAGTTATTTTAAAACGTTCACAACAGGTTCTTAAATAAAGTTGTTCAATCTTTCTTCAGAATGTTTCCAGATACAAATTCTACAATGTTTTTAGTATGAAATCTTACACAGGAGGGAAATCTGGTTTATTTTTATATTAAAAGAGGCCTTTGCCATCCAACAGCCAATGACAAAACTATTACAAAATCTCTTAACACAATGCCCAATAACTGATAGAAAGGATGTATTTATAGCCAAAAATGAAAAAATGAGCTTGTTAGTACTTTTAAGGAAATAAGACACTTTATTTCCAAGACTATGGCTATTATCCATTTTCTAGTAATAATTATTCAACACTTTGCCCTTATCTTTTGAGAAAATCCAGCTTGTCTATCCCCATTGTACACTTATCACTCTCATTTACTCCCATGTACAGTACCTAGCAATGGTGCCTGTCATAAATCCCAAAGACAGTGTCTAGGGGAAAAAAGCAAAACAGAAAAGAAAATTAACAAAGCTTTATGTACATAGTACAATATTGGCTATATCTATTATTCCATTGCAATTTTTCCCTCCCCATTCAGAAGTGAACATACATAAATTAACAAGCAAACCTAGATTTAAGCATTTTTAGTGAATTGCCATTGTATCATCTGAGGCAAGAATAAACAGTCCTCTTAAAAATGCAGATTGCTTAATCAAATACATTCCCTAAAAATTGAGCTGCCATACAGACAGAAATAATAGGAGCAAATTCCACATCAATGTATTTCACTTCATAATTTTAAAAATATCACTACTATATAGCCAAAGATTAAACAATTATCATTCAAAATACTGTGCTGGTGAAGTGAATAATACAAAATTGAAATTGAAATGGCAATGGGGTTTTACCATGTATTTTATTCTGGACCACAAACAAATCTGAAATAAAAGTTGTCGCTGACACTTTCCTTAGAAAACCACTAAGAATCTATCCCTAGCATTAGTTTTTGGCCATGACACCAAGCAGACCTAACACTAACTCTAATTTCACTTTCATTGGCAATAGGATTTTCCCATTATTTTACTCTAGACCATAAACAAGTCCAAAATGAAAGCCATAAATGACACTTTCATTAGAAAACCATTAAGAATCTACTCTTAGCATTAGTTTCCGGCCATGACAACAAGTAGATCTAACCCTAACCCTAATCACATTTTCATTGGCACTGACATTTCCCAATGTATTTTACCTTGGACCAAAATGAAAACCATAACTAATGCTTTCCTTAGAAAACCATGATTAATCTATCCCTAGGCTTCATTTTTGGCTATGATGCCTAACCCTAACCCTAGACCTAACCCTAACCCTAACCCTAGACCTAACCCTAACCCTAACCCTAACCCTAACCCTAACCCTAACCCTAACCCTAACCCTAACCCTAACCCTAATTTCATTTTTATTGGCAATGGGATTTTCCCATGTATTTTACTCTGGAACACAAACAAGTCCAAAATGAAAGCCATAACTTACGCTTTCCTTAGAAAACCATAAAAAAAATATATCCAAAGACCAAAGAAGCAGAACATACTGCCACCAAGTTTCATAATCTGGAAGAAGCTCAAGTGAAACACTCTTTCATGGGTCCAAATAGAGACATTAACAATTGGAGAAGTTCAAATGAGAGAAGTGGTCACTGTTAATTAGGTCATAAGCCATTAATGTTAATACCTTAAATTGTGCAGTTAGCAACTGACAATTAAGGCTGATCTTTCAGTAGAGGTATTAGATGATTTCTAAAATTTGCACTGGTTAATGGCCTAGGTGTTCCATTTTAACCCAAATCCAAATTGTTAGCATTAGATTATGCCATTTTTTCCCTCAAACTTTGTAAATATATTTGTTTAAAAGGGAAAGATATACTGTTTAGATAATCTATCTGAATGTAAGGAAACATTTGTAGTTTGGAGGCAATGAAATAATTTTCCTGCCAAGTGTTTTAATAATCTGCAATTAATGTTTACTTGAAGATTTTGTAATAATGCAAATATATTACACTCTTTTATGTTTATCCTAGGCTCTTTTGCCAACATTTCAGGTTTCCCCATGTTAGGGATATCACATCTACTAAATTTAGCCCAACCTGTAACATCAATCTACTACTTACAAAAATTGTCGTAAGGATTATGTTCCATGGAAATCGTCTCCTAAAAAAGACCAGATAATTAGTGCCCATACAAATGATCCCACTTTAAGAAAAAAGTATATTCTATTTATATTCTATTTATATTTATATTCTATTTATATAATATTTCTATAAATATTTATATAGAGGAATATATTTATAGAAATATATTTATTTCTATATTCTATTTATATTTATATTCTATTTATTTCTAGGACAATTCTATTTGAAGCTTTTTAAGAGCAAAATTAATAAGTTATTTAACAACAGGAAGCTTCCAAACCAAGATTTTAAAAAGCTACATTTTGATTTCTAGCTTCATCATTCCTAAGCAAAGCCACTGAAACCTTTAACCTTCTGCATCCTGACTTTAACAGGGTTATTGTTGTGGGACAATAGCATAAGGAAAGTGTGCTGGATATGTTTGCCGCCTTGATCTATTTGTAAATTAGCCATCTAGAAAAAAAGGTTAATAGCTTCCCTACTAAGGAAGCTATAAATCTAATTTATAATGTAGAGAAAGTTAGCAACTTGGGTCCCATCACCAAGAAAGCCAATAATGAATACCTTTTGATGAAGGGATGTACCATGTTCCCCTGAAAATAAGACCCAGTTTTATTTTTTAGTAAGTAAGCACTAGGGCTTATTTTCAGGGAAACACGATTTCAGGGTGATCAGCCCAGCTGGGTGCCCCACCCCCCTGGTGCACACACAAGAGCCGGCAAGCACACCGGGACCAACAGTATCTGGCAGCAGCTGCAGCTTGCTGCTCCCGTGGTCAGCGCACTCTGGGGCTGTGCAGAGCGGAAGGCACAGAATGGAAGGCAGACAATCCCAATGCGTGGAGTGTAAAGCAGGCGATTCCAACGCGCCACACAGGCTGCAGGCAAGTCGAGAGACGTGAAGATGAGCCTCTCACAGCTGCCCAACACTCTGGCCCATCACTACTCGGCTTTCCTGCAGCCCGCACGGTGCGTCTGGATCACCTGCCTTCTTCCCCACCTCTGCTTCCACATGCTACTTGCACAGGTACTCCTCACCTGTGCTGCACAGGCTGCAGTTGCTGCCAGACACTGTTGGACTGCACGCACTTGCTACCTCCTATGCTGAGCACGCCTACCCCCTTCACTAGGGCTTGTTTTTGAGGTACGGCTTAAATTAGACGCACATGTAAAAACCAGGCTAGGGCTTATTTTCTAGGTAGGTCGTATTTTCAGGGAAACACAGTATTTAAAAAAAGCTTCAAAAGGATTATATAGGTGCTTTCCTATGATAGAAAGCTATTTTACATTACAGTTCCTCTGAAAACACTTTTTCCCCCAAAGTCTTTCAGATTCCTGGCTTGTGACAGTGTACCTTCGCTGCAATACTACTGTATAACCATCCGATAGACAAAATTTGCATTGCAGGTAGTCCTCGACTTACAAGCATTCAAAGTTACAACAGCACTGAAAAAAAGGGACTTACGACCTTTTTTCACACTTATGACTGTTGCAGCATCCCCATGGTCACATGATTTGGATTCGGTGCTTGACAATTGGCTTATATTTATGGGAGTTGCACTGTCCTGGATCCATGTGATCATCTTTTGGGACCTTCTGGCAAGCAAAATCAATAGGGAAGCCAGATTCACTTAACAACAATGTTACTAATTTAACAACTGCAGTGATTCACTTGAAAAATGTAGCAAGAAAAGTTGTAAAATGGGGCAGAACTCACTTAACAAATTTCTCACTTAGCAACATAAATTTTGGGCTCAATTGTGGTTGTAAGTCGAGGACTACTATACCTGTATTTTTCATTGCTTACTACTCTTAAGCCCTTCAATTCTTGTTATTCTGCTGTTCATGCAAATTTATCTTTTAGCTGCAACAATCCTAAACCTATGAACATGATTGCTGTATGTGCACATCCATAATTTCCTACTAAGAGAAGTGCCTCATCCAGGCCTCATTTTTACATCTCCTGTTTCTACTGCAGGGGAAAAAAATGGCATCAATCATCTATCAAGGCTGTATTTCCACAGCCTTGGAATGCCAATCCTCTAACCACTTCTCTATCCTTCATTCTAAAATTCCCAGCAAATTTTGAATGTGATGCACCAAAAATCCCAGATGTTATCTGGGGGAAGTACTTACTGGATCTTTTGACAAAACACCAGCACCAGGTAACAGATCAAAAATAAAACACTGGGAAAGTAGAAAAGACAAATTATTGCAAACTGAAAGGCAACAAGTCTAAACAGCAAGCTACCCTCCTACATTTAGTAAACTTTTTTTTCAATGAAAGTCATTAAGCCATATAATTAAATATGTATATTAAAGTTTTATCAGAGATTTTATGAGACTATGCCAAGTTTAGAAGATAGGACATACCTCCTCTGAAAAGTGATATCAAATGTACTTAGTAGTCGGTGGTGATGGAAGTCAGAGTAGAGCAGAGAATCTTAAAGGATACAACTTGTCAAGTATTCATTATGGTACAGGAAGTTCTTGTCTTACAACTATAATAGAGCATGCCCGTTGCAGTTATAAGTCATGGGAGTCATTAAGCAAGGTGCCCCACATGATCGTTTAGCTCAATGACTGCTATCCTGGCTCTCCCAGGTGCAATCATTAAGCGACTGTGTGGCTCGTTAAACAGTGAGGGAAAAAGCTGTCTGTCAGAAGAAGGAGGCGGGTCCCCTTCATGCAGAGAAGGGAATTCTTGCACTGAACTGGATAAACGAAATCCATCTGACAGGCAGTCGTCATTCTCAAAAATTCTGGCTGCAAAAGTCCATGGTGAAAGTCAAGAGGGATTTTAACATGGGAGTCTTGAAGCATGAGGTGTTTGCAGCCAGCCTCCCTACAAGCATCCCAGGCTAAAATTCTTCTTGGTTGTGGTGGCACAGTGGTTAGAATGCAGTACTGCAAGCTAATTCTGCCAACTGCCAGCAGTTCGATTCTGACTGACTCAAAATTGACTCAGCCTTCCGTCCTTCCGAGGTTGGTAAAATGAGGAGCCAGATTGCTAGGGGCAATATGCTGATTCTATAAACTGCTTAGAAAGGGGCTGTAAAGCAGTATGAAGTGCTATTGCACTTAGATTCCAGTAATTTTCCAGTCATTTTCTTTGAGAGTGGAAGAGCTGCTTTGCAGAGACACTCCGCGCTCACATGGGGTGAAATCAATCTGGCAGAAAGCCCTTCCTCTCTCCAAGAGGTTCACTGAAAAAAGATCCTGAAGGATCTTGATGGACCTTTTCCAGGCAGCCCCCAGAAACTAAAAGGAGTCCTGTGGTGGAAGTTTGCTACCTTCCCTGCTGATTTCTGAAGAAATCAGCAGGGAAAATTGCAAATGGCGAGTACATGATCATGGAGGACTTGGCAACCCATTTTAAGTGCAAATAGGTTGTCAAGAATCCAGATCACAATCATATGACTGCAGGGCTGCTGCAATGGCTGTAAATTTATGTGGAAAGTTGTAAGTCCCTGTGTTCAGTACCATTATAATTTCAAACCGTCGCTGAATGAACAGTCATAATTCGAGGACAACCTGTGCTTTCCATTATGGCTTGGAGTTCTTCGACTGTATTATCAATATATCTAAAAGGCACTAGGGAAGATTACAGCAAAGCAATAGATCACCAGTGGCATTTCGACTAACACTTACTAAGATGCATAATAGATTGCAATGTGATTGATCACGTAAGTGTTCACAGGAGTCCTGTGGAGAAAAATGACATGAAATAAAGTATTACTGGACTATCAACCACTTTTGACCTAAGTTAGCTTAAAATTCCATTAAGATTATTTTACAGTTTCATTTTCCCTTTTGTGGTCAAGAACATTAATACTTACCCATCAACACCCAGAGTTTGGCTTGTATCTAGCTGCTGATTAGCTAGTATTCACTATGTATTTTGGTATGCAATTACTGAAACATATACCTAATACAAAGAAGAGGCCTTCAACCAAACAGATATTTCCTTATCAAGTTTGCCAAAATTTTTGCACGTCTATAGGCTTCTCGTATATGAACAAAAAGGAGCTAAAGGGAAATACATTTCTTCACTGCTGCTTGAATGCACTGTACGTACCAATAACTCTACTAATCCACAGAGGTTTAGGCATGTAAGCCTAATGGGTCCTGCTTTAGGCATGTAAGCCTTATGGGTGACCTTGGGCCAGTCCTTCTCTCTCAGATCAACCCATCTCACTGGCTTGTTGTTATAAGGAAAATAGGAAGAAGAAGGGGCATTAGGTATGTTTGCTACCTTGAGTTATTTATAAAAACAATAAAGGTGGGATTAAAAAAACCCAAAGAAAAGCAAAGAAATAAATTCTAATCCCTATCTTTAGAACATTTCAGAAATAATAGACTTTGGGGGTATCTAAAAAAAATATATATTCTCCAAAAATAGAGAGGGAAGTCTGCCACCGGAAACATCATATAATGATGAGCCGCGGTGGCACAGTGGTTAGAGTGCAGTACTGCAGGCTACTTCTGCTGACTGCCTGCAATTTAGCAGATCAAATCTTACCAGGCTCAAGGTTGACTCAGCCTTCCATCCTTCCAAAGTGGGTAAAATGAGGGCCCAAATTGTTGGAGGAAATATGCTGACTCTGTAAACCACTTAAAGAGGGCTGTAAGAACACTGTGTGGCGGTATATAAGTCGAAGTGCTATTGCTATCACCATTGCTTCTTCAATAACATGGCAAGCTTTAGAAGGCTTTGGAGCATCAGGCGCTAAGGTTTCTCTCTGTTCTCCTGGAGTTAATATAATTTATTTTCATACAATCAGAAGCAGTAGTAGGATAAAGGGGGAGGGGATAACCAAAAATCTCACAAAAAAGGAGGAAAAATGCAGCCCTTCTCTGTGTTTGAGGCTGACAGATACGAATCTGGAGGAGTATCAGCAGTCATTGCCCATCACACATTATCAGTCCCATGTCCACCTGCACGACTTTATCTATCTTGGACCCATGAACACTTACACAAAAGTGAAGACGGCAACAATTGCCACAGTCAGTAGTAACTGAAGGGTGATGATGCTGTAAACCTGTTTGTGAAGATAAAAGAGATGCATTCAAAATGCCAAACAAAGACCAAGTGGTGGGTGACCATATTCAGATGCTCCCACAGCAAGTTAGCAAGAATTGATGCAAGAATGAAAGCCTTTTGCTGAATTATATGGAACATTTTAATACTGCCATATATTTTCTCAACCAAGAAATACCTGATGCGCCAATCAGTTGCTTAGCTATTAGCAGAGTGACAGCAGCAAGGCACTGGAGGCACTTAGCAGCACATCTTTTGGGCAAAATTATTGACTAAAAAATACTAGCAGACCACACAAGGCTGCTTGATGGGCCATATGTTGTTCAGGTCTGTTCTGTAGTTTGCATAAGTATATGTAGAACATAAGGAAGTTGAACTGAGGGAAATAAACAGGAGCTACTGCTTAAGCAAAAGGGACTGAAACATTTTTTAAGTCCAGAATAATGTGCTAACATTTGAAAGTGCCTCAGGCAGACACCTCCTCCATTCAATGGAGTATAAGAAGTGGGAAAATCAGATTTGTAAGATTCTGTTATTTCAGCCAAGCTCAGTAACTGATTGCCTGCTCCGGCCTACGTCAGAGGGCTGGTATCAGACTTACCTTGCGAATGAAGGCTTGCCTAACATTTTTTTCCACCCAATATGCAATTCGGAAGTCCCCTTCTTCCATCTCGCAACTTCTATCACCTGTTAAGAGAAGAGGAGATTCTCTTCAACATTGATCAACCCTATCTATGCGACAAAACAGCAATTGTAGTTGTGATAGGATGGATCCATAGTAGATCTCCTAGGCATGATTGTAGCAGTGCTTTATGTATTTATCTGGATGCAAATTACAACAATGGCTGAATCTACTCCTACTTAAAATAATTTATTATCCATGGATTAGTATTCTGAAACTTCAGTAACTGCCCTCATCTCAATTCTAAATAAAAACATGCATTTAACACTTCTTTTCTAGTTTGGCCCTCTCTTTACAGTACTAAGTTACAGTTTTCCTGATTACAGACACAATTTCTCCTGTCCCTTAAACCTTTACAATATTTTCATTTAACATCCCTTTCATGTAAATTGATTGTTTTGATTGTGTTCTCCCACCTTCAGATCCAGACCTCTTGTCATCATAGGGGGGTGGAGGACCAAGTGTTTCCATGTTATCCATAGCTGGTGTACAGCGCCTGGCAAAATAAGTGAAATTTAAGATGCTTAAAACCAATACATGCACATACACAAAAATGTACATACAGAGGGAGGATATGAAACATAGACTACATTCATGTTCAAAACCCACAATTGTTTTATTCCTATAAAATGCTATGTCCAAATAAATAATAATTATTTTTACACCTTAAAGCAATGGTTTATGTCCAAGTAATGGCTGGATTTTCACTCCTACCTTTAGTCTAAGGTAACTTGTTATCCAAACCTAGAAATAATGTGCTAGGATGCAAGTATGTCCAAGGAAGCTAGCTGTCTTACTGATGTGATTAATATTTTGAATAGCTTCTTTAAAGCACATAAAATCTGAGAATAAAATTTCAATAGAAAAAAAAATAACACTAAGCAGCAAAGTGAACTAAAACCTATATGTATTTGGCCATTTATTCTACATATTTCCCCCAAATAGTTTGCAAGAAATAAAAATAATGACTAAGAATAAGAGATAGTAAATGTGAGTTTGACCTTTGCTTGCAAAAATAAGCAGAGGAGACTGCTTGCCTAGAATGATAACAGAATGTCTGCAATCATTAATGTTTTTGACATTATTTCATTACATGCCTGTTCGCAAAACTGGTATGTGACAAAATCAAATTTCTGCTTATGATCTCAAGGATAAAAGCGAAACTAAGTACTACAAAATCTGGGAACAATTTTATGATTGGATAGATAACAAGAGGGTAGCCAAGACAAATGTATAGTGTTAGAACAAAAATATAGATGTTATTATAGATAAATGTATGATTAAGAGATAAATAAATATACAGAAATAAGGGGAAAAGTATTAATATCATATCATATTATGTTCATTAATAGTGAACAAAGCTAATATTATTGTAAAGTGATAGAAGATATTTGGAACCAGTGATATCATATCTATGTCCAATGTTTTTTTAATTTTATATTATTAATAAAAAACTTTTTAAAAATAAAAAAAAATTCTGCTTATGATATCTAGTTTGTAAATTGTTGCTCAGTAGAAGTTTGAACTAAAACAATGAACTGAGGCAGACAAGTAACTGTAAGAAATAGGGAACTGAGAATCTAAGAGAATATTTTGTTATTGAATATTTTTGATCAGTGCAAAACCGTCACAAGTCTCTTTATATAAAAGGCCATTCCCAAAATTCTCTCAAGTTTGAAAGCAGGAAGTTGAGGGTTCTTCACATTACTAGATAACTCAGAAACCATTGTCTTGAATTATAATCTTCCATTGTTTATCCCCTTTCTAATTTTTAGTTATGCCACTGTATATTTTAAAATATATCCCTTTTCTAATCACATTTTAATACAAATAAAACAATTTTAGTTATGTTTGACAAGTTATATATTTCTAATAATAATAATAATACGTTTTGTTGAATTATAATCTTTCATTATTATCTTGTTTAATAATTCAATATGTTGTTTTCATGCCAATCAAATTCTACATATCATTCCTTTTACTACAAATAGAATGTTGGTAATCATATTTGTTACATTTTAACAAACTTATATAGTTATACTAATAATACACATATTTATATTAAGTTATAATCTTCAATCTTTTGATTATTCAATATTTCTATATGTTATTTTTATAACCATCACCATATTATTCAAACATATTCAAAATTATCATCATTAAGAGTCTAGGTTCCCTTATTTATTAATTCAAGTTAAATATATATATCACATTAATCCCCCTTTTTCTAACTTCCAACCCTATTTTAACTTATCTCACTATTATTTTTAAGAAGTGTTCCCTTTTTTATCCATCATCTCTCATCCGCTTTAAAGCTTTAATTTTCCGTTTCTTAGCTTGTCTCCCATATTCCTCTCTTGGAGCTTCTCTATCTGCTTCCACTACTTGGCGAATCCTCTTAAATATTTCTCCCTTCTCTACCCTATTCCATTGTCTCAGTTTCAAATTATCTACTCTTATCCCTGTTTCTCTCCCAAAAAAGTCTTGCTGCAGTTCCAGTTCCTGTTTAACTTCTGTTAGAATGCTCTCCCCTTGGTTTATTCCATCAATTATTCTTATTTTTATTTTTATCTCCTTTTTGTAGTGTCTTCTTGCTTGTTGTTTTGTCTGTTCTGTTTTTCCAGCTGCTCTTTCAGTTAGCTCCTCCTCTTTCTGAGCGTCCTGGTTTCACCTTGTCTTTTGTGTCATCATTTCCAGCTTTTCATCTACGCTCTGCATTTTATTCATAAACTCCTCACATCTTCTTGTCAAGGTGTCTTTAATACCTGGATTAACAATGCAATTTCTTCCCAAATTTCACTCATTTTTTATTTTTATTTGTTTTGTTTCTTTTTCTCCAACAGTCCAACAAAATATTTTTCAAACCTAAAGCCACTTCTCAAATGATTCAATATCCAATGTCCAAGAGTCTTTGTATCCCAAAATTAATCAATCTGTTCCTCTAGGTCCGTGATGGCAAACTTATGGCATGGGTGCCACAGGTGGCACGCGGAGCCATATCGGTGGGCATGCGAGCTCAGCTCCGGCACACATGCATGTGCCAGCCAGGTGATTTTCGGGACTTCTGGGCCCACCAGAAGTCAAGAAACACACTGTTTCTGGCCTCCGGAGGGCCTCTGGGGGGGTGAGGTCGTTTTTGCCCTTCCTAGCCTCCTAGAAAGGCTCTGGAGACTGGGGAGAGCAAAAAACGGGCCTAGCGGACCCACCGTACCATCACATGGCAAAAGAGGGAGGAGCACGAGGGTGCGGGGCACATAGAATTATGGATGTGGGCATGCTTGCATGTGACCCTACCGCACTCCCCCGGCTTTTGGCACGCAACGGCAAAAAGGTTAGCCATCCCTGCTCTAGGTAGTCCATAACTGGAACCTTCATAAATCCCTCTGCCAATTCAGTCTTATTTTGAAGCTTTTAGGGGTCTTTTTAGTATTAAAATTTTCTTGATCTCACACTTGAATTTCCACAAGCCAAGACTTTCCAGGATTTGGGGATATGTTGTACCTTCCTTTGACAGCAGGTGGCAGTCTTAAATCAGATTTCAATCTTAATCATTCTTATCCAATTTTACTATAATACTCCAAAATATAAATGTGGTATTAGTTTTTTATATAAAAAGCTCCAGCATTTTAAAATGCCTATCCAACATCAGCTCCTGTCCAATTTGAAAATCCAATCTTCTGTATTTTAACAAATTTTCTATTTTCTTCCTTTAATTCTTTTCTCTTCCGTTTCAAAGTTCTAAAATTTTACTCAAAGTGGTTGGGTCGCCACCACTTTAAAAATAGTTATCAGTCTCTCTTTTCTGAATTTTCTTTTGGGGTTGCACTTTAAATAAAATAAAAAGGATTGTTCTCACCCAGTTCCAGACGCTGTTCACCAAATCTGCTCCAGCACTCTTCTTGGATGTTAAGCTGTCTCCGGCTTTGTGGCAGCCATCTTTGTGGCAGCCATCTTCTCTCATTGTGGCATACAGGAAAAAGCCCCGGGGCTCTACAGAAGAGTTGCGATCTCTTCTGGAACCTCACAGGATGCTCCTCCTTAGCTTCACTGCCCCTCCAAGGCAGGTTTTAGCTCTTTTCAGAGCCCACAAACAAGAAGAAGACAGCACAGGGACGGAGAGCTCCGTTCCTTTGCAACTGGTATCACCGCGACATCACTCCATTATAATTCAGTACAAATCTTTGTATTACTATTAGACCTATAGAAGTTTGTTAAACACAACAAATATGATTATTGGTATTTTATTTGTAGTAAAAGGAGTAATATTAAGAATATGGAGATTGGCATAAAATAATATATTGAAATATTGAATAATTAAGAAATGGAAGATTATAATTCAACAAAATATGTGTATTATTACTAAAAGTTTATAACATTGTCAATTATATTACATATGAAGAATATTGTTTTATTTATACTAAAATGTAGGACACTCCAGTCCCACACTGTTCACAAAACAATATGTTTGTAGAATAATAAAAAACTTAGGGGGGGGAAGGGAAAGAAACCATTGTCAAATTACTTTAAGATTGATCAACAGGTTACCAACTATTTTCTGCCTATCCCTAAAAGGGACATACAGGCTTCTAGGTAGTATTCAAATATATGTTTTCAGAAATCACTGCTGCATAGTGCAAATCAGTGGTGAAACCTGGCCAGATCTATCTGGCTCGCGTGAGGCAGTAGGGCCAGTGGTGGGAGGCTCCGCCCAGCTTCCGGGACGTCATCACGTCCCATTTTTGACTCTCTGTGCATGTGCAGAAAGCTCTGTGGGTGTGCAGAGGAGGGGTGCGCGAGTAAGTGTGTGCTCACATTTCTGATCTAGTAGCGAAGGTAAGTGCATTTTACCCCTGGTGCAAATGTCTGTATCTCACCAACTGGTATCATGTATTTAATATGTTTATCCCACCAATTCTCTTCTGAATTCTAAGAGGTTTGCAATAAACAGCAATTTAAAACATTACTGTGGAAATATGATATATAATACAGCATGCACATGTGTGAAGGTAAGAGAAAAAAAATAGATATAAATGTCTCTATGGAGAACACATTTGGAAGCTATTAACCAGCTAGAAACACGTACTTTAGTGTTCAATTAGAAATGAAAAGAAAGAAAAACAGGCAGGTTAAATAAATATGAGTATCTATTCAGTATATTCACTTATTTTCAGTTCTTTGTGGCCTATTTTCTACTTGCCATAAAAAGATGAAATCACAGCAATTGAGGACACCTCCCCCACCCATACTTGTGGGTTAGAATGTTTCTAACACCATTTTAAGGAAGCAAAAATAAATATGAAGCATAGGCACAAATTGGGTATGCTTTCCCTTGGGTAACAACTACTTTAGATATAAGGATTGAAGCCCGTAAACTTTACTTCCTGAAACTGACTGCACATAAATATCAGATCACACAAGTGAGAAAGAGAAAGTGTCATTGGAAGGATTTGTTCTAAAACCCACAGCTGTGATATGATCACAAATGAGGGATTTTCCAGACTTACATTATCAATATTTCTTGGCAACGATAAGAATATGCAACATTCATTTCTTATCAGTTTCCAAACTATTCATATAGCAATAGTAATAGCACTTAGATTTATATGCCGCTTCACAGTATTTTACAGCCCTCTCTAAGTGGGTTACAGACAGAGTCAGCATATTGCCCCCAACAATCTGGGCCCTCATTTTACCGACCTCGGAAGGATGGATAATTCCCATATATATATATATATATATATATATATATATATATATATATATATATATATATATATATATATATATATATTCATTAATTAGTGGAAGGTCTTGCCTTGGGAAGTTATGGGTGCTCCAACACTGGAGGTTTTTAAGAAGAGATTGGACAACCATTGGTCTGAAATGGTATAGGGCAGGGGTCCCCAAACTTGGCAGCTTTAAAACTTGTGGGCTTCAACTCCCAGAATTCTCCAGTCATAGCTGACTGGAAAATTCTGGGAGTTGAAGTCCACAAGTCTTAAAGCTGCCAAGTTTGAAGATCTCTGGTATAGGGTCTCATATTTGAGCAGGGGGTTGAATTAGAAGATCTCCAAGGTCCCTTCCAACTCTGTTATGGTCTTATACTTTCTAAAAACATCTAGAATATCCCATGAACCTTCCAGAATAAAATGACTGTAAAATGTATGAAAAACTTCTGTCTGGAAAAAAGAAACTATAGTGTATTGATTACATCACATGAACTAATGTTACATTTTAAACTTCAGATCTCTAATAAAAATATATAGGTATATAACAACCATCAGATACACTAAGGAAACAGGCCTATCACTTGTATAATTCATATTTATCTGGGGTGAAGATTATAAACGTCATTAAAAGATGCTGTCGAAGTATCAGATTTAATCATCTTCTGATAAAAGATTTAGGGGTCCAAAATCTGTTGGCACTTTATAATGTTCTATAGGAACCACCTCTTTAGCCTGTGAGTTCTACCCATCCTTGTGTTGAGAATCAACAATTTCCTGTTGCCTTATCCAAGCAGTCCCTGGGGCAAGCTAATGCAAGACTAACAGGCCTGACCTTATTTTTTAAAAAATTTTGTTTATTTTGCTACTTCAGCACATCTAACTCTGCTAGCCAGTGGTTATCATGCAATTGCTCTACCTCACTCAGGGTATTTTTTCCCCCAGAATTTCCTTTCTGTTGGTTCTCTTTCCTTTCTTCTCTCACTCTCTTTCTTCGCCCCCCCCCCACTCCTCCCTTTCCCCAAATCCAACATTTGTTACAGAAGGAAAGGCGAGATGCCTTTTGAGTGAACCCCTACATCCCCGTCTAATCCGTAGTTTAAAGAACTCCGGGTCTGGTCCTTCCTTCCTGCTTTATTCCACATTTCGCCAGCCAGGTGAAAAAGCACCAGACTGCCCCGCGAGAAAAAGAGCGACGGAGCCCAAAACTGAATCCACCGTAGGCTCCCAATTCAAGGGCCACCTCTGCCACCTCTTAATCCGCTCGCAGGATAAATTATGTACCAGCGGAGTTCCTCCCTGTCTTAACTGGAGGGATGGCGCACGGACACCGAGTACGGTCTGTTTACTTGGGAAGCTCCGGTAACGGAAGTCTAGTTGCTACCCCCGTGGAATCGAACCTGATCGAACTCTCGGATCGTTCTCGAATCCCAGATAAAAAGTAAATTCCCAGTAAAGAGCCAGCCCTCCTCGCCTAGCGAAGTCCTACGTAGGCGAAAGGCTCCCATCGGATCCATCCTCTTCCTCCTCGGCATAGTAGCCTTTGTTCAGACGATTGCGGCAAGACTCCACACGCTTGTGCCCCAAAATCCTTACCCGCGCGTCCCTTCCTCCAGGCCTGCTCGGAAGCTCTTGTCAAATGTTGGCTCCTTTGAAATTGCGGTTGATCGTGGATTGGTAGAATTCAAACAACCAGGGAGGAAAAATATGCCCGTGTGGGGAACCCCGCTCAAGGGACTTTTTGATCAACTTCCTATTGTTTTTGAGGAGGAGAAAAAAAAAAGAGAAAGAGAAACCCTGAGTTGCAACTCCAGTGCCTCTAAGAGGCGAAAGTAATGGTTGCAAGCTCCTATTCAATAGGAAACCAAAAACGAAGAATTGTGAGACTGCACTAGCAGAGATGGCTCCTGGTTTTTAGGCCTGCCCCCCCTTCCCCCCGATTCTGTGCAGACTTGAGCCCAAGAGATCTTAAGGATTCTTGAGATATTTAGGCTTAAGATTCCAAATGGCTCAAATCAAAAGACAATGTAAGCAGTGCAGAACTTTTGCAATAATTGTCAGCACTGGGCTGTTGGTGTTTGCTCAGCTCAGTTTTCCTCTTTCAGATCATTCATTGCGATCTAGATCTGTTTGACTTAGTATCTTAATCAGAATTGTTATATGCCTATTTGTGATTAGCTTGCCTATATGTGTGATCTGTGGTTGTTCCTGCAAAGCACTGATGATATTCCCTAGTTTGGCCGTTAAATGTTGGCAAGGAAAAAAAGCAAGCTCATTGAACACCGAAATCTCAATATTTCAGCTGTGAATTACATCGTCTTTTGATTACAGCCGTTTGATGTCTTAAGCCTAAATGATGGAGTATTCCGATGTTATGTGTTCTTAGCTACTTTCCTTTACAACCAATGGCAAATTTGCCAGGCCAATAACCAGCCAAGACACAGTGAAAACCGTTTGTTTCATTTATTGCAATAAGGGGGGAGAAGCTGTCATAGCTTGATTCTCTCCAAAATTCATAATCTCAAATCAACATCTTTATACATTCCCTACTCTGGCTGCCCATCCCACCCTCATTGCCCATTGGCTGAGGTACTGTGAGGTAATACTCTTTTCCAACCGCCTCCTACATGTTTCCTGAGACCCTACCTAAACCTGCTACATCACATTTGCATTATAATTAGCAGATTATATATGCAAGGCGTGTCACTTTGCTTACTACTGTAACTTACTTCTTAGAATAACCACCTATTTTTCAGAATAGGTGTTTGCCACAATTTATATGCTGTGCCTAAACTAGCGATTTCCTGTGGCAGCTATTTTGCAGTTCAAATGTTTCTATTCCTCACTCTGAAGCCCCTTCTGGTAGTTATGCTATGTGTTCTTGGGAGTTTTAGTTACTTTCCTGTTATGCTAATTATTTACGTCTGCGGTTAAACTAGCTATTTCCTCTGGCAATTTTGTACTTTCTGAAGACCCTTCATTCATATTCTCTATCATCACATATCCCTAATTTCTTACTATTTATAATTTTACCACAAGTATACATGGGGTTGCCTGTTAGTCTGTCCCCAGAAACAAATATTTTGTGATAAAAGTTTGATTAAACACATTGCTACATCTATACTGTATAGGAAGGAGTTAGCTAGGCCCTAGCTTCTTCGTATTGTATCGGTAGGGTTTTCTTCAGATCTGAAGCTTTTTGGTCAAGGCAGAATGATTGGGCCCCTCAGTGAGCTCATGGTTATGAAGTTGTCCAAATCTCAATCTTCCAATTTTTTTTTTAAACATCTTAAAAGCCAAGTTAGGGAGGGATGAAGTCGAAAGGATAAAAAAGTAAATGTGTTGCTTAGCAAAATGGGTTTAATATAAATGGAATATACCTGATGGTAAATTGTCAAGTTAAAAGAATTCGATTGCATGTGCTTAAAGCCTCTAATCAGTGTACAAATTGAAACAATTATGAAATTAAAGACTTTGGTTTTTGTTCTCCATTGCCCTTGTTTTTTATTCCACATTTATCCCTCTACGGTTTCAAAGATTTATTTAAAGGCAAAAAGTCAAAACTTGATGCAGTAATTTGCTGGTCAGAAAACCCGTTGATGTAGCCATTTAGCATTTAATGGAAACTTGCAAGTTGTCCTATAGTTTGAGAAAATGACATACCACACATTTATGATTATGACATGCATCCCAGTGAGAATCATTTCACATGCATCTCTTAAAATCCAGTTACTAATGTTAGTTCCAGGTTTTGGAGGAATGTTGAAACCATCCCCTGAATCCCACTTCTTTGTCATGATGATACTGTTTGCTCACTTCCTGATTTCTTTTGGTTACAATCCACTTTGCTAATCAAGGTGAGACAAGTAGACTGAGAACCCTGCCAGATGACTCTGGAAGTTGATAAGTAAAGGTAAAGGTAAAGGTTCCCTTCACACATACGTGCTAGTAGTTCCTGACTCTAGGGAGCAGTGTTCATCTCCGTTTCTAAGCTGAAGAACCAGCGCTGTCTGATGATGATTCCGTGGTCATGTGGCCGGCACGACTAAATGCCGAAGGCGCACGGAATGCTGTTACCTTCCCAAGGTGGTCCCTATTTTTCTACTTGCATTTTTACATGGTTTCGAACTGGTAGGTTGGCAGAAGCTGGGGCAAGTAACGGGAGCTCACTCCATTACGCGGTGCTACGGATTCGAACCGCCAAACTGCCGACCTTTCTGATCGACAAACTCAGTGTCTTAGCCACTAAGCCACCGCGTCCTATTTGGAAGTTGATAAGTACCATATCAAACAATGAGGAAGAAAAAAAGGAAGCAAGGAAGAGGGGGGAATTTGGCCAAAACAACTTTTTCCAGTAAAAAAGGACTGTTTAAGAATTATGCTCAGCACTAAACAAAGCTAAAATCATAGGTAAACAGGAATATGCCTGAGCAAAAATTTAAATCTGCCTAAAAGACATTGGGCTATGTCTGCTTGTTCCAATTCCCTCAGTTCTTAATGTTGCCATATAAGCAGTGGTGGGTTGCCCCCGGTTCGGACCGGTTCTATAGAACTGGTAGTAAAATCAGCGGGAGGCTCTGCCCACTGACCTCGACGTCATCAGATCGCTTCTGCACATGCGCAAAAGAGTGCGTGCGCACGCGAGCGAAACAAGCGAACCGGTAGTAAAGGCAGGTAGAACCCACCCCTGCATATAAGCTGACAAAGGAGTGGCTATACTCATTTTGTCTTGAATGCAAATTAAACTGTGAATAAGGACTTCAATAAGCTCTGGTTTCCAATAACACAGTAAATTCCTCCTTCAAGGCAAGGCAAATAAACCTCTCCTTCAGATAATTCAGATGATTGCTAGAGGACCACATTCCTGGTTGAGCAGGTAAGCAACATAACCTCTTCCTTACATAAATACATGAAAGTTTAATTCAAAAATATATATATATTTATTTGCACTTATGTAATAAGAGCCTTGTAACAATAGATTTTTTAATTAGAAGAATTGTCTGCACCTTAAAAGGCTGACAAAAATACAAATAAATGGGTAAGTTGAAAGACTGCAATACATCATATCAGAGTGGTAATATATACTACATTCATTATTCCCGGGCACAAATTAAAGAAGGATGTGCCATATGTGGAAATACAGAAGCAAACAAAAAGATTAAGATCCATATCTCACTGAATACAATATATGGTTCCTTATTATGTTTCTGGGTCCACTCTGTGAATCCTTTCTTGGCATTTATATATGGACTGGAGGCAAGCACACAACAGTACATTAGAGCCAGAAAGGTATCACTTCCTGATCTCTGGGGAAGATTGTCAAAGTCTTAAATATTTTCATCCATCTAATCTCTGCTGCCTATAATCTGCAAGAGGAAGGTGAAGATATAAACAATGTCTGTGTAGATCTTGAGGGCTCCATAGACGTACTCCTCAGGGCTGATAGTATGCTTCCTGTTGCCCAAGACCAGTTGGGTATCATAGGCAAGAAACTGTAAAAAGCCACAAGGTAGCAGTTATAAGGGGCAAGAAATTATTCAACAATAAAAAACAGTTTCCTTCCCAAGAGCTGCATCACGAAAGAAGGAAACGCATCCCAATATCTGTAGTTCACAAACAGAAAGGATGCACGATGGCATGAGCAGATGCCTAAATCTACCCAAGAGTTTTCAAAACTTATTCTCTCTCTCCATATTTACTTCTATTCGATTTTAAAGAAGAGCCATTTCCCTTCTGCCCTCCCCATTCCTCCAAATTTCAAATGCAAGTTTTTACAAAATGCTCAAAAAAAAACAAACAAGCAAAAATATAATAATTGGAAGAGAACAAGTATGAATCCCTTTAAAGACAACAGGAAAGTTACAACTGGGTAAAAAATATTTTCAAAAGACACTTGGGAATAGTATAATTCTGAAGCCAAAAATAGAATCTTGTAAAAATAAATCAAGAATTAACTATTCCGGCACTTGGATTTAATCTACACAGCAAAGAGTAGATGCAGCAAAGAGTAATAAAAGAAAATTATTCCAGGTCTATTTGTAATCTCAACATATTGATTCATTCCATAGTTCAAAATCCCAGTCTACTTTTCTAGATATTATTTAGCACCTCTCTAAATATAGGTAAGCACACAGTCTTCACAGAGATCATCTATAAACTTTATAAAAGCAATCTAGTTTCTCTACTGCTGCACCCGTGGACCCAAGTAAAAATATACCTTCAAGAGAGAACAGCATTATGATTTTAATTATAATTCTAATTTTGAACATATTTTGCTTAATTTTAGACTTGTGTGACAGAAGATGATTATCTAAGTCTACAGAAGGCAACTTCCTACTAACCAGGGTGAAGGCGATTGCACCAATAGATGCATAGAGCATATGGAGCCAAGGAACCTGCAAGAAGAAAAAGAAAATGAATTTGATCTACATGTATTTAATGGTTTGGATTTAATTAACTCTAACAACAGATTTTTCAGCACAAATAATAGAAGAAGGAAACCATTATCAACTCATCATTCATTTTAAGAGACAAAAGTTTAGGGCTATTAATTACTCAACAATAGATCCTGTCTCCATGTCCTCTCTTAAGACTGCTCTCTCAGAGCAGTAGATACAAAGACTGCTGTTTTTTTAATAATACATTTTTATTAATTTACCAAATTTTAAAAAGTAATAGAAAACTGAGGGGGAGAGAAAAAGAAAAAAGGAGAAAATATGGTGTAAAGAGGAAAAAGGTAAGAAAAAGGCACCAACTTCCAACTCTCTTTAGCGTAGTAGAAGATAACATTACAACCTCAACTTTTTAGGTTGAGGTTTAGGTTTTCACACAACAATATATACTAGCCATTTCTATAGCAACAAACCTATCTAATCAGCAAAAACAAATAAAAGTTTTTCTTTTTTGTCAGTGCAAGCATAAAATCCGGAAACGATTTCCAAATAGAAACAAAATTAAATATATTCTCTGCTTTGGATAAAAGAGTCGATTTAACCATCTCTTGCTTCTCCTTACTGTGGGGAATAGTATATGCTTCTGTTTACTCATTAATCTTTATTTACTTATTAATCATAATCTTTATTTATTATTAATCTGTGTTGTTTTGATCACCATACTGTGGGGGATCATAGTGGTTAGACTGAGCTGTTGAAAACAGGAGAAGATGAACTTGGAAACTAAATCCCAGTTCAGAAGCAAGAGGCCGGGTGCTTAGATCTGTATCCCGGGGCTGCCCTGGAAACAGCAAAGGACTGGCCCGTGCAGCCCTCCCGAGCTTCATTTTCGGCTGCAACAACGTCCTGTAGCCTTCTGCCAGCAAAAATGGAGCTCATCCCAAGCTCCATTTTTGCTGGCAGAGTGCTCGCGCCATCATAGGTGCCCCCGACACGAGTGACATTGAACTGGCCACGCCCACCCTTCTTCCCAAGCTCAAACACAACCCTGATGTGGCCCTCAATGAAATTTAGACCCTTGATCTAAAAGGACTATTGATCCCAAACCCACTAAATTTCTATCAATAATTTCTTACGTATTTGAAGGACAGGACTATGGCTGTGATAATTCCAGTCACCATGACAACAATGCCCAGCACACAGAACAAACCAGTGCAGGATGTGAAATCCACCTGCCAATGAAAACAAGACATGGTTTGGGAGAAGTTCGGCACATAGCAGGTCACCCTTTGTGCACAGAGTATTAGTGCCCCTTGTAGGAAACTCCTTAGCTTCACCACCCCCATTATGTAAAATGTGCCCAAGCATATGCATAGACACATTAACACCATACTGAAATGGTATACAAAATGCAAAGTGTTCAGGAAGAAGAATTGTACGTTTTTGTTCTCGTATGTATTATGCAACCAATAATTTTCAAAGAAACACTGAAACTATGTAAGAACCTTGGAAGGAATGGGAATTTTTTTAAAAAAAATACATAATACAATAAATACTTCATACACATTTTACTATGCCTGTTAAATATTATTTCAAATTGAGAAGATTATGAACATGATGAACATTGAGAAAATCTATTGGCAAGTATTCTCATTATTTCTATATTACTGTGACTAAACATATGCCCAGGATTATATTCATTGATAGTTATATTTAATGTATATTGTGAAATACAAGACAGCTGCATTTTTTTTATAAAAGTGTAAGAAATCCTTTAATCTGAGCCATTTTGAGCTTTCACCTCCGGCACAAAGGTTCCGACTTAGAATCAGCCAAATTTTAAGATCCAAATGACCATTTTGGAGCCTGAAACAAAACAGCCCATCCAAAGCATAGATTTTCAACCTTCACTTGTCAAAAAGAGGCAAGAAACTTTTGGTGTCACAGTGGAAGAATCCAATCTACGTATCATCAAACCATGCTGACATTGCCTCAGAGAAAAACACTTGCTCACCTTTGTCTGGAAACAGAAGATAGTAACAATTATGGCCACAATCGCTGTAATGATCATAGCAATTAGAACAGCCTTGGTAGAGTACATGCTGCAAAGAAAAAGTTAAATAGAATAATCTCATCACATGATAATTTCAGGGGTTCTGTTTTCTTAATTAGTTTTTTTTTTTTAAATTAGATTTATATGCCGCCCTTCTCCGGAGACTCAGGGCGGCTTACAATGCGTTGCGTTAAGTTAGTTAGTTATGGAAGGAATTGTATAGTAATAAAACAGCACTTTAGCCAAAGTGGTTTGTTCAATTTGGGGTACCTGAAATTCTTTCAGCTACATCCTGATTCTGATTAAATATGCATGGTGGAATATGAAATATGCAATTCAATTTGTGAATAGAGCTTCTTTGCTAGAATTCCTTAGTACCCTCTTGCTTGGATTAGTGCAATACACTATGTGGGGCTGCCCTTGAAGACCACTTGAAAGCTACACAAATCCAGAATGCAGCAGTAAGGTAAGCTCCCAAAATACCAATTCTCTGTGAACTGCAATGATTACTGTTAGAATTTAAGTTGAAAATCAAGGTGCTGATTGTGATCTACAAAAATCTCACACAGAACCAGAATTTAAGAATACGGCTCTATTGCCGATTGTCTCCGCCCAATTAGATGGGATTGGCATGCTCTAGGTCAGTGATGGTGAACCTTTTCGGCACCAAGTGCCGAAAGGGGCAGGCGCGCATGTACGCGCTCGTCTGGCCCACAACCCAGAATGAGCTTCGAAGGGGGCATGCGTGCGCCGAAAAATGAACTTTGTTTGCGGTGCACACATGTGCGCCAACCAGCTAGTCTTCTGGTTACTGGCGCACATGTGCACGCAATGATCAGCTGGCCAGCGCACATGCTCATGCTCAGTTTCCAGCATTGCCGCATGCACGAAGACCAGCTGGTCATCACGTGCACATGCGCTCCAGAAACCTGGAAGAGGAACGGGCAACACCGCACGTGCCAGGCAACATGTCTCCGCGGGCCACTTTGGGCACGTGGGCCATAGGTTCACCATTACGTCTCTAGGTCCTATTTGTTAAACAGTACCATCTGATAGGACCTAGAACCGTGATGGCGAACATATGGCACAGGTGCCACAGGTGGCACGCGGAGCCATATCGGTGGGCACGTGAGCTCAGCTCCGGCACGCATGCGTGCGCCAGCCAGCTGATTTTCGGCCCTTCTGGGCCCACCAGAAGTCAGGAAACACACTGTTTCTGGTCTCCGGAGGGCCTCTGGGGGGGCATTTTTGCCCTCCCCAGGCTCCTAGAAAGGCTCTGGAGCCTGGGGAGAGCAAAAAACAGGCCTACTGGGCCCACCGTGCTATCACATGCCAAAAGTGGGGGGAAGCAAGGGGGGGCGGGACGCATAGAATTATGGATGTGGGCACACGTGCGTGTGACCCCACCGTCCCCCCACTTTTGGCACGCGATGGCAAAAAGGTTAGCCATCCCTGACCTAGAAAATATGCCGTCTCTGTCCTGCCGAAAAGTATTTCTGAGATCTGAATGGTCCAACCCTGCTGGTGATTAGAAAGCCCCATAAGCTCTGGCTCTTCCTCCACTGATTGGCCCAGAATGTTATAATGAATTGTGAAATGAATTTCGACCTCAACGCTACAGATGTACACATGTTCTTTTTTTCAGTTTTCTTTTTCTTCCCTGGATTGTAATTATTTGGTTCTTTGTTGCTTTTAACATTAGTAGCCAGTTTGAGTCATCAGTGAGTGGATGGCTAAATATATAAACGCATCCCTATCTTTGTGCCATAGATAACCGTTTCTCTGACTTCAGAATGATACCCTGAGCTTCAACAATGATCAAGGCACTTCTCCATGAAATGCTTCCATCACTCCTGAATCAACTCCACACTTCTGTGATCTTACACATTACCTCTTCAGCAGCCTAGCACAATCTACACAGAATCTTCTGTGTAGCTGCTATGCAAGCAGAACAGCTCTGCAGCCAGTTTTCAGCATTTGAAAATGCTACAGCTGTCTGGGATGGAAGGAACTCTTGCTTCACTCCCTTCATCCCAGGCTCTCTTGCTTCAGCCATCCTCATTAACCCTTTAAAGAGGATGGGGCATCTTCTCTCAGCACTCCCAGGAAAGGGAACAAGGTGGCATCAACAAGATTTAGTCAATTTCAATGGAAGCCTTGAACCTGCAAACAATGGGCTGATTGCCTGCTTATTCTCTAAAGAGAAGAAAGAAGCTCCCTTTGAAACATCTCAGATCAGGAAAGTGATTTTTCTCCACTTGTTTTCAAGGCTGGCAGATCTGAAGACAGACCCATATGGTCTTCAAATGTTTTGGATAAAATGGAAGTGAACACACTAGTAACAGTGTGTGTATCATCTCCCAGTCAACCAAGAGATACAAATGAGGGAAGAGCTGTTGTGGAAATGGGACTTCCCTATATATCAAAAGG
Source organism: Arizona elegans (assembly GCA_022577455.1). NCBI lineage: Eukaryota > Metazoa > Chordata > Lepidosauria > Squamata > Colubridae > Arizona > Arizona elegans. Next base: position 1,920,937 of record JAKOOJ010000040.1, on the reverse strand, counting down.
GGGCATCATTTTATCTACAATTCTCCCTTAAGCATCTGTTTAATAAAGTTATTTTTTAAAAACTGAACTGCTAGGGAAGTGTTGAATACAATTATAACAAAGATGTTGGTTAAATAAATTTAATAAAATAAAAAAAAATAAAATAAATAGGGACCCAAAACTGAGGTTTGTTTTCTTCACCGAAGTATTGGATAGCCTTCCACAAAGTACACATTCAAAATATTTAGACAGAAACCAAGCTTAATTGAGCAGACAGAAGCAGAATAAACATAGACTACTGTTGTACTTTACCTAGCAATGGTGCCTGTCATGAATCCCATCGCTAGTGTCTAATGGAGAAGAAGAAGAAAAAGAAGATGACCAGCTGGTCCCCAGGCACATATGCACACATATACACCAGTAATCTTGGCTTCCACTATCTAGTCTGTTTGATTTATTAACATCAGATTTTAAATGGCAGGCTAAATGTTTCCCTTTGTCTGTAGGTGCAGGAAAATAACTCTTTATCCAAGATGACACTGGATGTCTATGCTGACTACTATCCTGAAGCAACTCTTGACTGATGGCTACTATTTTCCAGTGTGTATTTCAAATTATGGATTTTTGTTTGTTTTTATGGTAACTTTGTGTTATCCTTGAATGTTATTACTATTAGTAACCTCTGATTCTTTTTTGCCCCAAACCAACATTTCTATGACCTTTTTATTCCATAGTACTTACTTTTACTGCTGCCCATTTCAATGCCAAAAAACTCATCACCCTACATTATCCATCTCATTCTATTTTCAAGCCAATACCTAATACTATAGTCTTTGATTTCAACCTTGAACCTCTCAGTTTGGCCTTATTTGCACTTTTGAAAGGATACATGGGAAACAAAAAAGCACAATGCAATAGTTCAAAAAGAGGACAAAACAATGACTTAATAATGAAACACTTTTAAAACCCAACCATCCTACCAAAGAGAAATTCATGTAATTTCAGCCAAAATTCACAACAAAAGCATTCACTTACAAAGATAGACAGAAGGATGAGATTCCATGGAAAACGTCTCCTGCAAGAAGTCAACAAAATGAAATCAGTTCAGCAATAGGATTATTTCAAGGGGACACAAGACACATGTTACAATTTTTGCTGTTAGATGTCAATCTATATCAAAAAGTATTGATCAATGAACATAAATCAAGTGAAGTTAATTGATTCCCACTCAAATCAAAATTCCAATGTATCTAACATTAACTCACCGTGGTCCCTCACAACACACCAGCACCAGGTAAGTGACCAGGAATACAGCACTGGGAAAATGAAACAAGCATTATATTATTTTCAATACATCCTTGGTAAGAGCTTGGCACTCTATTGCAAAAACACAAAGGCTATAATATGAAAAAGCCCAGCCCAGGGATAATCATTCTTCAAGTCTTCTATATCGTGGTATTATCAGGGGACTTGAGAGCACTTTGCCTTGCATCTTCATCATCAAGAAGTGCTCTGTGCTTTTCTTTGCATCCTGCATGTCTCAGCAGAGTTAGGATTCTCTGGAAATATTTTTTTATATTAGCTTTATCCCATCACTTGTGGGTGACTGGCTACAACACAGAGTCAAGTGAACTGCTGCAGGAACTGGGTATGTCTAGTCTGCCGAAAAGAAGGACTAGGGGTGACATGATTGTTGTGGCTCTGTTACCTGAGCCTGTGTCATTGGCAGGAGAGGACTCCGAGAGTGAAGGAGAGGAGTTGGCAAGGCCTCCCTCTCCAGGACCCTCCTCTCTGGCAATGCCTTCGGTGTCCGCCAAAGGGCAAGAGATAGGGCCGGGGCCAAGCATGTCCACGCAGCCACAGGTGGACAGTGATGAGGGAAATGAGTCTTGGCTGGATCCTCGGCGTCGCAGATAAGCGCGCGCAACAGAAGAAAAGGCGTGCCAGAGATTAAGCTGAGTCACTGGACCACAGCCCACAGGGTATAAAAGAGAGTGAGGTAGCCATTCAGACTCTGTGACAGACAAAACTAACTACTATCGAGTCACATTGCATCTTTGAAAAACAACATTATCGGCCTTGGATTTATTTTACGAACTGGACAATTCTTGACTGTGTGTATTTTGTTTGTGAGTAAAGTTCTTGGCAAGCAGCTACTGGGTTGCTGCCAAGCTTCTTATTGGAAGAATTGGTTATCTGCCAGTTTATTTAACCCCCGGCTGTCTGTTTGTATGCGTGTGTGGGACAGGGACAGAACAATGATAACAGTCTTTCAATATTTAAGAGGCTGTCATAAAGAAGAGGACTACCTATTCTCCAAAGCACCTGATGGCAGTACAAAAAGTCATTCCATCATGGATGGAAACTTATCAAAGAAAGATCCAACCTTGAACCAAGGAGAAATTTGACAGCAAGAACAATCAGTGGAAGGGCTTGCCTCCAAAAGTTGTGGGTTGGAGGTTTTTAAGAAGAGATTGGCTAGTCATTTGTCAGGGTCTCCTGCATGGGAAGGTGTTGGGACTAGAAGACTTCCAAGTTTTAAAAGAAAAGAAAGCCTCTGACGATCAGGCAACTCAGCTGGGATCGTCAGAGACTTTTATAAGCATTTTTTTTACAACCTCTTCAGCCGAAGAGGTTGTAGAAAAAATGATTTTAAAAGTAAAAAAAAAAAAAGTTGGCCACGCCCACTTAGTCACATTACCCACCACCACCAAGCCACGCCCACCGAACCGGTAGTAACAAATTTTACATTTCACCACTGGGTTCATCCAATTTTCACCAGCTCTTCCCAGATATCAAGAAGGGTTTTTAAGGGGAAAAAGTGCCTTTACAATTACTGTGAAAAACTCAAGAAAATCTTTCAGCCACATCAATTGATAGAAGAAGCAGGATAAATTCTTCTTTGCCTCTAAGGTCAAAGCAGCTACTGCTATCAGTTAACCTAAACAGCCAAAGCTTCAGAAGATACTAATACTAATAGCACAAATTTCATTTTTTATCTTATGTAAAATACAATTAAAAATTTGCAACATGGTTTATGGTTATATAAAGCTCCTGAAACCCTTTTTTTGTGTGCGATGCATTTGTCTTTGATAGAAAAAGTCTCACACATCTGCATAAAAAATCATCTCTAACATAATGTCCTTTTCATAGGATAAATTCAGTGTTAACTTTATTCAACCAAATCTCAGTGCCTGAGAGTAGTGGTTAAAGACACTGGGCTAGAAGCTGGGATGCTGCCAGTTCTACTAGTCCTGTTTTAGGAAAAAGCCAGTGGGGTGACTTTGGGCCATCACTCTCAGCCAGGGGAAGAATGCAATAATAATAATAATAATAATAATAATAATAATAATAATAATAATAACAACAACAACAACAACAACAACAACAACAACAACAACTTTATTTCTATACCACCCTTCTCCCGAAGGACTCAGGGCGGTGTACAGCCTATTAAAAACACAAAAATATACAGATATCAATTAAAAAATAATTAAAATTATTAAATAATTTCGGCCCAAATTAAAACCCAAAAATTTAAAACACCCAAAAATGTTTCCAAGGCAATTTCATGGACTTGTTCAGGTAGTCACCAGGAGTCAAGATTGCCTTAAAAGTATAACTAGAAAATTATAGAGTATGGCAAAGATTTCCAGCATGAGGTAACCAGCTTCCCATGAGGTGTACATGGTAGTACACATCCATTCATATCTACCAAGCGCCTTGGCAGTTGGATGTACCACTTTAGTCACGCTCTGTACAAAGGGAACGAACTCACATAATATAAGCCAATATTCAGGTAAATTGTATAAAGCTCTAGCTCACTATAGGTTGCTAAACTGCAAGTTTATCATAGTTTTTCCAGAATAGCCAATGGGCACAAATGCTGGGAGTTGAGATTACAAAACTGTTAGAGAGCCACAGGTTTTCCAGTTCTGCTATAAAGTTAAGAAGCATAAAACAAATCCTCTAAGCATGTAGGAGAAAAAAGTGGTACTTACTAAGATGCATAGTACACAGCAATATTACGCCTCACAAAACCTGACACAGGTTCACTGTGGAGATTGAAAAATCACATAAAAAAATAAGTTACCAGTGGTTATATTAGATATGATTTTAACAAAGAATATTTTGTTCCCCTTTCCATTCAGACAGCAAGTTATTCTAAGAATATCTGGTTGCTTCTTCAGTTTCCAATCTCTTTCTCCCAGGTTAAAAAAAAACAAATTCAAAAACCAAACCTAATAGTTTCCCATGTATGATAAAAAATTCAGAAACAAACTACACTAGTCAAAATTTAGCCAGAAGCCGCATTTAATCACAGAATACATTTTAGTAAGTGCTGAAAGCAGACACAACTTGACCAAGTGCATCACAAGCAGGTATATAAGTTATGCACTGCACAAAGGTGCCATGACATGGGAGGGGTTGGTGCCAAACGATGAGAATGATAGCAAAAGGAGCCCACCCAGTTACTATTACGTGGGTCTGGATCAGGGGTGAAATCGCCCGATCCGGTAGTGATGGAGGCGGGTGGTTCAGAGAACCGGTAGCAAAAATCCCTGCTCCCCCCACCCCATTGCCCAGCTGAGCTGCACAATCATCAGAGGCTCTTTTTTTTTTTAGTTTTTAAAAGCATTTTTTCTACAACCTCTTCTGTTGAAAAAATGCTTTTAAAAGTAAAAAAAAAAGCCTCTGATGATCGCGCGGCTCAGCTAGGATCGTCAAAGGCTTTTAAAAGCATTTTTTCTACAACCACTTCAGAGGTTGTAGAAAAAATGCTTTTAAGAGCCTCTGATGATCCAAGCTGAGTTGACTGATCGGCAGAGGCTTTTTTTCTTTTAAATGTCTCTGACGATCCAAGCTGAGTTGCCTGATCGGCAGAGATTTTTAAAAGAAAAAAAGCCTCTGACGATCAGGCAACTCACCTGGGATCGTCAGAGCCTTTTGAAAGCATTTTTTTACAACCTCTTCGTTGTAGAAAAAATGGTTTTAAAAGTTTTTTTTTTAATGGCCATGCCCACCCAGTCACATTACACCCCCCCACTAAGCCACGCCCACATAACCAGTAGTGACAAATTTTAGATTTCACCACTGGTCTGGATGTGTCCTATAGAATAAAAAGGAGAACACAGCACTGGGAAATCACAGCTGCCACCTGATATGACTTGATGCCCTGGGGGTGAAAAACGTTTTGGACAAACATCAGAGGTGGCCCTGTCACTATCCAATTATCTCCTCCCTACACATAAATGCACATGTATCCAGTGTTTCTATCTCGCTAAACATGCCTCCACTCAATCATGGTTTGTAGCAGGATGTGGAAGCATAGTTGACAGACTTTCATAGCCAGAGAATAGCAGAACTGATCTCAGAATACTTACACAAAGGTGAAGATTGCAATGATGCCTACTGTCACAAGCAACTGCACGGAGATAATGCTATAAACCTGGGAATCAACAGATAAAGTGTATCTATGTAAGAATGGATTGCTTCAAATAGTCAAATAGCCTTTCAGTTATACCACTATAATTCAAGGGCCTCCCTAGAACTATGTGCAATGTTATACTAACAGCATGGAAAAAGAGAATTTGGCTTGCTGCAACCACTCCTTTTTTATATAAACTAACAGACATTATTGGCTACAAATCCTTTGGGCTGCAAACGATAGTTTTCTTATCCTTCTCTCTTATGCTAGAAAGATGACCTGGTGTCCTTTGAAATTCAGCTCCTATCAGTCCTATGACAACAGCATGGGATTGTATGAGTTGTAGACTGAACATGTGGAGAATCGCAGATTGACTACCCCTGTCTGAAAGGGATGCAAATCTAGATGGCTATCACCTATCATGCTCACCCAAACGAAAAGCTAGGGATGCAGTTTCAAATAGCTTTTTGTCTCCCATTATCCTCCCAAGGGGATACTTCAGCTGCTGTTTCTTGAAATTTTGGGTTTTGGAACAAGCACTTGGGCAAAGGAGTTATCCAAAACCAAAAGAAAAAAAAAATCCCAAATGCACACTGGTACAATAGTGTTTCTCATTAATAACTCTATCTCACTTCCCAGTAGGAATTCCCAAAGCTTTCAAGTACAGATCCCTCCTGCTGATCACAGTTTTTCATCTTCCAGTGCAAGTAGAGATATCTTGGATTTGTATCAAAGACTATTTGGAACACTGATCTTCCCTGGACAAGTCTGTATATTGCCATAATGTGAACCCAGAGTTTTTCAAAAGCAGCATTCAAGAAAGCAATTTTCAACAAGATCAGTGCATGGCGGGTGCCTTCAGCTTACCTTGCGGATAAAAGTGTGTCTGACTTTCTTATCATCCCAATCGGCCACATGGAAATCACTCTCACCTACTGAATCAATGACATAGAAAGACAAGATTTCACAGCCTTGCATATTGATGCCATTCTTCAAGTGAAAAGGAAGAATAGGCTGGCAAGCTCTTCTTTCCTAAAGTGATAGGGCATTTTCAAAACTGGCATACCATATGCACAGAGAGATAGATATGTATACATAACCATTTCTATAAAAGGCTCGTAATAATTCAAAGGACACAGCTTCACTCTGTCTACAGTAACTCCTTGATGTCCAGGACAGATTAATTTGTCTCATGCTCCTTTCGCATGGATCACAAGATTAGTTAGTGCCAAGTTATTACTCTCAGCTCTCAAGGAATCTTCTTCCTTGCAACTTCTCTTCACACTGTGCAAATTTATTGTATAAAGTCCATTTTCAAAGGCATTTCTATTTCAAGATCTTTGTCTTGAGAGACAGTATATTCAGAGGGTCATTCCTTCGGTTCTTAGGAAAGACTTCTAAGTATTTTAACCTAAACTTTTCTTTCTTTCTTCACAAAAGAAGGTAAAATTTTTACAGGTAGTCCTCAACGTATAACCATAATGGAGCTTGCCTATGTCGGTTGTAAGCTGTAACAGTCATAAAGTGATCTGATTTTTCAACTTTTTTTTTTCAGCAAACAGAAATTGTTCCCTATGGTGCCAGTTTTTGGCAAAAATGTTGTAAAATGAAGTCATGTGACCATGGCACCTACAAATGTCTGAAAATGTAGGCTGGTTGATGAGGACCCAAAGATGGTTATGTGATGGGGGGGGCAGCCATTAGAACCTCAGACCCAAGTTGTAAGTTGGTTTGGGAAGGGTCTGTTGTAACTTCAAATGGTCAACAAGATAACCAGTGGTAAATCAAGAACTACCACTATACGAAATCTTTTAAATATAAACTCACGTTGCATTATATTTAATTTTACATTAACACCCTGGATTCTACTAATAATAAGCTGAAATTTATTACTATTACTTCATGGTTTCATGTTTAGAAAGTGCTAAAACAAGTCAGAGTACATTGGATACTGTAGTAAACATTAGGTTTTAACCAGTCTGACTGAAACTGTACCTGGGTGATTAAAGGTTGATAAGAATGAACTAATCTCTGTGCAGTCATATTTAGATTGATGTAGTCATTCCAATCCACCTTACCAAACCCATTTCCTCAATGCTGGACTTCAGCCTCTGCTTTGCAAGGCAAGCAGAATAAACTGAGATGAATTCTTTGTTTGCATAAGGCAAGTCACTGCAATTTAAGCAGAGAAGTAATTGGAGAGGAAACGGATACAGCCACAGATGACATAATGTATTCTGTATAATCTGGGTTAAAATTATGAAATTAAATATTCAGACATATTATATATATGCTCCTTATACCGTGCTTGTTCTTTCCTTCTTTACTCTCCCAAACACTTTCTTTTTTTAATCTTTTTTTTTAATGCAAACTTTAGAATAGGATGCAGACAGTCTCATGCCTTTCAATATCTTTACTGCATGTCTAAATGGCTGTTTTTAAAGATAAAACCAGAGTGTCAAATTTTAACCTTGTCTGCTCTTAAAACTTGCAATTATGGAAGCTTCCACTTTTATCTCTTCTCTCCCACTGCCACTGCCCCATTCATTACACCGCACATCCTATCAAGAGAGAAAGAAGGAAAAAACTAAGCATTACCAAAATTCATAGGTGCTGCAGGCACAGGAGGAAACGGCTGGGGGTACCCTCCTGGGTGGGAGTAGCCTCCAGGCTCAGGATACCCACCACTGTAGGGTGGTGGCTGCGGATAACCTCCAGGATATCCTCCCCCTGGTGGAGGATAGAGTGGATTTCGATCTTCATAGCTTGGAGGAGCAGAGGGGCGTGACATGTTGCCTCAGCACTGAAAAACAAAGAGGCATTTCTTTATCAAGCATAACTTCCATAAACGAATACCATCCAAATCATCCTTCCCACCCTTTGTATCCTGTTTATACAGCCTGTTGTTCTAAGAACATGCCACAAAATGGCCAGCAGAGGGAGCCAACAGCAAACCATCAAAGTAAGAGGAGTAAGTCTTGTAAGGTTTAACACAGTACAATACTTCTGTTTGTTATTGTTTCCTGGTTCATTCCACAGATGGCCACAGAGACGTCAAAAAAAGGGGGCTTTTCTCTGAGGCTTCCTGTGGATCACACTTGGATTCAGGGCTGATTCATGAAATAAATGGTTTGTTCTGCACTGTCTAAATCTATTTTAAAACAGAGTACAAAATAAGAAGAATGCAAATATACTTGAAGACCCCCACAGCTTTGGACTGGGACATATCTATCAATCTAATTACAATCAAGTCCTTGTTTGCCAAAATGAAGATATGAAGTCTGTTATAGGCTTGCTTTTTTTTTTTTTAATTTGATTTATATGCCGCCCTTCTCCGGAGACTCAGGGCGGCTTACAATGCGTTAAGCAATAGCCTTCATTCTTTTGTATATTTTATACAAAGTCAGCTTATTGCCCCCACAAACTGGGTCCTCATTTAACCTACCTTAGAAAGGATGGAAGGCTGAGTCAACCTTGAGCCTTGGAGATTCGAACCAGCAGAAATTGCAGGCAGCTGTGTTAATAATAGGGTGCATTAAACCACTGTACTATCAAGGCTCTGCTTTGGTGAGAACATAGAGTCTTCAGTTTCTTTCATAATAAATTTTATTAACTACAATTGTGTGATGTACAGTATATGTCAGAGAGAACGGGAATCGAGGGAATAGAGGGGAGAGAGAGAGGGAGGGGGAGAGGGAGGGGGAAGGGGGGGAGACAGAGAGATGAAAGTATATAAAATAAAATGTTAATATGACTAAACAGAGACATGAATAAACAGTCGCCTGTTTATTCACCTGGGATAAGCCAGATCAGCATCCTAGAGGTTAAGGAGGGCTCCAATTTCCATGCAAACTACATGTCTGATTTCAGATTAGGGGAAAAAAGGAAGAATGGAACAATCTAGTGGTGGCATTCTTCTCTAGGGTGTGTACGATACACCTTCTCCTTTCCACCATCAAACGTTAATGTAAAAGCCATACGTAGCCATACTCTTCATTTCAAATACTATGTTTTGATCCTTGGCAGCACAGAACACAAAGACTGATTTTCAAAGGAACCCCCCCACCCAATCATGACATGAAGGTAGCATGTCCTTATGATCATTCCAAAGGTGCTTCCAGAGCTGAAGAAGCTTCTTGGATAAGAAGCGAAACATCTTCAAAGAAAAACCAGAAAGTCCAGTTGCCTCTTGAAAAAAGCACCTTTAGGACACCTTTAGGACCTGGATGACTGAGAATCTCCACAGACATGTCCTTATGATGTTGCTTTCATCTAATCCCCAGACCAAAGCTGAAATAGCTTCACCTTGATCTTAGCTATTCCAGTTTTAAAGCAGTGTTTAAGTTTTCTCTACACGCTATTTTGACTGTGGATATGATCTGGCACATCTGGACAGCTGGTTTGGTGTAGTGGTTAAAAGATCAAGCTAGAAACTATGAGTTCTAGTCCCACTTCAGCTTCATGAGATTGAATAAATCTCTCCACTTTCAGCCTTTTTAGGAAGCAGACAAGCTACTTCTAAAATTGTGCCAAGAAAACTGCAAGGTCTAATTCAAACTGATGCCAGGGATAAAAAAAAAACAAAAAACCAAAAGGCACACTGACACAAACTCGATCTGCTTCATTTTACCAAAGATATGGTTACTAATGTGGCCAGAAGGTGAAATCTGCCATTGGTAACTTTTGGGTTTTCTCCTCTGGTCACTGCTCTCGTGATTTTTCTGCTTGGCTCAACGGAAATGCTGCCTTGCCTACATAATGACTGGCGCTTTGGCACATCTTATGCAAATTCCTTATAGCAATAGCACTTAGGCTTATATACCGCTTTACAGTACTTTACAGCCCTCTCTAAGTGGTTTACAGAATCAGCATATTTCCCCCAACAATCTGGGTCCTCACTTTACCCACCTCAGAAGAATGGAAGGCTGAGTCAACCTTGAGCCTGGTGAGATCTGAACTGCCAAATTGCAGGCAGCTGGCAGTCAGCAGAAGTAGCCTGCAGTACTGCACTCTAACCACTGTGCCACCACAGCTCTCAATTGCAGACATCCGTTTAGAGCTTTTTTGAAAGAGTATTAGACCTGTATTTCTTTTTAAAAATCTGTTAATGTCATGATGACCAGCACACTGTTTACCCATCAACCAGATTAATTTTAAACACAAGTTTAGCTTCAGAAGAGCACTAAACTAAGTTCAGAAATAATCCTACTGACAACTCAGAGGCCTAGGATAGCTCTGTATCTGCCATCTGATAATCCGGCAACTTTAGAGTCCCTGTGGTTTGAGGAGGTATGCAAAACACCTCAAATAAATAAATAAAACAAATGTGTGATTCTAAACACCTGCTTTTTTCTTGCCCGAGTCTAGATTAAAGTGCTTAGTAGTTGTTTTTCCACTGGCAGGTGATGCTTAATAGGAGAACAAATGAATCAGAGAACTCCACCAATCGTTTTCTGTAAATCAGGACAAATCCTTGTCCCACTTTAAATCAGCAAGGATGGCCTCCAAGTGTTCCTATGGCAGAATAACGATAGGCAATGAGAACAGCACAACTTGTGCCTGCACTTGTTGGAAGTTCAAGGAACGAAGAATAGCCCTTTAATTAGGCTTTTTGCTTTGTCCAAGCAGAGTTCTGTTAGGAATACAATGTCCCAGCTGGCCAGATCTAAGTTCTCTGTCTTCTTCCTATTAGATTAGGGAAGGACAACCCTTGGGGAACCAGGACCATGCTTAACATTTCCAAGATGGGGGAAGGCTCAGTGATAGGATGACATCATATACACAAGGAGGGTTAAGTTTGGGGGTGGATTTGGAGGTGCGTTTTTTTTTCTTTCTAATTGTAATATGCATAATGTAATCTCTGATGATTATGATGATGATTAAAATTTATATTTTGCTCAAGTCCCACAGCTCTGGGTGGTTGCGAATAAAACGGTTGCAAAAAATGCAACAATAGACAAAATGAAGAGTAAAAAAACACAGAACCAGAAACACAGAAAACTAAAGGCAGAAAAAGACCCAGTGCTTCATCAAGTCTGCCCTTTCAGGTTTTTGTTTGTTTTTGTTTTCTTTTCAATTAATCAATTAATCAGATGGCAATTTAAACAATGGCAAGGATGACCCAAAAAAAAACCACAGACAGGGATGGAAAAGATAAAAATAAACCCACAATCTGAAGAGGGTTTTATTCACCCTCATCAAAGGTTCTGCAATATTTAGTGCACTTTTAATGTTCTTCCCTTGATTCATGATCAAAGCTTTCAATTTCATTGTAACATTGACACAGCTGTTAGTACTTTGTGGCCTTGATAACAGTGTACAATCAACTGTTGATGGAATATCTTACTAGGGTTTTCTAATTTTCACTTGATGAATATTTGTAAGGTGCAGGGTTTGTTTGTTTGTTTGTTTGTTTGACAGAGGATGCTGCAACATTATTGGTGTGTGCCTGGCTTGTTTTGTGCCTGGCTTGTTGTAATAATCTCCTACTGTCCTTGCTGTTAGATCAGAGTAGTGGCATTCGAGCTATTCTGGATCATCTCCATTGTTCTCATGTCTCAATGCAGACAATGCAGTGTCTATTTTAAATTGCTGGTAACTATAATTTGGGCCCTCTATACAATTTTTTAATTTCTTCCGAGTAGAGACCTTTTTAGATGTATTATTTTATTTATATCCAGCCTTTATTATTTTTACAAATAATTCAAGGTGGTGAACATATCCAATATCTCTTACTCCTCCTATTTTCCTTACAACGGCAACTCTGTGAGGTAAGTTGGGTTGAGGCAAAGTGACTGGCCCGACATCACACAACTGGCTTTCATGGCTAAGGTGGGACTTGAACTCACAGTCTTCTGCTTTCTAGTGTCATGCTTTAACCACTAGACCACAATCACCACAAATACTTGGGCATCCTTCAAACTGACAGCATCAAGCACACTGAACTTAAAATGAAGGTTAAAAGTTCAATTAACACATGGGCATTTTCAGTCATCAGATGGAACAGTGAGCAGGACTCAAGCAGAATTAAAAGCCCTATATAAGAAAAGCAGAAAAACAATGACAATGACTCATGCCCTTCATCCACGCAGCAATGTTGACAGACTCTACTTATTCAGAAAAATAGGTGAGAGTGGAATATTGCAAGTACACCAGACAGTTGAAGAAGAAAAAAGAGCATTGGAAGAATATCTAAAGGACATTGAAGAAGAGGTATGGAAGCTAGTATACCACGAATGCTGATTGATTACTGGAGAGACCAAACTGGCCTACAAGAAAGATTAAGTGAAGAATACAAAATATTTTTTTAAAATATTTTTTTAATTGATCAGTTTTCTTCATTTTATACTACATTTTCAATCTTTACCGCGCTCCATACCAGTATCACTCATAAGTACGTATCAATTATTTTCATTATTCTTCCTTTCCATTTATATACAATAGTTTATATACATATCTATATATTGTGTCATTATTCATAACTATATATATTACCTTTTAACTTTAAAATTACCTCAAGTTATTTTTATGTTCTTATTCTTTACTTCTATTCTCTAACCAATATATACCATGTGTCCCAAATCAAATAATATTCCGTTTCTCCTCTTTCTTTCTTTTATTTCCATTGTTAGCCTGTCCATCTCCACACATTCTAGCACCTGGGGGCGGGTAACTCTGTCTGCAAAAGACCAAGTCTTAAGAACAAATTATACAAACCCAAAATTTAGAAGACAATCAACAAGTGGCACCTCTCCAAAGAAGGTGAAGAAGCAATGCACCAGCAGTTAGCTGCTGCAAGAAGATTGCACAGACTACAAACAACAGCATGACAAAGTAGCAACAACGATGCATTGGAACTGCCATTTGTCTGCAAACAAGAACTGGTAGGATCACAAAATAGGCGAAGTCATAGAAAATGAAGAAGCTCAAGTACTCTGGGATTTAGAATTCAATCCTATAGGCACCTGCCACATAACATTCCCGATTTATCAATTGTTGATATGAAAAACAGATAGTGGATGTTGCAAATGCCAGGAGACAGCAGAAGAGAAGAGAAAGAACTGAGGGGAAAATCATAAAATACATAGACCCGCAAATAGAAATAGAACAACTGTGAGAAACTAAAGTAAAAATGGTACCAATGTTAATCAGTCCCTTGGGTGCAATTCAAAAACATCTGGAGCACCACTTGAATACCATTAGGATTGACAATTATCAGTCAACGGCAAAAGGTAGCTTTACTTGGAACACGTTACATCTTGCAATGATACCATTAGCACAGGGGCAGGCAACTGTGGCCCTTTTACAACCTGTGGACTTCAACTCCCAGAATTCCTGAGCTTGGCTGTCTCAGGAATTCTGGGAGTTGAAGTCCACAGGTTGTAAAAGGGCCACAGTTGCCCACCCCTGCATTAGCATCATCAAACAACATCTGCTATCCCAGGTCCAGGAGAAGAACTCGATTGACAAAAATGCTGAAGTCATTTCACTCTAAACATCTGGCTTACTGTGCAACCAACAAAAATAAATAATATGGTAGAAAAATTATAAATCCTTGGCGGGGAAAGAAGGTGTGTGGATTAGAGGAAGATACAGGATAGGTTTTTTTAAAAAAGTGAGGAAGGTGGGTATGGCTGCTTTTCTTCTTGCATAGTTGAAGTGCTGATTATGCTACATTTTTATCATTTTATTATTGTTCAGACATCATTCTGAATGCTGGGGATGGGTGGAAGTTTTTTCTTCCTGAAATGAATGTTTTATTATGTATTTATGCATGTGCACATATGCACATATACACCACCTGACAGAAAATTATGCATTTTGCTTTTATTGTATTATTAAATGCAGAAAACTATCAACGTTTCTAAAAAAAAAATGACTGTTTTTCTGTAGTCATAGAAAAGTTCAGGAAAGTCCCTTAGATAATTTTTTTTTTCTTTTTCATAATTAGACCCTTTATCCTAATATCTTGGGAAGTCAAATGAAGACAATAGCTTCATTTCAATGAAGCTTGTTTTCATTGTTCTTATAGAAGCATCCTAGACCAATACAGCTTATTCAAACATTTGAAATATGGCGCCTCTGGGAATAAAAAGACTTCAAGAAGTTATTTTACTGCCACCCTGGTGTGAGCCAACTGGCTGCCCAGTGGCAGTCCATCTAAACAGTGACATTCTGTAGGGACTGCAGAAAAAACTGTAATTCCCCATTCCTGTCACAACAGACCTAATTTGGCAGTTCCTCCTTTGATCGGCCAAAATGTTAAACAGTCCTCCTTCAACATATCTGGGGTGCAATGCAGAAAATATTTAGCAGTCTTCCCTGGGTAGAAGATTTGCTAGGCATATGAGAAATTGTACTGCTAATGTAACACAACTGTGACATTTGTAAATGGTGGCAGTTAGGAATTACTATCTAGGGCAGAGGGGAAGAAACAGGTCACAGTTCCTGGGTGAATTGAGAAAACAGGTAATTTCTTCTTCTTCTTCTTCTTGTTAGCATAACACTCATATCTAGACCTTTGGCAGTAACTTTTCTAAATATATGTTTCATTTCATCCTTGTTCTTTGAAGCAAACCTATAAAATGTTCCAAAGGGGCTATTCATGCCCGGAATATACACAAAGATGTATTTATTTACTTAACGAACTGGGACGCCATCTTCCAGGGAAAGTCCATCAGGCGCTCCTCAGTTATCATGGAACATTGTGTGACCAGAGCAAAGAAAAGCCCGGTGACAAATTGTAATGGAATGTATGAATGACATTGGGGAAAGAGGGGAAGAGGCGCTGCCTAGGAAACAATCGGACCAGAGAGGCAGGAGCTCCGCAATCATTTAACGGTCAGAGGAAGAAACTTAGGAAGGATCCACCCTAGGGGATCAAGCCGTTCAAAGTGGAGGCCAGAAATGTGTGGTTCAGACTGGGAAGATTTTGTTAACGTAGCCTTACAATAAAATATAATTAGTTTATTTTTTTGTGTTTCCTGTCTGGTTTATTTGAGGGCTGACACATATTGTGGTCTAACTCGACCGAAATATAAACTGCCTCAGGATCTTCTCCCTAATGGGACTGTGCTGTGATACAATGGTCCCCAACCTTTCTGGCACCAGGAACTGGTTTTGTGGAAGACAATTTTTCCACGGACTGGGACGGGGGGGGAGGGATGGTTCGCATGCAACCTAGATCCTGTGCTTGGGCAGATGAAGCTTTGCTTGCTCACCTGCTGCTTGTGCAGCCCAGTTGCTAACAAGCCACAGACCAGGTACCGGTCTGTGGCCCGGGGGTTGGAGACCCCTGCTGTAATACGATACCTAGAATGCCGTCATTCCCAAATTTTGTGCAATGATTTTCCTGGAAACCGAATCACCTCAAGTGGGACATGGAATACATTTTTACTTACTTTACTTTATTGTCATTGTACCTTGTACAACGAAATTAAATGCCATCTTCAGTGTACATTATACATAAGAAAACTTAAAAATAAAACAAAAACACATTCTATTCAATGGAATTGAAAACCTCTGATATTGCATTAATATTGCACCATCCAGTAGAATTCAATAGTTACTGCTCTGGGATAGAAGCTGTTTTTCAGCCTATTTGTCCTTGTTTTTATTACCCTGGTAATAGTATAAAAAAAGGGTGCCCAGGATGAGATGGATCCTTAAAATTGTTTTGAATCACCTCAAGTGGGACATGGAATAAATTTTTAAGCTGAATTGGGGAGTGGGGAGAGCTAGTTCTACTCCCTCACTCTGCTGCTTCTGGATCAGAGCATTGGTAAGTTATCAGTGTCTAAAGGGTTCCTAATTAATAAAGGCAAGTTTTACATTTACATGAATTTAGAGCATATTTATGGGCACTTACTCACCTAAAATGTCTGCCATGGGAAGTTCAATTATCTGTAATAAGCTGGCCAAGCCCATAAAGCAGTTTCTCCTGCTATCTTACTTCTTGCTCTCACCTGATCCTTTTTACTTTATTCATTTATTTTTTCTGGCGGAGGGTAACTTCTTAACAGACCACTGAGCTACCCTCATCCACCAATTTCTAAAGCATACCTAACAGATATTCTTGTACATGAAGTGATGTTGGTTACTGGGGCTTTGCCACATTTCCGTGTCCTTCTTTTTTAACTAAAATAAATTATAAAAAAAAAAATAAAGTGAGAAGATAGGAGAATTCATCTAAGTGGATATAGCAGTTCCTGCTTCCCTTTAGGGAAAAACAAAACTCATTTCATCAGTGATTCCTTCTTCTTAAACCAGGATATCTCAAACTTGGGGAGGTTCAGACAGAGTTCAGAGGAAGTGTAAATATTTTTTATTTTTTATGTTTTTATTAAAAAAATTAAGTTTTATCATATTGTTTTCAGTGTTCATATGTGTGTGTTCATTTTGATGTCTGGAATTGAGAAGAAGTGTAAACATTAAGATTATGCTAAAAGAAAGTGTGGTGGCATAAAGATTAAGGAACTCTGCTTTAAACGGAAGTATATCTGAAGAAAGTGGCATATGTTGAACCCAACCAAGAGCTCCTTGTAAAAAGGATGTACATTTCTTCAGAGGAAGCAACTACAAGAAAGAGTCTTGGTATCTTCCAAGTTACGCCATCCTTCCATAGGCATCCATAGAAGGAAACAAAGGATGGTGGTGAAACACAGAGCACAACATCACAACATAAACTCCACCCCTGATACATTTGCATATGAGGTTGCAACACTAGCATGAAAGAAACATGCTTGCGTTGTGATGAAATGCATTTTGGCATCCTTGTGGTAAGGAACTGACGTCTAGCCATCCTTCCTTTCTTTTCTAACAGAAAGGAGATCTTGAGGTCTTCTACTCCAACTCGCTGCTCAAACAGGAGACCCTGTATCAATCCAGACAAACGACTGTCCAATCTCTTTTTAAAAAACCTTCAACCCACAACTTCTGGCGGCAAGCCCTTCCACTGATTAATTGTTCTGACTGTCAGGAAGTTTTATACTGGATCTCTCCTTCATAAGCTTCAATCCATTGTTTCATGTCCTGCTCACAGGTGCTTTGGAGCAGGGGTCTCCAACCTTGACAACTTTAAAACTTGTGGACTTCAACTCCGAGAATTCAACTCTGAGCATTCCTCAGCCAGCTTTGCTTTGCTGGCTGTGGAATTCTGGGAGTTGAAGTCCACAAGTCTTAAAGTTGCCAAGGTTGGAGACCCCTGCTTTGGAGAATATGTTGACCCATTTTTCTCTGTGACAGCCCCTCAAATATGGAATGATGGCTATTAAGTCACCCCTAGTCCTCCTCTTCATTAAACTAGATACCCAGTTCTGTTTCAAGAACATGGGCTTATTGCAAAGGGGAGACAAGTAGCATATATGCAAAGTATTTCACAGCTCTTTCCGCCAAACAACTTTTAATTGTGAGTAAGAGAACAGTGGAAGGGAAGTAGGAATCTTTGGTCACATGTAGAATGAAGAGTTACTTCACATGAAAATATGGATCTAGATAAGGCGGTACAAGCATTTGTGTGTTTGTGTGTGTGTGTGTGTGTGTGTGTGTAAAACAGAAAGGGGAAGGCAGAGAATGATAATGGGAAAGTAATTAGCATCATAAAAGAAAAGTTTTCAGTGGAAAGTTTATCAGAATGATTCCAAGGTGAGGCTGCATTGACGCTGCCTTTAACTTCCACCCAGAATTGGTTTATACATTGATTTTCCTAATTTGTGGAAGAGACTTTGGCACCAGAAAAGAGCATTATAACCATTCAGAAAATGAAACAAAAAAGAACAAGGAAGTCAGACCAGGAAAGGGTCACTTATCTATCATCACAGCAAATGAAAAATGGCCTTTTTAGCATATCTTATCTGTTGTGTAACTACATGGAAATAAAGCACCCAAGAACAGGGCAAGCTCATTTCTTGACTGTTTAGCATGACTAAGGGCTGACATTTAAAAAGAGGCAAAAGGTTCTTACATACTGTGTATATATAGGTAGTCCGTGACTTATGACTGCAATTGAGCCCAACATTTCTGTTGTTAAGTGAAATATTTGTTAAGTGAGTTTTACCCCATTTTACGACCTTTCTTGCCACATTTGTTAAGTGAATTACTGCAGCTGATAAAGTTAGCACACCAGCTGTTAAAGTGAATCTGGCTTCCCCATTGATTTTGCTTGCAAAAAGTGATCACATGACTTGGGACACAGCAATGGTCATAAGTATGAACCAGTTGCCAAGCATCTGAACACGTGATCATGGAGATGCTACAAAGGTTGTAACTGTGAAAAAATGGTCATCGGCCACTTTTTTCAGTGACGCTGTAACTTTGAAAGGTCACTAAATGAACTGTTGTAAGTTGAGGACTACCTGTACTGTGTAATAATATAAAAGTTCTCTCCCCTCAACCCGAGGATCAGGAGCCCAACATAATGTAACTTCTATATCTGTCTGCTCTTGGAGCTAATGGAAGATAGATTGCATATATCATTCGGATAGGACTACAAGGATCTCATTTCATCGAACACGTAACAGTGCTAAAGAGGGAAGGAAATAAGGTATAAGCCCCAGGTTTGCAAAGGTTACACAATAAAAACTTAAACAGATGCATAATGGAGTCATTTATGCAAACAACATTTGTGCAAATGTTAATACCCTGTTTCCCCTAAAATAGGACATCCCCTGATAATAAGCCCGATCAGTCTTTTGAGCGCATGCACTAAAATAAGCCCCCTCCCCGAAAATATTTAAATGCATGTGTAGCCGATCACTACCATTTCTTCTGGTTTCCTCCACATGCCCCAAAATAATAAGACCTCCCCGAAAATAAGGCCAAGCGCTTATTTTGGGGTTCAAAAAAATATAAGACAGGGTCTTATTTTGGGGAAAACATGGTATATATTGCTATTCTATGTATGATGTCAGCGTTCCAGGGAGGTTAAGTGGTTTTATGAACAATGGGTTAACCCTCTTCTTTTGTGTTTTGTTCATTTTATTTCCAGAGCGTGGTTTTTCCATCGTGGGGGAGATGCCTGTCAGCTTTGGAAGCCATATTAGCACCAGAAGTTTCCACACTGCCATATGATTTGCCATACGTTAAATAAATATGCAAAGGACCATACATGAGACACCTTTGATCCTTTAAAGATTAGAAGTATTTGTTAAATAACATGGTTGCAAATGGTCAATGAAACCACTTGCATAGTAGGGTAGATCCTACTCCTGATATGAATAAGATCTGGGGGAAAACATATGCTTTGCTCAAGAGGAAGCATCCTCTGTTTAAAGGGCTATCGGCTATTAGAACAAAGAAAGGTGGCCTCAAAGTGGCCCCTCAATAACAGGTCCATAAATAATATGGTTACACACTTTCCTTGCCATAATGATACATGCTATTTTTCTACTGAAATGATAAGCATTGGGTTTATGCAATGGGATACTCAGGTTTAATATAATATGAGGGGTCCTTGGTGCTCTCTGAGTTTGGTTGTTTTCTTACAGATGTTTCATTACCCAAACTAGGTAGCATAATATAAACTCTTATCTTATTGTTGTATAAAAATGTTATCCACTCAGGCTGCTAATTAGTTTAACCCCTGATATTGTAAATCTGCATTTGGGAGATAATGCAGGATCAAGAACAGTGCTGGATGGTACTGTTCTGTCCTAGACAAAGCAAAGACCCTTGGGCCACATCAATTCTGTGACTACGGTCAAAACAGTATCTCAGTGCTAAAATATAAAAGCCATTACCCTGTTTTCCCCAAAATAAGACATCCCCTGATAATAAGCCCAATCGGGCTTTTGAGCACATGGCAATAAGGCCAAGCGCTTATATCAGGGTTCAAAAAAATATAAGACAGGGTCTTATTTTCAGGGAAACATGGTATAAATCTACAAAATTGGGTAAAATATATGTTTTAGGGACATAGTTTATTTTAGATATTTAAAATTAAGTCAGCCCTTATTTCATGGCAGACCAATTCATGGCTCACAAGTGCAGTCATTGGAGGATTGGGGAGCCCCTCCCACAAGCGACAACCTACTACTTCCTGCCTGCCAGGGAATCACATCCGGGGTTCTGCCGGACAGCTGATCGGAGAATGGCAAGGACTGTACAGGAAGCAGGCCTTGGGTTAGGTCCACTAACTGTTCAAAGTTACAACTGTGCTGAATGAGGGAGATTTAACTATCATCCTTTAAGGTTGCAGCCGCTGCAGCACAGTCGCATCCTGTGGTCACATGATTATTTATTATTAAATTTATATGCTGCCCATCCCACTATTCAAAGTGACTCTAAGATTTGGGCACTTGGCAATTGTGATGTTTGCATCATCTCACTATCATGTGATTGCCATTTGCAACCTTCCCTGCCGGCTTCCCATATGCAAAGTCAATGGGGAAGCTGGCAGGAAGTCACAAGTTGCTGCTGCCATTTTCTTTTCTCCCAAGGAGCTTCCACCAGCATGGGGATCTTGTACTTTGTAGTGCCCACCCATGGCAGCCACCTGTGCTTCGAGGCACCAACCCACCTGTAACTCTTGCTCACCAGCCTGTTTCCCTTTGATGAGGTTTCAGCGCCTCGTTCTTTGTGGTGATCATGTGAGGTCTTCGCTTAATGATGGCAACTCCAGGCAATCCTGGAACTGCCAGGATTGCCATTGCTAAGTGATGTGGTTACATGATATTGCACTTTATGATCACATTGTGTAACAATGGGAATTTTGGTCTTAATTGCCATCATAAACCGAGGCCTACCTATATTCATGCTTAACTACTAGTGCTTGAAGCAGGAAGCTAGCAATCTATAACAGATGAGTAGAATAAAGAAAGAAGCCTTATTGCTACTTGTGTTACTCTCAGAGCAGGCTCAGCTTTATGGCTCCTCGCTGTTATTGATTGCAGGCAACCAGCTGTTGTGAGAGGCACCCACAGGCTTTCCAGAGTGGCAAGGCCTCTGGGAAGAAGTAGCCATAAATGGCAGGCAAGCCTCACTTCACCTCTCTTTTAGAAATCCTCATCAAAAATATTAGTGGGAAGGAAAGGTGGAGGAGAAATGAATGAATGGTATATGCTGGGGAGAGTTCTGCGTGTACGAAAGTATGCATGTGGATATGTGTAAAAGAGCATGTGGGCTCATACTGACAGTGCAATCACTCACATGGCAGCATGTGCTATTTTAAGCCGTCTATTTTCATCTATTCTGTAATGTCAGTGATTCATAAAACTCGCATGTTCACTGCCTGAGAGAGTTTCACATTCTGACACACCTTACTTATTAGTTATAAAAACAGCTTCCTTACCAGTTCACATAGAAATCATGCATTAAAAACTCAAATAAATCTCTGTGTTAGAGATTTATGGGAGATGTTTATTGTCCCAGATTCTAAAATGAAAGCAATTAAGTTTTTGAGATTTCTGGAACTCTTCCTGAAGTTTTATCTTGCTAAAGAAAACTTGGAGTGAAATTTGCTTTCTGTTGGTTTCCGGGGCTGTTCAAAATGTAACATTTTCCTGAACTAACATTACAGAGAAGAAAGACGTGGCCCTTTAGAGCACACGGAGTGCCTGTTAGAACTTCCGAGCATAAATCAGGCAAATTATGAAAGTCCAGGCCAGGAAGATATACAGTATAGGCCCAATATTGTGTCTTTCAATGTTTACAGTCTTGGTCAACATAGGAAGTATTACAAAACATGAACAAAACATGAAAATAGGAAGAGGAGGAAGGAATATTAGGTAAGTTAGGCATCTTGAGTTATATAACAAAATAACAAAAGTGGGATAAAAGAAATCTCCATCCAGTGACAGATGAAAAAGTGGGTATTCTGAAGCACATTTATTCCCTCTCCCAAATACCAGCAACAAAATAAAGTTTGGTAATTCTTATCTAATAGAATAGCACAGCGGTTCTCAACCTGGGGGTCGCGACCCCTTTGGGGGTCGAACGGCCATTTCACGGGGGTCGCCAAAGCCCTCTCTCACCCCCCCTCCCCATGCCTTCACTCACCCTCTGCCTCTGCTAGATCGCCCGGTCGCCGTTCGCTTACCCCGCCCACTCCCATCTATTGCTGCTCCGGAGTCCCAGCTGATGGCTAGAGGGGAAAAAAACTTTAAATTCTTGCCGCGGGGCTTCAAAGAGCCGCCCTACTCTCAACTGTTTTGCGGAGGGCTCTGTTGCTAGCTAGATGCAAAGAGGTAAATTCCTGGAGCAGATTTCCCCCCTAGCTATGCTCAAAAAGCAAAATTGAAAGTAAGCAGGGTCTTGGCTGCAACGTGACAAAATGAGGCAGAGAGATTTCTTTTTCTTTTTCCTCACCAAAAAAGGTAGGTGCAAACTGCAAACAATGGGAAATTTAGGGCAAAAGAGGAGATTCAAGATTTTAAAACACAGAAGAAAAAAAGCTCTATTTAACTAGGGAATTGTAATAATTGAGATACTGTTAATTGCATATTGTGTTGAAAGCAGAAATGCTTAAGTTGTGGTTTGGAGGAATATGGGGGGAAATTATTTGGTTTATTATTATTGGTAAATATAATTAATTGATTTGTAAGAAATTGGATTGCATGGAAATAATTGGAATATTCATGTTCATATTGATTAATATACAAAAAAGGTAGTTATATAACTAATTGATTTATATTAAAATGTTGAATTTGTATTAAACAACTGTATTATATAATTAACCAATGTGAGGATGGATATAAAAATAGATGACAATGGGAAGGGGTATAATATAGAATAGAAGGGAAAAATTGAATTTGATTAAGATTAGAGATGAGGATGAAGGGTAATATTGGTTTTTTTAAAAAAATAGATGAGGAATAAATATGGTAAAAAGGAAATATAAAAATTGTAAATTTAATTGAAATGACTAAATACTGTGTTGGAAGAAATATTCTTCTGGGTTCTGCTCCAAGTGGGGAAAAAGACACTGGAAACATGGAGACTGCTTGGAAAGATGGTTTAATGGTGGTCAGGATCACATGGCTTGATGGGGCCCATTGTGTTAGTTTCTGTTGCTATTGTGTTGCAAATGTCCTTTGACAAAGGATTGAGTTTCTGCCTCTGGCCCATTAACAAAGGGTGGGGGGCAGGAAGGTGGGAGTTGCTTTGTCTGTAAAATATGCTTCTCCATTTCTCATACAGGAAAATATAATATTCTGCCTTTTTAATATTTCCCAAAATATTTCATTCTTCTAGGAAAGGGGTGGGTGCTAACCTCCTACAACTGTTTAAATTTGTGGACCGGCCAAATACACTGTTCAAAGAAAATACGTTGTATGTTTGTATGTGTGTTTCTAATTATTACTACTTATTGCTATTTGTTCTCTTTTATTCTTTAAAATTTAACAATTCATTCTTTATCTTAATATCTTAATATTTGTTTGGGGTTGGCTTTCTTCCCTTTCATCTTTTTTATTGTACAGCAATCTTTCTCCTCAAACCTACCACCTCTGTCTTTTCTTTCTTTCTTACTTTCTCTTCCCCCTCTTCTTCTTCTCCCTACTTCCTCTTTCTTTCTCCTTCTCCTCCTCTCTTCCTCCCTCTCTTACCTTCACTCCTACTCTAATTTCTCTTCCCTTCCTTCATCCCTCTCTATTGCTGTATCCTTTTATGCATATGGACTACTCAGAGGGCTGAAAAGGTTATTTTTGACTAGTCCTCGCACTTTTGACCAGTCCTCGAACTTACGACTGTCCTCACAATTTACATTTTTGCCCTATCTTATACCATGTTGAAGAGAAGCAGTTGTGAAATGAGTGACATGGTTGTTAAGAATGCTGCACAGGCATAAATGTGAGGATGGTCATAAGTGTGAGGACCAGTCAAAAGTGCGAGGACCTGTCAGAAATGACTTTTTTCAGCCCTCTGAGTAGTCCCTATACACATAGCCATGGCCACTCGGTCACATGACCAGCTAGCCACGCCCACTCAGACACATGACCTCCAAGCCACGCCCACAAAATAAGCCACACCCACAGAACCGGTAGTAAAAAAAATTAGAACCCACCCCTGGTTGGGGGTCACCACAACATGAGGAACTGTATTAAAGGGTCGCGGCATTAGGAAGGTTGAGAACCACTGGAATAGCCAAAAAAAAAAAAAAATCAACTCCTAGATTCATAAATCTAGTGTACAGTCAGAGGTCAGAGTACCAGAAGGGGGAGGATGATGCCAGTTAAACAAAACTGGAAAATTCCTACATGGAAGAAGACATGCACAAATATTTGTTAAAGGAAAGGGAAATGGCAAACTCCATTTGCATCCAAGATAGAACTATGAACTGTGGGAAGAATGGGAAAATCGCTTGTACATGTCTATGGAGATTCTATGGAGATCCTCAATCATCCAGGTCATGGTTATCTGATTCAGGTACCCTGAGGGTACAGATAAACCCCCAAGTGAGCTCAACGACTCTCAGAGAGCTAACAATCTGGCCTTCAGAGTTTTAATGACCAGATGACTGCAAAGAATATAAATCCTTCTATTCTCCATCATTCAGTCAGAACTGAAGAAGCTTCTTGGATGAGAAGTGAAACGTTTTCAAGGAAAAGGAACCAAGAAAAGTCCAGTTGCCTTTTGGAAAAGCACCTTTGGGAGATTCACTTGTACTGATAGTCCTTTACTGGTAGTTCTTGAGTTATGACCATTTCTTTAGCAACCATTCAAGGTTACAACAACATTGAATAAAGTGACTTATAACCAATCCTTGCAGTTATGGCTATCACGGTGCTCATGTGATTGCAGCTAGCTTGTATTTACGATAGTGGCAGTGCCCCAGGGTCACATGATCACCATCTGCGACCTTCCCAGTTGGCTTCTGACAAGCAAAGTCAATAGGGGAAGCTGGATTCATTTAACAACTGCGGCACAAAAGGTCATAAAATTGGTCACAGTCATGTGATGTCTCAATTAATAACCACATCACTCAGAGATAGATGTTCCGGTCCCAATTGTGGTCGTAAGTCAAGGGCTACCTATAAAGCATGACCAACCCAGTGGAGTAAAGGAGTGACTGATTCAAGATTTTGTGGGCACACTGGAGCTCAATGGTGATATGTTGGAGATTGCAGATCTAAAACACAAGATGCACAAAAGGAACAACCCTCAGAATTTTGAGTCTAGCCAGGCCTTATAGCAATAGCACTTAGGCCTATATACCGCTTCACAGGGCTTTACAGCCCTTTCTAAGCGGTTTACAGAATCAGCATATTGCCCCCAATAAGCATATTGTCCTCATTTTACCGACCTCAGAAGGATGGAAGACTGAGTCAACCTTGAGCCTAGTGAGATTTGAACTGCCAAATTGCAGGCAGCCGGCAGTCAGCAGAAGTATTTATTTATTTATTTATTTATTTATTTATTTATTTATTGGTTCAATTTATATGCCGCCCTTCTCCAGAGACTCAGGGCAGCCTACAATGCGTTAAGCAATAGCCTTCATACTTTTGTATATACCTGCTTAGTAGGGCTTTCGATCCCCCGAAGCAGTGCTCTTTTCTTTTCTTTTTTTAATACAAAGTCAGCTTATTGTCCCCACAATCCGGGTCCTCATTTTACCTACCTCGGAAGGATGGAAGGCTGAGTCAACCTGCAGTACTGCACTCTAACCACTGCACCACTTATTCCATGTATTGTGTTTGTTCTGTGAGGTACTAAGAAGTAACATAAAGAGGATCAAGGCAAGATAAATACTAAGACTATTTTAACAATGAGGTAATGAGTAAACTTCAATGAAGTGATGCCTTCACTTAAGACAGTATTTCCTAACCTTATCTACTTGAACAGGTATGGATTCAAGGATCAGAATTGAAGTTGAAGTCCACACTTCTTCAAGGGCCAATGATGGGAAACACTGACTTACAACCTTCTCATAGATCCAAGAACTGAATTTCAGCGTTGGTTTCCTAAAACCAAGAGGCTCAAGGAGGGTGGATGTTCTTCATCCCAAAATATTTGTACAAAAACCATACTTCTAGGATGTGTTTTCTTACACAGCAAGAGCTGGATAATTCCACAATGACTTCTTTAACACACTGACCTATCATCAAATATTTAGCAAAGGTTAGAAAAAATGCACTTGTTTATTTTTATATCCACTCCCTTGAAAACTGACCAAATAAGGTAAAACAATCATTGCCATAGATCTAAAAATCCTTAAGAAAAAAATAAATCTAGAATTCTTTTGCGTTTACTTTGGATCCTGCCTTTGAGACACCTCAGGGATGGTCTATGAGGAGGGGAAAAAAATGTCCATAAACAAGTTAATGGTAAGCATTCGGTGAGTTAATGGAGAGCCTCGGTGGTGCATTGCTTAGAAAGCAGTACTGTAGGCTACTTCTGCTGACTGCTGGCTGCCTGCAGTTCAGCAGTTCGAATCTCACCAGGCTTAAGGTTGACTCAGCCTTCCATCCTTCTGAGGTTGGTAAAATGAGGGCCCAGATTGTTGGGGGCAATATGCTGACTCTGTAAACCGCTTAGAGAGCATTATTTATTTATTTATTTATTGGTTCGATTTATATGCTGCCCTTCTCCAGAGACTCAGGGTGGCTTACAATGAGTTAAGCAATAGCCTTCATACTTTTGTATATACCTGCTTAGTAGGGCTTTCGGCCCCCCCCAAGCGGTGTTCTTTTTTATACAAAGTCAGCTTATTGCCCCCACAATCCAGGTCCTCATTTTACCTACCTCGGAAGGATGGAAGGCTGAGTCAACCTTGAGCCTGGTGAGATTTGAACTCGCAGTAATTGCAGGCAACTGGCAGCTAAGTGCTACTTAACACCACTTTAGTCCGCTGTACCACCAAGGCTCTTAATGAAGCAGTATGTAAATCTAAGTGCTATTGCTATTACTATTCAGTTTCTCTAAAGGTTTTCCTCATTCCAAATAAAAATTCCCTGTTAATTCCGAGAAATTTGAAATATCACAGATATTTCTGCTGATGTATACCAGCTGTTTTTATTTAACATTTGTATATTCTTTGCTTAACAGAATTTGTTGATCACTGCCTTGGAAATCCAATCTACAAGAGAGAGGTGATAATTTTTAAAAATAATTTACCTGCCATCTGTCAGTATAAAAGTTTCTTAAGATAATTTACTATTCTAAAAATATTTATAATAAGGGCAGATTTGTCCTTATTATATATTTTTGTCCAGGAATTAGATAGGAGGGTTATATTTATGTCTTCACCAAACATTTTTATTTAATGTATAGTAGCAGTCAGTTATAATTTAGGAACAAAGCATTCTGGCATTTGAGCCTCTAAGTGTGTACTTTGGAAAGATTAACTCTGTACCAGATACAGCCCAGTACACAATGGCATTATTAGTTCCACATAATGATTGTGGGGGAGGAGGTTGAGGCCCTAAAACTATTAAGCACGTTGCCATTGCTACCCTGTTTCCCTGAAAATAAGACATCCCCTGATAATAAGCCCAATCAGGCTTTTGAGCGCATGGCTAAAATAAGCCCCCCTGAAAATAAGCCCTCCCTGAAAATAAGCCCTCCCTAAAAATATTTAAATGCCTGCGCAGCCAGTCCTCGCAATTTCCTCTGCTTAGGGTTAGCGAGACAGAGTTGAAAATCAGGTAAGATGGCAAGAGGAGCCCCGTCTTGCTCCACTTGCCCCAAAATAATAAGATCTCGCTGAAAATAAGGCCAAGCACTTATTTCAAGGTTCAAAAAAATGTAAGAGAGGGTCTTATTTTGGGGAAAATACGGTATATACACTGGTACCAAATGCACCACTGTCGTCTCTTCCTACAGAGTTTGTTCTACTCTTGGCTTCCTTACCCAGAGGCCCGCCCCTCTGAGTCATACTTAAAGCATTTGGCTGCTTGAGAAAAGGGAGTGGCCTCCCAACACACAGAGCACAGGGGAAAAATTGCTCAGGAGATGAGAGCAGTAGCAGCAGCAACTACAAGGCAGAGCACAATGGAGAGCATGCTGCTTGGAGGCCTTCTTACCAAATCTCAGCAGCAAATATTTTAATCTGCTTCTGGCTAACATTCGGTGTTTTTCTGCTGCAAACAGACTCTCCCGGCCTCTCTGGTGAAAGGGTATTTATTTATTTATTCATTTAATGTAGGGCAAAAATGTTTACAAAGCACATCACAATTATCTCCTCAATGAGCAAACATGAAACTATTTACCCTGTTTACAAATCCAAAGGTAGGCTATAGAGTCAATACAGGATGGAGTTGCGTATACAGAAAGTCTCTGGGGTTTCCCTGGTATGCACACTCAGAGGGCACTGTTCAAAATGTGTCGCACTCTCTGCTTTGGAGCAATAGAGCTACAATCCAAAGAGGAGAGCTTTCCCCATTTACAGAGAAGGTTAGGCTAGGTCAGTGATGGCTAACCTTTTTGCCATCGTGTGCCAAAAGCGGGGGGAGTGTGGGGTGGTCGCGCGGGTGCATGCCCACACCCATAATTCTATGCGCCCTGCCCTCCCGTGCATACGTGCATGACCCCCCCATGGTCCCCCCGCTTTTGGCATGTGATGGCATGGTGGGCTCGGTAGGCCCATTTTTCGCCCTCCCCAGGCACCAGAGGCCTTCCCCACCACCCCCGGAGGCCCTCCAGAGGCCAGAAACAGCCCATTTGGCGACTTCCAATGGGCCCAAAAGGCCCGAAAAATCAGCTGGCTAGCATGCTGGAGCTGAGCTAGGGCAACGCTCGTGTGTCCACCAATATGACTCCGCGTGCCACCTGTTGCAAGCGTGCCATAGGTTCGCCATCACGGAGGTAGGTGAAAGGGTTTTAATTGGTCACAGGACCCAGACTGCCTGGTTTTCTGCCTAAGATTTTTTTTAAAAAAAATGCTCAGGAAGATACTCGGCTGTGTGACATTTTTCTCAGAGAAAATGTTTAATTAGGGGAAGACTCTGAGAAGAGGCAAAGGGCTACAGATCCTGCAACTTCAGGATGCCATAGAGGATCATGAAAGATAAAATAGAACTGCCGTATCTAAGGGAATTTCAGGGCAATCTAGTATCTGAGAAACTGGCTCAGTGTTTTCCTAAATAATCAGGTTAGGCTATATATCTATTTCCTTCCTAATTTGGCACCTTCCTGATGCCAAAGATTACATTTTCCACAGATTCTAAGGTTTGAGCCAGTCTTGCCCAATCTGATATATTATCTAAATGCGTTGAACAGCCTGAGAGTCATACAGTACTCCAACACATGTAGAAGTGCCAAGTTAGAAGACTGGCACAGATCCACGTGACAGCATGTAAACAAATATTGTGTAATTAGTCCACCAAGCACAAGTTGACACCAGAATATTGGACCAGACTTAACTTCCTTTTCCTAGCAATGAATCCATGTCAAAATATATTTAATTCAAATCTATTTTTATCCTTCCTTTGGTTTAAGCTCAGACAGAGGAAAAACAGTCGTTTGGGGCAAGTATGCAAGGTACTTAATTTCCTACTTCTTATCTTCCCCAGGGAGCTTCTTCTCCCCCAGTGTCAGAACATGGGTTTTTGTGTGTGTGTTTTCTAGCATTTTCTCAGGTTAAAAAAGAAATGACACTTTAACAAAGTAGATAATGAACAGGTAAGAGTATGAAGATTCTTATGGTTCTAAGAAGAAAGTTATACAATTTTTGCTTTGAGAAAACTAGGAAGGAGTTTCTGCTGAGTTGTAGCTGAGAAGAAGGAAATTATTACATGTATGCGGAATAATTGCATTAATTTATTTTAATTGCATGTACAGTTAAAATCTATATATTTCAATAGGCAAATCCACAATCTAGAAGTTCAACTCAGGGATTTTGTCATATAACAGTGGCTACTGTTGTCCAGAGTCCCCAAAAGTTCCATGCTTCTGCTTTAAAGAACATTTAAAAAGAGAGAGAGAATTGCTTGGGTTATCTGTAGCTATAGGAAGAAGAAAAGACACTGTATTGTTGCACTAAAGAAGTGTTGTCAGCTGTAAAACCAGTAGACCCACATCAACTGTCACATTCATTGCAAATAATCTTGGTGAACTCAATATTTTATCTCAGAACTGCATACTCATTCTAACAGTAGTTATGTTAATCATGTCACAACAGTTCCCCAGGCACATCATGAAGTTTTGAAAGAGGACAGAACAATTAACATCACTCTGTGGCAGAAACCCAGAAGGGGGAGGGGGAGGAAGGCCAGGGTGCAAACACATTCCAAAAAGTGAGTGAGTACAGCAACTAAACCTGCCATTCCCATCGTCATGCCTTTCTTTGTACTGCAGCTCTCAGCAATGACTACAATAGCTGGGGCATTCTGAGCACTGAAGTCTATACCACTGTGTTGTGGACTGTTGATCCCTCCAGCAGCCGAATCAGAGGAGGAGGAGGAGGCATGGGAGTCAGAGTCAGCATCAAGGCAACCTGGGAGCTCCAAGGGGGAAGAGGGAATGGAGCTGGCAGAGAGAGAAACAGAGACGGAGCCTGGGCCATCCGACATCCCTCAGATGGAAAGTCAACAGCCCCCAGGTCTGGAGAGGGCTGATTAGGAAGAGGAGGAACAGTTGGGTTGAGTGCCTGACGTGCAGATGCGCAGAAGGCAAAGGAGAGGAGAGCACTGGAAATCTGTGAGCCAATCCTTGGGAAGGAAGAGCCACCGCTAGCGAAGCCCCACCCTAGCTCTGGGGATAAAAGGCAGGGGGCGTAGAGAAATAGATGTGGCAGACAATTATTCATCTCTCTGCCGGACGGACTTGTGGTGAGAGAGAAACTTTTTGCTGGGGCTGCTGGCGCTCCTAATAAAGGAATCTTTGAGTTAACTTCAGAGGGTTTGTCATGTTTGGGGAGCTGGGTCAGAACACACTGCTCCATCTTACCCTGAATAAAATCTCTTTGTGTAACTTGGTGCATTTCATGTTACTATTTCATGACACTATATTGTTGAAGTCCTAAGCAAACATAACTGAGACCCAGTTTGGCACAGCGGTGAAACTAGGAGACTGTGAGTTCTAGTCCTGCTTTAGAAATGAAAGCCAACTGATTTACTTTGAGTCAGTTACCCTCACTCAGCCTAACCCACCTGACATGATTGTTATGGAGAAAATAGGAAGAGGAAGGAGTATTGTGCATTTTTTTCATCGAGTTATTTACAAAAATAATGAGGGTGGGATAACAATCCTCAAAACACTAAGTTTCACCAGGGCTGATATGTGGAGCCCAATGATTCCTGCCACCTTCTTTTCCTGCAACACCATCCTTTTCAAAAGCTCTCTTGTCCATTCCAGGTTAGTCTATTACAAGCTGCCCTTTCTCTTCCTCTTGAGGCAACCATTGTTCTCAGAAACAAAGCATGGTTTCAACTCACAGTCACGCTTCTGGCAGAAGAAGATAACAGAGTACTTGTTAGGGTGAAACAAAGCAAAATGCCACCTCTACATCTATGTGTAGCATCTCTCTCCTTCTGTACTCCAGACTGTGTTCCAACCACTATAATTTCTGAAGCTCCTAATCAACAATTGTTTACTTTTCATGAATTATGTCAACAGACCCTGGATTCAGAGAACGGTTCAGTTAACACTTTAGCACTAATGTTACAAAGCTGAAAACCAAAGTGCTTTTAGAGAAACCTCTCCGTATCTAACAATGTGTCAGCTCAATCTTTCCAGATCAATCAATGATGCCATGGAGTTATGGGAAATGACAACCAACCCATCACGAGAGTATAATACTGGAGAAGGTTGTGTTGAATTGCAATGCTTAATCATCTCCAATCAATAATCTTGCAGATTAAGTATTCTAGTCCAAAACATCTGAAGGGTGCTAATTTTAAGAAGTTTCACTCACAGCAACTTTAATCTGATGGGCAATATTCACTGGCTCTTCAGCACATACTTCTAGCTACTCTTTGCTTGTCACAGTTGGACTGCTATTCTAATCTAATCAAAACTACCCTAATTTTGAAGCCTGTGCTATGCTGATGAAATACTGAAATGACGCCAGTCTAATTAACACCTGCTCTTTGCCCAATAATTTTTATTCTTTTAGCTCATGCCTGTTATGATCTTAAAGCTTTTTTAAATAATAACATTAATCATTGTTGGTACACATTATTTTTAGCTATGCTGTACACTGCCCAGAGTTGTTTGTGAGCCTGGTGACCATTTAAATATGACAAATAACTGCCCAGAGAATCAGTTCGCAGAAAGAAAGAAAAAACTGGCAATAAGTAATGTGTCAAAGATTTTGCTTTGTTTCTCCAGCCACTTCCAGTTTTAGAAATACACTATTCTCTTCTGAAAAAATTATCTTGCATCTTTCCAAAAATTGTTAAACTCCCCATTGGTCATGCCTCCTGGATCTTATGAAAGCTGTAATTTTGCAGTGTGTTTAGAAGATAAAGGTTCTCCACATCTACTGTCCTCTATTTATATGTTTTTAAGAAGATAATTCCTCTTCACTCTCCCAAAAATTCTGCAGTATGTAGCAACAACACCCCCCCCCCCCAAGGTATTCTTTTAAAAACGAAAGATGGCTGGGCTCCATGGCATGGTTTGTCTTCTGATATTTGCCTATTTTGTGATTGGCTATATCCACAATGGCAACTATTTAATGAGAACACTCAGAATAACATGCTCTCAAAATTCCAAGTGTGCCCACCAGTCCAAAAAAGTCAGGGACCACTGACTTTTTATTCTCCGTGAGTCTTAACAACCTGGCAAATCGATTATCCCAAACAACTTACTACGTTCATGGTAAAAGTGAAATTTTGAACTCAAATCCAACACTGTATTCACTAACCAAAATAACTTGGCTTAATTATAGTCTATGAGAATATTGCATCTCAGTTCAAAACAGCAACTCAGAATGCAGGATGATGTGTTTGTTAAAGCACTCATTACAAAGGCTACTTGTAGCAACAAGAATGACTGAGTCTGCACTGACCATGGGCAATCAGTCACAGCTGAAAATCACTGGTTAACCAATAAACTAATTCATCCATAGAGTACAGTACAGGGGTGCAAGAACTGGAAATTAACAGCTACCTTAATCCTATGCAAATAATGATTGGCAATAGATTCAAGTCAATTGAATTTTAATTAGGTAAAATGCATACTGTACAGTCAAACATCTGATTGTGCTATTTGTTGAATATACAGTTGTTTTAAATTATTCATCATGTGTGGCCACATTCTACCACCATAGCTGTTTCATCTGTTCTCCAGTAAATAAAGTCCTGATAGTTAAGTGTGATACATGCATCTACATACTTTGGGAGCGGGGGACAGGGACACCACAGGCACAGATGAACAGAAACTAATTATAGGAACAAAAGCAAAGTAGGAAAAATGTTGATAAGAAACCATTTAGAAAATATTTCTTATAAATGTCTTCTGGTTTCATATGCCAGCTGGTTTCCTTATCAAAGCTAAATCAAGAGCTGGAAATAAATTATGTTTCAGGTTATGAATTGGACACAATAACAAAGAAGTTAACCATTGCTAACAGTTGACGTTGATGCCTAGAAACTGAATCATTCTCAAATAAAGGTGGGGCAACATTCACTGAACTCACTGAATGTTGTCATTCTTTCCAAGTCATGGGATTCCATTAAAACAAATACTATTCCAAACCCAATAAGAAAAAAGAATATCTACAGAACATTAGTGTCTTTTACAAAGATTTCATGTGCTCAGCTTGCTTAAGTATTAGTCATTCTCTTGTTTATACAATTAAAAACAGCAACTCATTAGAGCAAAGATGGGCAATTAATTTTCCAAAGAAACCACATGAGAAACTGGGAGTGTTGTGGAAGGCCACTGACACTGCCCTGCCCATCAACACAGTGCCCCCACCAATGCCCCTGCAACACTCATGATGACATCCCACCCATTACTGTGGGCCAGAGAGGGACAGCTGAAGAGCTGGACATGGCCCATGGACTATAAAATGCCCAGGTCTGCCTTAGAAGAATCCCATAGACTGCAGATGGACAACATTTTAGAAGAGAATTCATCCTGTTCTGGTCACCACAATAAATTTTTAAAAAAAGATGCTGAGGCCCTAGAAAGAACGCAGAGAAGAACAACAAAAATGATAAGGGGTCTGAAGGCTAAATTGCATGAAGAACGGCTGAGGGAACTAGATAGTATGTTTAGCCTAATGAAGAAAAGACTTAGGGGAGACCTGAGAGCTGTCTTCCAATACTTAAAGGGCTGCCACAGAGAAGAGGGCATCAATGTTTTCTCCATAGCACCTGAGGGCAGGATATAAAGTAGTGGATGGAAACTTGTCAGAAGGCGTTCCAATCTGAAAATAAGGAGGAATTTCCTGACAGAGAAAATGATTATCAATGGAACAGCTTGCCTCCCAGAATTGGGGGTGTTCCACAATCTTATGAATTCTAGAGGGAGCCCACAAAATAGCCCAATGACAACTTATCATATAAAGTGGCCACAAAATTGAACGCTGTTGATGGACTGCCGAACAACTTCATTCCATACTGCAACCTTTTGTTGCAAGCCCTTCTCTTAATACCATCCTTCTCTTATTACACAATCCTATATTCAGAAGTAGATCCTATTGAAT
The DNA here is from genome assembly GCA_022577455.1 of Arizona elegans. Taxonomy (NCBI): domain Eukaryota; kingdom Metazoa; phylum Chordata; class Lepidosauria; order Squamata; family Colubridae; genus Arizona; species Arizona elegans. The sequence goes on along the minus strand of JAKOOJ010000040.1, from coordinate 1,886,003 downwards.
CCATTGGGGCTTACTTGAAAGTAGGTGACCCATAGGATTCCATAGGCATTTGTACCTACCCCATTTCATTGGTGTCATTACTCAATCTGCTGAGATTCCTTTTTCTACTGAATATCATAGGTGCAGAAGCCAAGTCATCCAACTCACAGGTAGCTGAGCTTAGGATAACAGACTCGGTCATATGTCCACACATAACCATTGGATAACAAATCCAGATGTTGCTGAATGAGATCATTGTTGGCCATTCTGCAGCCACATTTCTTCTACTCCTCCCTATAATAGCACATAGCACTTAGACTTATATACTGTTTGACAGTGTTTTACAGCCCTCTCTAAGCGGTTTACAGAGTCAGCATATTTCCCCCAACAATCTGGATCCTCATTTTACCCACCTCAGAAGGATGGAAGGCTGAGTCAACCTTTGAGCCTGGTGAGATTTGAACTACCAAACTGCAGGCAGCCAGCAGTCAACAGAAGTAGCCTGCAGTACTGCATTCTAACCACTGCCCCACTACGAGTCAAGTTGTACATCGTGAGAGAGAGCTATGATATTTCCTTCTGGTTTTTTTTTCTTTCGCTTTAGTTTGGCAATAGAAAATGATAACTCTAAATCAGAACAAAGAAGTGCTAAAGAAAGGGTTTTAATTATCTTCTCTTCCTACTTCTTCAGATGAACCTATCTTTGCTCCTAGAGCAGGAAGCAATTTCCAAAGGGGTTATGGAAAAGAAAAAAAAATCTCTCAAAAATGCACTTTTCTTAATATTTGGAGGACAATGTAGTTGAAATAAAAATGTCAGGAAAGTGGATCACTCATTTATGTATATGTTATCACAAACCAAAATTACATAGTTCCATCAGTTATGACTGTCTTATAAAATAAATCCAAGCCCCTCCAAACAGTGCTATATTTTTTCTATATATTTTTTCTTCTTTAATGGTGTAGAGGTCATACTGATGCAAGGAATTCCTGTACGAAAAGAACAGGTAGAGCTGGGAGGGGCGGAGTTAAGTAAGTCATCAGCTTAGAGTCATTTTCTTCCCACAAATGGTCTAAATCCAATCGCTCCTGAATTCTGTTGACCTTTATCTACCTATCCCCAAATTACCATTGAATGGTTAGTTGACTAGATTCTTGTGTATAGGCTTCCTTGAGCAATACAGCTTCTTAACTGCAATCTAATGTATGATCCTGATTCTTTACACCTGACAGTTCCATTGCTAGATTCCAATCACATTTTTTAACATTTGAAAACCAATGACAGAACAGGAAAAACAGGATTAGGAACAGGCTCCGAACATTCCTAGCAGGAGACTCCAGTACTATTGCATCTCAGTTCCACTATTCAGTCATTACAAGTGCCAGATTGTGAATTGTTCTAGAAGTGACAGAACCATTGAAAATTGAAATTGGAAAAAAAAATTGAAACAGCAATAGCAATCTGTAAAATAAGGCTTCGCTTGCAAGCCTTTTATAGGCTATACATCTCATTTTTTTCCCCATAAGATTTTTAGGTTTACCAAAGTCTAGACCTATTTTTATTATTTTAACTTTCTCAGTTTGAGGATATTATATACAACCCATTTGGGTTCAGTGATCAATAGAGAATCCATTATAATATTCCATTTTTAAAATGAATGCATTTCTTTAAAATATGCATAACCATGCTAGGCTGATTTTCATTAAAAGTGGTCCCAATAATTATCCAAAGGTTACCTCTAATATTTAAGAATGGAAGGAACCTCTGGTGGCTTCTATCCCTGACGAGAATAGCCAGAATGTTCAAGAACAAATCGGAGAAATGTCATCAGACTCCAGGATCATATTATGATATGTGGTGGAAATGTGTAGAAGCTAAAAGATATTGGACTAAAATCCACACATGATTGGAAAAAATGACAAAGAAACACATTGATTTTAAACCTGAGATATTTTTATTAGGTATTTTACCAGAAATGTATAATAGAGAACTGAGATATTTAATTGTGAATGTTTTAACAGCGGGTAGAATTGTATTTGCTAAAAATTGGAAAAAAGAGAAAATACCTACTGAAGATGAAGTTATTAAGAAAATTATGGAATGTGCTGAAATGAGTAAATTGACATTTGAAATTAGAGAACAGAAAGACAAACAATATTATTTGATATGGGATTTATTTTATCAACGGCTTGATAATAAGGCATGGAAATGAAGTATGAAATATGAAATTAATATAATGATAAAATATATGAAGTGATTTCTTATGGGAGTCAAGCCTTTGTTAAATAATTGTTAAATGAGAATAATAACATAAAGGGATATATAAAATTGTCAAATAAGAGAAATTAAATAACTTGTAAATTTTGGATATGGGATTAAGCACAAAAGAATTTTAACCAATCGACACACTTTCTGTGATTGTAATGGATGATGGTTGTTTTATGTTTTGTTATGTTTAAAAATAAAAAAATATTTTAAAAAAAAGAATGGAAGGAACCTCATTTGGAGTTACTTATGTAACAAATTGAAGTTTTAAAGAAGTCCAGGAGTGCTGGACTGCAGTCTCCACCATCCTCAGCCAGTACAGTGTAAGATGCTGAGAGCTGTTATCCAATATACTGCACTTGGAAAGCAACAGACTGTGGAAGAAAAGATCCATGCCAATTCTGTGACATTTATGAAATAAGGAGATGGCTAAGGAGAAATTAGGCAAAGAATGTGGAACTGCTAAATTAGCTTGACTCAAGTTATTTCCCTCCTGCAAAAATTGCAGGAAGAGTTGGATTACAATTCCCACTCAAATTAGCTGAGATTGACAGAATTTATAATCCATCATATTGGGGACCTTTCAGTGGGGGGAAAGTACCTCAAGCTAAGCTTCACTTCTATATGGTCTAGAACAGTGGCCTCCAATCTTTTGGGCACCAGGAACCAGTTCCATGGAGAAAGGTTTTCCACAGACCGGAGGGTGCGTGGTTTTGCATGCTGCCTGCATCCCACAGATGGGGCTTCAGTTGCTTCTGCGGTCCACTGCAGAAGCAACGTTGCTGGCATGCTGTGGACCAGTGCCGGTCCACAGACAGGGGGTTGGGGCCTAAAAGACAAAATATAAATTGGAATCCCAATTCTTCTTTTCCCAGGCAAACCTCTGTGACTTTTTTAAAGAGATGAAATTCAAGAAGGAAAACTACACAGCATTTTGGAGACATTTTGGCCCAAGAGCTGTGGCACATGATACCGAGATCCCTTCCAACTCTGTTATTCTACATTCTGACTTGTAGGCAGCGACTCAGATTAAACAATTGCAGGGATTGTTGAAATGCACCTACATGTGATAGCCGTGTTGCAATTATTTGTCCAAAAGAAGTCCATGCAAAATTGGGCCTTTTCTTAATGGAATGATTTTTTTAATACATCTTGCTTTTCTTTAAGTTTGTAAGTCACTAAAAAAAATGTGCATAGCTAAAAAGAATTGAAGGATAATCCTCTTCAGATGTATTCTGCTGCTCTGTTTGGAAGCCACACCATGCAAACTGTTTTTCCCCCCAAAGAATGCCAGACCTTCTTATATAACTACAAGGAGTCTGCAGTTCCTTTGAGTTATATAAACAACTAAACGTTTACAGACTTAGTGAATGCATCCAATTCATCTGTTTTGAAACGGCCACAAACTAGTTAGTAGCTGGTAGTTATTTAACGGCTATTAAAATTCACAAGGTTGAATGTATTCCCCTTAAACGTCTTATGGTACAATCATCATATCCAATGAGCTAAAAAAAGAAAAAGGCTTCCAAAATGCTGACATCATTTTTTAAAAAGTGGTTTTCTGCCCTAAGAAATGCTCTCATAAGAATTTGTCTGAAAGAAGTCTTTCTGCTGTATCTCAACATGGTTTTCTGCTCTGACATGGCATCTTTCACTTCCATTAGTGAATGTTATTCACTCCAATCTCCACACGTGTTGTGACTGAAACAATCAAACATTCTTCAAAGAAAGCTTTGGAGGGGACACTGGTTGCATTTCTTCATGAGTCCCTGTTTCAAGACTGTTCCCTTCTTATCCGAGAACAGCAGGAGAAGAGAGATGTCTAAAAACAAGGTATGCTTGCAAATTTGTATTGCATTTGATTAGCTATAAAAGTAGCATGCACTTTAAAATTTAACTCATGGAAAACATGTAACAAGTATCAGAAACAGCTAAAAGCTGGACTCTTTATTGATTCATTCCTCTCTCACTAAGTCTTGGTCCTTTGAATTTCACTCCTCATTCATTCAGCCACTTGCTTCTTATCACTTTCAAATATGGAGCACCATGTGGTATAACTATATTCTTTTTAAATAATTAATTTAAAAAACAGTGTGTGACTGCGATGTAAAGTAGTGGGTATATTCAGTTCTGTCTGAACAGCTTCCTCTCATGTACACCCAAACCAGTGGATGCAAAACCTTATTTAGATGCAGCTTATGGCCTATTATTATATATTTGTGTTCATATGTGTATTTCCATCTACATTCATTAGATCCATGTGAATTTATAAAATGCTGATTTCCTCTCTCTTTGCTAATTGCTGCTTAAAGTCATGTCTGATCACTACTATGTTTAGGCATAAAATATTTTTTAAATTCTGACTGAACATGTTGCGTGAACCAGAAAGTTCTACTTTAATAAACCAGTTTAGCATACTAGGAGTTTAGTTGACACGTGAAATTGATTAAACGCTCATCTACCACAGAGAAAGAGACAGAAAGGGCAATTCCTCTGCCCTTAAAAATCTTAAATTAAAAAAAAAGATCAAATTCTGGCCTATTTAATAATAATCATCTTGGGACTAGGGTGTGAAGCCGGGACAAGGTTCTCATTAAAAGGGCCAGAATTTGATCTTTCCCTGCCTTTTTTTTTTAATGAAGATTTTTAAAAATCAAGCAAGTCAATACTTGAAGTCGTAAAGGAAAATTTCTGCATAAGGTGTGGCTCCACATTGACTCTTTCAGGAGCAAGAAATAATAGCACACCTTCTGCTTTTAAGTGCGGTATGGATATGGCATTCTTACAGAAACTGAAAGAGTTAATTGTTTTCTATGTTCCCTTGTGAAGTTCTTAGAATCAGGAAAGCATTCAATCCTTCAGTCCTGCTCCATAGCTGAGTTTAATTACAAAGCCCTTGGAGGGAAACCAGTATTCTGATTGCCAGGCAAGGTGGAGTAAATCAGAATGGAAAAGTCTGGTCATATTTCTGCCTTTCTTATTTTGCCTCCTTTTCTTCTTATTCAGGAGGTGGCCAGAGAGAAGAGAACACATATAAAGAAGCACCACTTCCATGAAGAAATTCTGGGCTGCAGAAACTTCTCATCTGGAAAAGGCTGGTCCAATCTGATCCCCTCCCTTGCTTCAAACTGAGAAGGTGGCCAGCTGGGCTTTGCATTAAAATCATATCATGTATTAATCACGTTTTCCACTGTGTTTTGACTTCTTTCAATGATGTTGTCATAATACATTCTAAAGGGACGAAGGAAGCTAATTGTCTGGATCCCTCCCAGTCGGGTTTCAAGTCTGGACACAGACCTGAGCCAGCAGTGATTATGCTTGGGGATAATTTATGGCAGGATAGCCACAGGTCATCTACAAGGATGGATTCTATCCTGACTCTCTTTAATTTCTTGGAAAGTTTTAAAAACCATCAGTCACAGTATTCTTCTGCTCAGGTAATGGAAACTGAAGGCATGGTGGTGTAGTGATTAATTCCCAGTTCTAGGAGTGGTTCCAGTCATATTGGGGGCAGGGAGATGCATTTGCTTTGTGGGGTAACACAGGATAGCAATAGCAATAGCACTTAGACTTATATACCACTTCACAGTGCTTTACAGCCCTCTCTAAGCAGTTTACAGAGTCAGCATATTGTCCCCAACAATCTGGGTCCTCATTTTACCCACCTCAGAAGGATGGAAGGCTGAATCAACCTTGAGCCTGGTGAGACTCAAGCTGCCAAACTGCTGGCAGTCGGCAGTCGGCAGAAGTAGCCTGCAGTACTGCACTCTAACCACTGCACCACCTCGCTCATGTCTTATGTCCTTGCTTTGTAGGGTGCTCCAGGCTTTTCTACTTAACATGTATCTGAAGATGCTGAATAGAATCATCCATCATCCTGCACTTAAGTAACATCAGTATGCTGATAAGGCCCAGTTATGTATCCTAGGCCAGCTGGGTTCTGTATGCATCTGAAAGTTGTAGAAATCGTGATATGGAAGAATGGTTTAAGATAAATCCTAGAAAGAATAGATGATTGTTGATTTTCAGGCTACCTAAATCAGAAGATCATCCATATTTAGTTTTTTTTGGATGGGTTCACAGTATCTCAGAAAAACCTATTTCATATTTTGGAATTCCTTTAGACTCAGAATGTCCGCTTGAAAAGTGGCACCCATGGCTAGACTGCCTTTGCACAAATTCAATGTATGCCAATTGCATGCATTGGGTCCATTCTTGTGGTCATTCATGCCTTAGTCACCTCTTATTTGGGCTACTGCAATATGGTCTACATAGGACTGCCCTTGAAAATATGTTGGAAACTACTACTGGTCCAGGACACAGTGAGACAAGTAGTTATGATCTTACTGTGCATGCTGCACTGGTTTAGCACCATGGTGTGCTATTCAAGATGTTAATCGCCACTTATAAACCCTTCATGGCACTTGAGCTGTCTTCTTATAGAACTGCTAAGCTCCAAATTCTTATCCTGTAAGTTTTGATAAGGTTAACATGTCCTGGGTCCCATCACTCAAGTAGTTATCATTTTATAAGGTCAGAGGATACGCCTTCTTTCTCACCACACCTGCTCCTTAAGGTCAGATGGCCCTAATCTACCTGCCTTTTGAAAGGCTTTGAAGACCTAGCTTTGCCCCCAGGCGTTGAATCAAAAATTCTGAGATCACCTTTAAATTGTTTCACTATGTCTTCCCTGTGATGTGTTTTACATTTTTGGTTTATTACTTGTTTGTTGCTGATTTTGATAATTACCTTGAGCCACATGGGGAGTAGGTAGCCATATATTATTGACATAATAAAATAAGTAAATAAATAAATACATTCTTCAACTTATCAGTCTTCCCCAACCAGATACCCTCTAGATATTTTTGGACTATAATATTCATCATCCTTGGACAGCATCCTCCTTAGCTGGGGTGAATGGAAGTTGTAGACCAGCAAAGCTAGAAGAGTCATCACATTCTTCTAGTAGGAGATGCAAGTGCACAAATGATGCACCTCAACTTAAACTACAAACATCATTGTAAGCAAACATTGTTTATCTAAATCTCAACTTTTAGATCAGGAAGCATAGTCTGAAGCTGGTGCTGAATTGCCAATTCCTTATTCAAATTTTAAAAAGTTAGCTGCATACGTAGGTGATATCAAAATTCAGGAGACAGCAAACAAGCTGAGATAAGCACAAGCTAAGGGTGTTTGGCAAGCACTGCATGTTCACCCTGTCCATGGGGAGGGAGAGGGCATTACAATCCCGTCAATGAAAACAGTCTGAAAAAATGGAGGGCTCCAGCTTACTGGTAGAGCCTTTTCATTCAAGGGGACTGTTGTCAGTCAGCAGAGAAGATGATGTCAAGTTAAAGGAGACTTGGGATCAGTGGTGGGTTGCTCCCCTTTCGGACCAGTTCACAAGAACCGGTAGTAAAACCGGTGGGAGGTCCCGCCCATTGCCCCGGATGTCATCATCAGCAATCTGCGCATGTGCAGAAGGTGCACGCGCGAGCGAAGCAAGCACGTACCTGCGATCCCGTTGTGAACCAATAGTAAGTAGAACCCACCCCTGCTTGGGATGGCTTGGGATTCTGGGACTTGTAGATGAACTTATCTGGGCAGTGTTACGTCAGGAAGACTGGAGTAACTCTTGATCTAAAACAGTTGCACACAGGTTATATTTTTTGAACCCTGTGATTCTGAAGGAGCTGAAGCCCACTTACTTTAATCGATGGTTAAACAAAAATGGTTGGAACTAAGAAGGGGCACATAAAAAAAAAAAAGAATCATACCCTTCAGAGATGGGATGAGACCTATTTCACACTTTCAGTTTTTTCCCCCCAAAGAGATTTGGTCATTTCTGTATTATTTTTTGCTATGCCTGCACTTTCAATAGCAGTTTTGTTTGCAGACATTAGCAAATGAGACAGGTGTGGTCTGAAAGTACAATTTGCAATGTGAAGCACTGCGGAATTAAAATGCTACTTATCCAGCTACATTTTCTTTCAAGGATATTCCTCCTTCTCAGCCCCTACTTTTCCGTTTATGCCATCTGGGAATTTTTTTATGGCACTGCATTAGCCACGATCAAGGGATTACATTGGGAGGGAAGGGAAATCACTATTGTAGCTCACTTCCTAAATTCACTACGAGTTGTACGTAACATACAATTACACCTGCCAATGTCTAGAGGTCAAACTGGTATGAACAGTATAAGAACAAGACAAATGCTTTATGTAGGAGAGCTGACCAGGGCATCCATATTCTCAACATTGCCAGCACCCACTGTGCTAGTTTCTTAAAATCCACAATGAAGCAATTTCAACCTCAAAACATTACAGGTAGTCCTCGATTTACAACCCACAAATGGGCCTGGAATGTTCGTCGCTAAGCAATGCGGTCCTTGCATTGCACCCAATCTAATGATTTTTTTTACCCTGGTCTTTAAGTTCACAGTTCATGGTTAATAAACAAATAGAAATACTTCCTCCATTGACTTTGCTTGTCGGAAGTCCCCTGAGTTTTATTTATTTAGCATATGTTAACAATTGTTACAAAAGATATCACAATGACATTCCCAATGAGCAAATATGAAGCGATTTACTTTATTTACAAATTCAAAGATAGACTATTTACATAGTCAATATATGATGGAGAAAGTCTGAGGGTTTTCTCCTAAAATGTGCTCATACGGGGACAGGGAAGAAGCCTCCCCAAAGAGTGTAAGAATCGTACACTTGGGCGTCCCCTGAGAAATGACATAGAGTCAGCCAATTCTTCCACAACAGCAGCCAGACAATCCTTGTGAACTCATGACTTAAAGCACATCACTGTGAGAAGTCCTCTGAGAAAATTGAAAATGATGATCACATGACCCTGGGATGCTGCAACTGGAATAAATACATGCTGGTTGCCAAGTGCTCAGATTTTGATCATGTGACTGCAGGCACACAGCAACAGTTTTAAGTGCAAGGGCCTATCGTAAGTCATTTTTTCCACTGCCATCATAACTTACATGTCATTAAACAAATGGTCTTAAGTTGAGAATTACTTGTAGTTCCATGTTTCCCCAGACAATTTTGGCTGGTTTCATAACTTTTAGCTATACTGTTGTGTAACAGACTAAAAAAGGAACCCAAAATTACCAATTTTAGGATTGGGTTGGCTAAGTCAGAAACCTCACTGCTCTTGCTGGTGTTTGGCAAGATTAAAGATTAGGCAATGCTGGCCAATAAAAGTCAGAGAAGGACCTGTTCCACCCATTACATCATTCTTAATGGTCACCAAGTTTGGGGTGGCTTCTTCTATCACTAATTACTAGATATTTCTGAGATATTCAGGCTCAGTCTAGTTTGGAAGCTCCAAGAGCCATGGTGCCGCATGGTTAGAATGTAATACTGCAGGCTACTTCTGCTGACTGCCGGCTGCCAGCAGTTCAACAGTTCAATTCTTACCAGCTCAAAATTGACTCAGCCTTCCATCTTTCCGAGGTCGGTAAAATGAGGACCCAGATTGTTGTGGGAAATATGCTGACTCTGTAAACCACTTAGAGAGAGCTGTAAAGCACTGTGAAGCGGTATATAAGTCTTATTGCTATTGCTGCTATTGCTCCTTGAGCTTTCCATAGAGGAAATGCAGATTCCTTCTGCCTCCATTTTCCAATCAACACCTCTTGCTGCATAAAGAAGCCTCCCCACAACTGGAAAACCCAAGGAAACTAAGCCTTCCATCATGCCTACCAGCCACCCTCAGGATGAAAGTTCCCTGACTTAAAGAATGGATTTATCGCCCTTCAATAAATTATTTAGGCAGCTATCAACATTAGAACCTCCACATATAAATACATATGCTCACAAATTACTGTAAAACATGCAAGTTAAATGTGGTCAGATAGGTATATATGTGCCGTCCAAATCTGTTATTTATTTATTTAGTTCAATTTATATGCCGCCTTTCTCCAGAGAATCAGGGCGGCTCGGGGTTAGTTGCCTTTGGAATTTATACTGTATTTACAAAGCCAGGATAAAAGTCAGGCAATTAGACAATGGAGCCCTAAGTATAAATGTTTCCCTGGCCCTAAGCCATATCACAATAGGAAGCAGGTGAGTCTCCCTAGGGACAGCATTGCAGTTAGAATTGCTGCCCCTCCCCTCTAGCCATACCCTGGATAGTGAGGGAGCCTTGTGATAAATGCTGACTAAAGGCGATAGGGAGAACATGGAGGCAGGCCTTTATAAAGCCACCGCACCAGGGGTGAAATGCTCCCGGTCCAGACTGGATCGCCCGATCCAGTAGTGATGGCGGCAAGTGGTTCAGAGAACCGGTAGCAAAAATCCCTGCGCTCCCCCCCCACATGCCCAGCTGCGTAATCATCAGAGACTGTTTTTTTAACTCTTAAAAGCATTTTTCTACAACCTCTTCGGCCGAAAAAATGTTTTTAAAAGTAAAAAAAAAGCCTCTGATGATCATGCAGCTCAGCTGGGATCGTCAGAGGCTTTTAAAAGCATTTTTTACAACCAAGAGGTTGTAGAAAAAATGCTTTTAAAAGTAAAAAAAAAAAAGTTGGCCACGCCCACCCAGTCACATTACCCCACCACCACCAAGCCACGCCCACAGAACCGGTAGTAACAAATTTTACATTTCACCACTGCACCATACCCATCATAAGGAAAGCCAGAGAAAGCCAAATTAAAATAAAGAAAGAAAGCCAAATTAAAATAAAAGCAACTGCCCAATATCTCAAACAAACCATGAAACATTTCCATAGCAGCAAGCAAACAGAGAACCTCCCATTCCTATTAACGGTTACAGTTTCTTATACAAGAGTTCATTGATATGGTTCTCAAACAGTGGTCTACGGACCCCTGGGGAGGGGGAGGCGTGATATCGTTATGATGTTATGATTTAAATCTTAAGTTTTAGTGGTCCATGGCCACAAAATGTATTTAAAGGAGGTCCGTGGTGAGGAAAAGGTTGACAACCACTGAGCTAGGCTTATTCTGGACAAAGTCTGTGTCACAAGTCACAGAATCTCATAATTATATTGACTAAACAGTAACACCAGAGAACCTCTGAGCATATGCAGAAGGCTTGTCAGCAGAAGTAATCGCTCACACCCTGCTTCCTCGTATAGACCTCGTATAGAATTACAGGTAATCCTTGATTTACAACCGTTCAATTAGTGGCCATTTAAAATTACAAGGCCCCCGAAAAAAAGTGACCGATGACCATTTTTTACACTTACGAGCTCATGTGGTCGATATTTGGACACTTAGCAACTGACTCATATTTATGATGGTCGCCAGTATCCCAGGAGTCATGTGATCCCCTTTTGCGACCTCTTGACAAGCAAGATCAATGGGGGAAGCCAGGTTCTTTTAACAACTGGGTTCCTAACTCATCAACTGCAGCGATTCACTGAATGTCTGTGGCAAGAAAGGTCGTAAAATGGGGCAAAAACTCCCTTAACACATGTCTCGTTTAAACAACAGAAATTTTATTTATTTTTATTAAATTTATATACCGCCCTCTTCCCGTAGGACTCGGGGCGGCATACAGAATTAAAATATATAACAATAAAAACCCTAAAAGCAGCCAATATAGAACCCCATCAAAATAAAATCTCGTAGCAGATCAGGGAATTCGCTGAAACATTCGCTGAATGAAGAAATGTTGGCCTGGATGACGGTCGTAACTACGTACTACGTTTTACAAGAGCGCAGAAGTTCCTACGCCCCATCTGTTGAAAGAGTCTACATTCCCATCAGCCAAGTCAAAGCTCCAGGCTTTGTGGCACCCGCTAAACGCCGGTTTTGCTTTTGCCCCGTCGCCGCGCTGGCTTTCGGAACGAAAACAAACACCAAGCGGCACAAAAGCCCTTCTGAAAGCGAACTGCGCACCTTTAGTTTTGTTATCCGGATTAAAGCGAAACGCCCTGAGAAGTTTCTGCAGGGCTCGGCTGAAGCCAGGACGAAAGAAAAACAAATACATAAATCCGAAGCCCGTAGGACTCAGTCCCAGCGGACCAAACGACCCCCGATAAAAGCCCACCGACGACTCTAAACCACTTTTTTCCACACTTACCTCCGCAACCGGCTCGCGGTTTCGCCCCACCAAAGAACTTTCGCGGCTGCTCCCACCCCTCGCGTCGCCTCGAAGTTCGCGACGGTCTGACGGCCCTGGGAGAAGGAGGCAGGGCGAGGCGGGCCAAGGAAAAAGCAGAGGCGGGTCCCTCGCTGGCCTAAAGTAACCCGCGGTGGACGAAGCGCGCACGGAGGCGCCCCCAAGAGGTGTGGTCAGGAAAGTGCAGACGGAAAGTTTGTTACGAGACGGAGGCGCTGATAATGAAACCGGAAGGTCCTTTGGAAGCGGCAGTTTCCGCTCCGACGACCTGAGAATGGGCAGCGTTACTGATATCTATCTATCTATCTATCTATCTATCTATCTATCTATCTATCTATCTATCTATCTATCTATCTATCTATCTATCTATCTATCTATCTATCTATCTATCTATCTATATGACTGCTATGGCTCAGACACTGTAACTGATGCTCTAGGAGGAGATGGGCTACATGCCTATCCCTAGGTATTCTGTCTGGGGATGATTTTAACAGTAACAGAGTTGGAAGGGACCTTGGAGGTCATCTAGTCCAACCCCCTGCTCACTCAGGACTAGGGATTCGAACCGCCGAACTGCCGACCTTTCTGATTTTCTGATGGATGTTGAGTTGTAACCCACCCAGAGAGCCTCAGGAAAAGGAGGAATGTTTTGGTTGTCAGAAATGGTATAGGGTCCCCTGCTTGAGCAGGGGGTTGGATTGGATGACCTACAAGGTACCGTCCAACTCTTGTTATTTTATTCTGTTCTATCTTGGCAGCAATTTGCACTGGAAACAAATGAAGAAGAATTGAAGGGAATTGAAGAAGAATAAATGAACCGAATGGGGACCTTAGCGTTGCATTCCTGATGATTAGGTTTCAGAATAAGTGATTATGGCAGTGCATAGTTGTATTTTTTTCCCCCAAAAAATATCCCATACACGAGTGTCCACCAGAATTTTGTTTGCGGGTGAGGGAGGGGGAAACAATGTAGGATGCAATTATAATTTGTGCATGCAGAGTGCATTGCTACAATGTAGCTGTCTTTCTTATGCCTGTCTGCTTTGAATAGAAACGTGAAACTGGTGTGTATTGGCTCACACTGTGCTTTACATAGTTCATAACTGACTGCATCAAACTGTAACTAATTCGCCTGGGTTTCTTTCCCAGCACTAACAGGAGAGGCTGGGGCCTAAATAGGAAATCTGCATGTGCCACTCCAGAGCTCCAACCCTTCATTTTGTCTTGGGGCTCATTTGCTCACGCTGTGCTTGGCACCACAAAGACACCCCAAAACTAACTGCTTAATGAGGACATTGATGCCCAGTGTCATCCTTAACTTACTCTTCGCCCAACACGAAGGCAGTATCTGCTTGTCTTTTCTTGCTCCACTTCAGAAGCTGGGTTTTGAGCGTTTTCCCAGCACAAGCTGCTACTATCTGGTCTGTCTCACATGTAATCATAATGACATAAGAATAAGAATAATTTTATTTCTATACCACCTTTCTCCCAAAGGACTCAGGACGGTGTAAGCCTATTAAAAACACAAGACAACATCAGTTAAAATAATTTAAAATTATTAAAATTATTAAATGAATTCGGCTCAATTTAAAACCCCAGGAATTTAAAACCCAATTTAAAATTGTTATGTTGATAGATAAGAAGTGAGGGCCTGGCTTTCACCCATTGACTACCTGAGGTGAGTGCGGATGCATGCTCTCTTCCTAGTGGATGTTCAGGGCCCTTTGCATTTTGGCAGGAGGAGAAACAGGATTTTCCCACAATGCCAGAAAGCCATCACTCCTGCTTCTCTTGCCAACTCATGGGTGGCAGGCAAAACAAGGAAACCAGGATGAGAAGTAAATCTTTTGGTACCAGTATTTTCCAGCACCAAAATATCCTGATTTTTTACCATAGAAAACAAAAGGAAGTAGGTCTCCTATGTCAGTCTCTGATGCTATCTGATGCTATCTTGATGCTGGTAGTGAAGGAGCTGTTCTGCTTCATTTCTCTGCTCCCATGAAAAACAGTAAGGTGGGAGGGAGAACAGCTCCTCTGGTATCTGTCCTTTGTTCCAGTCTCAAGAGAAATAACTTTTGTGGGAGTGTAAAAAGAAATGGATATACAGATGGGTAAGTGAACTCCAAGGGATATGGTGGCTCAGTGGCCAAGATGCTGAGCTTGTCAATCGAAAGATCAGCAGTTCAGCGGTTCAAGGCCCTAGTGCCGCATAACGGGGTGAGCTCCCGTTACTTGTCCCAGCTTTTGCCAATCTAGCAGTTTGAAAGCATGTAAAAAATGCAAATAGAAAAATAGGGACCACCTTTGGTGGGAAGGTAACGGCGTTCTGTGCACCTTTGGCATTTAGTCATGCCGGCCACATGACCACAGAGACGTCTTTGGACAGTGCTGGCTCTTCGGCTTTGTAACGGAGATGAGCACCGCCTCCTAGAGTCAGGAACGACTAGCACATATGTGTGAGGGGAACCTTTACCTTTACATGAACTCCAGACCGTTTTTTGCATTGTTGAACAGTCATTTTTAATCAGCTGACATACTTTGTGGACAGAGAGTTGGATGAATGGTATTGGAATGAAATGCACTAGATAAGGGGTAGCTTTCCTGATGAATAATTTGAGATTATAGGGTTCTGTTTGGTGTAGTGGTTAAGACACCATGCTAGAAATCAGGAGACTGTGAGCAGTAGCCCTGCTTTAGGCACATAGCCAGTTAGATGACTAGTTATTCCCTCTCAACCCTAGGAAGGAAACGGTGATGAACCACTTCGGAAAATGCTACCAAAAACACTCCAGAACTAGTCCATGCAGTTGCCAAGAGTCAATGCTGACTCAAAGCATTAAAAAAGTTTTGTAAAGAAATATAGAATAGAATAAAATAGAATAGAATTTTATTGGCCAAGTGTGATTGGATACACAAGGAATTTGTCTTGGTGCATATGCTCTCAGTGTACATAGAAGAAAAGATACGTTCGTCAAGAATCATAAAGTACAACACTTAATGATAGTCATAGGGTACAAATAAGTAATCAAATCATATTAGGAAACAGTCAATATAAATCGTAAGGTTATAAGCAACAAAGTTACAGTCATACAGTCATTAGTGGAAGGAGATGGATGACAGGAACGATGAGAAGATTAATAGTAGTGCAGACTTAGTAAATAGTTTGACAGTGTTGAGGGAATTATTTGTTTAGCAGAGTGATGGCGTTCAGGAAAAACTGTTCTTGTGTCTAGTTGTTCTGGTGTGCAGTGCTCTACAGCGTCGTTTTGAGAGTAAGAGTTGAAATAGTTTATGTCCAGGATGCGAGGGGTCTGTAAATATTTTCACAGCCCTCTTTTTGACTCATGCAGTATACAGATCCTCAATGGAAGGCAGGTTGGTAGCAATTGTTTTTTCTGCAGTTCTAATTATCCTCTGAAGTCTGTGTCTGTCTTGTTGGGTTGCAGAACCAAACCAGACAGTTTTAGAGGTGCAGATGACAGACTCAATAATTTCTCTGTAGAACTGTTGTGACCCATCAGCGGCCTGTGCAGCTAGTAGCTGATTCCAACAGCAAGGAGGCTGGTGTGGTGCTGCGCCAGCAGCCTCTGCAGCTGGCACTCGAGTCAGACAATGAGGAGGCTGGAGAAGATGTGGTGCCAGAGGCGGGGATTCAGCCAGGGCCTTCAGAACCTCCAGAAGCTCCCATAAGTGAAGAGGAAGAAGAGGAGGAGCCTCTTCTCGATGCACGGGCGCGCAGAGCTGCCAAAAGGCAGGACTGGCTCTTCAGGAGGAGGTCTCCTCGAGAGTAAGGCTTGGGGCTAATTGGCCAGTCCCTTAGCCTATTTAAGGAAGGATGATGACTGAGGCAATTTGCAGGGAACAACTTCGTTCACTTTCCTTCATGCCTTCCTTGATCTTAGTTCTCTGCAAATTGCTTCTGGGCTTTCTGCCAACCATAGTAAGATTACGATTATTTATTCTTTGGATTCTTGTAGGCTGTTAAGAAAGTTAATTAACAGCCTTTGTTTGAAAAAGACTGATTTAATTTAGTAAACTAAGGTTTGTACAGACTTTGTGTGTGCTGCTTTCTTTGGGGTCTGTAGCTGGGGCAGAACAAGAACTGTATCAGCAGCTCCTTGGGCAGTTTCAGCTTTCTGAGCTGGAGCAGAAAGAACATTCTTTGTTGTGCTTTTTTGATGATGTTTTTGATGTTAGGTGTCCATTTTAGATCTTGCGATATGGTAGAACCTAGAAATTTGAAGGTCTCTACTGTTGATACTGTGTGGTCTGTGTTACAATACAGTAACACAGTAGTAGTATTGTAAGAGGTGGAAGTATGGAAGGGTTTCTCCTAAAGTCTACCACCATTTCTATGCTTTGAGTGTGTTCAGTTCCAGATTGTTCCGGTCGCACCACGAGGCTAGTTGTTCAACCTCCCGTCTGTTTGCGGATTCATCATTGTCTCGAATGAGACTGATCACTGTTGTGTCATCTACGAACTTCAGTAGTTTAACAGATGGATTGTTAGAGATGCAGTTATTGGTATAGAGAGAGAAGAGAAGTCGAGAGAGCACACAGCCGGGGGTGGGGGGCTGTGCTAATTGTACAGGTATATGATGTGATTCTGCTTAGCTTCACCTGCTGCTTCCTGTTTGTTAGGAAGCTTATGATCCACTTACAAGTGTGTTCAGGTACCTTTAGCTGGTTTAGCTTAGAAGAGTGTCTGGAATGATGATATTGAATGCTTAACTAAGTCTACAAAGAGGACTTTTGCGTAGGTCTTTGGAGATTCAAGATGTTGTAGGATACAGTGCAGAGCCATATTAACAGCATCATCTGTTGATCTATTTGCTTGGTATGCAAATTGCAAGGGGTCTAACAGCGGATCCATGATGATTTTCAAGTGGGACAGCACTAGCCTTTTAAAGGTTTTCATGACTACAGATTTTAGAGCAACTGGTCTGTAGTCATTCAGTTCCTTGATCGTGGGCTTCTTCAGCACTGGGATGATAGTAGAGTGTTTAAAGCAAGAAGGAACATAGCACATCTCTAGTGACTTATTGAAGATTCAGGTGAAGATGGGGGCCAATTGGACAGCACAGACTTTTAAACAAGAAGGAGTTATCTTGTCTGGGCCTGGAGCTTTTCCTGGCTTTTGTCTGTGAAATAGGTCTTGCACTTCCTTTTCTGTGATCACTAGGGGTTGTGAACCCAATGGGATGGGGTCAGTTGTAGGAGGCTTGGCTGTTGTTAGTGTGTCTGAGATGCGGGATGTGGAGATAGGTGGCTGTACTTTCCTTTCAAACCTGCAGTAAAACATGTTCAGGTCATTTGCCAGTTGTTGATTTCATTCAGCCTGGGAAGGAGGTTTGCCATAGCCGGTGATATTTTTAAGAGTTTTCCACATGTTTGTTGGTTCATTTGTTGAGAATTGATATGGTGTTAAAGTCTGATGTTTTAATTTAAAGAAAGAGATCTTCCTATTTCATTTTTTAAATGCAAAAATAATCTTTAAAAAAGTCAGATAGGGCAGGAAATCTGCTGTGATCATGTTGTCTAATTCCTGTTCTACAAAATTAGGTTCTAGATGCTGCTGAAGCCAGCCTCTTATCATATTTTTTTTTTATTGCAAAAGTTTTACAATTACATTTTCACCCCTTTTTCCCCCCCCTCAACCCACCCCAAACTTCCCAACCTCCCTAACCCACCCTAACCCACCCCTCCCCCCAGACTTCCTCACAATATAGTCATGTCAAATAAAAGGAAAAACCCTCCTTTGTATATAAAACTTGAACCCCGCCCTCCCCTTACAAATTTTCATCTTCATTACATTAACCTATTTCTATCTTAATATAGCAGTTTCAAATAAATTTTCATCCTGATTACCTTGAAAATATTTCTATCTTAATATAACATTTTCAAATAAATTTTCATCCTCAACCTTAAAATATTTCTATCTTAATATAACATTTTCAAATAAAAGCTATTTGGTACTTCCTAGTTTGATATTTGTTCTGAACATAATCTATCCACTTCTTCCATTCCCATTCATAAGTCTCTTGAGAACAGTCCTTTAAATATGCTGAAATCTTCGCCATCTCCGCAAAACTGGCCATCTTCAAAATCCATTCCTCAATCGAAGGCAGCGCTTCATTTTTCCAGTATTTACCTATCAACAATCTTGCTGCAGTTATCATGTACAATATCATTTTTGTTTCCCCCAATGTAAAACCCTTAACTATACCCAATAAAAACAGTTGTGGAGAAAATTGAATCTTTCTCTTCAAAACATTCTGCATGACCCACCAAATTTTTATCCAAAAAGCCTTAACTTTCTTACAGGTCCACCAAACATGATAATATGTAGCGTCTAAGCAGTCACATCTCCAACATTTAGGCTGGGCACTAGGGTACATACACGACAATTTTTTTGGATCTAAATGCCATCTATAAAACATTTTGTAGAAATTTTCCCGCAGATTCTGCGACTGTGTAAATTTAACATTCTGAACCCAAATTTTTTCCCATGTTTCCAACATCACTGGTTCCTCAAAATTTTGTGCCCACTTAACCATACAGTCTTTAACTAGTTCAGTTTCTGAATCCCTTTCTAACAAAACATTATAAAGTCTTTTAATATGCATTGGGCCTTTCTCTTTTATATGTCTAACTAATTCTTCCTCATACATCATAATACCAGTTTTTTGGTCCTCTTTCCATCTCAATTGCAATTGATTATATTGTAACCAAGTTAAATTAATCCCTTCAGCCAACAATGTCTGTAATGTCTTCAGCTGCCATCTGCCCGCATCTGCAAAAAGAACCTCTTTATATAAAAACCCCCCGAGTGACATTATATTTGTATTCCACAAGGTATGACCAAGATCCAGCCATAGCGGTATTTTGTAATTCCAGTTGTTTCGGTGCTTCTTCCAAACTCTCAGCAAAGAATCTCTAAGTATATGGCTTTTAAATACTTTATCCACTTTGCTGTCATAAAATAAGTAAGCGTGCCATCCAAATTCCAAATCAAAACTTTCTGCATTCAATATTCCAGTCTTTTTTCCTCCAAACCAATCACTTACTAAAGTCAAAGCTGTTGCATCATAATATAATTGTAGGTTTGGAAGTTTGAGACCTCCCCTTTCTGGGATGTCTTGCATAATTTTCATTTTTACTCTTGGTTTTTTCTCGTTCCAAACAAATTTGTTGATACCAGTTTGCCATGCTTTTAGTTGTTTATCATTTTTGAGCACCGGAATCATTTGAAACAAAAAAAGAAATCTTGGCAAAATGTTCATCTTAACTGCTGCTATTCTTCCAAGTAAAGACAGCTGCAGTTTTTTCCAAATCTCCATATCTTTTTGCACCTCTCGCCACAACGCCTCATAGTTATTTTGAAACAATTTCATATTTGATTCTGCAACCTGAACTCCTAGATATTTTACCTTTGGTACAATCTCAAAACCTGCCCTTCTTTCTAACTCCAGTTTACGATCTTGTGTCATATTTTTAACTACCATCTTAGTTTTTCTCTGATTCAATCTGAAACCTGAAACTTTACCAAAGTCTTGTATAATGTCCTTCATCTGGATTATCGATTCCATTGGCTGTGTTAGGGTAACAACCAGATCGTCTGCAAATGCCTTTATTCTGTAATCCTCTTGCCTTATCATTATACCTTTCAATGTGTTAGAATCCCTTATTGTATTTAACAAGACTTCTAGTGTTAAAATGAACAACAATGGGGACAATGGACATCCCTGTCTTGTACCTTTTTCAATTTTAAACTCTGTTGTCAGACTTCCATTGATAATGATCTGTGCCTTTTGCTCTTGATAAATTGCTGAGACCGCCTGTATATATTGGTCCCCAAAGTCCATCTTTTTTAATGTCTTTAGTAGAAAATTCCAATCCACTCTATCAAAGGCCTTCTCTGCATCCAGAAAGACCAGCACTGCAGGGATCTGTTTATTCTTCTCAAGATATTCCAATAAATCTATTACTTGCCTTACATTGTCCTTCATATGCCTACCCTCAATAAATCCCGCTTGGTCATCATGAATCACCTTTTGAATTACTGGCATCAGTCTGTTGGCTAATACTTTTGCATAAATTTTATAATCCGTATTCAAAAGAGATATTGGTCTGTAATTCTCCGGTTTTTTGGGACCTGCTTGCTCTTTTGGTATCAAAGAAATATAAGCTGTAGTCCACGATGGAGGTACTTTTCCCCCTTGTTGTATGTTGCAAAATAAGTCTCTGAGTTGTTCCACCATTTCTGCCTGTAAAGTTTTATAATACACTGCTGTCAGACCATCCGTTCCAGGAGCTTTGGCTGTTTTTAATTGTTTTATTGCTGCTATTATCTCCTCCTCTGTTATGGGATAATCCATTCTTTCCTTTTGTTGTTCAGTGATTTTTGTAACTCTTTTATTATCCAAATATTTTTCTATAAGTCCATTCTGCACCTCCTCTCTGGCATATAGTTTAGTGTAATATTGAAGAAAGGCTTCTTTTATTAAATTCTGTTGAAAAACTTCTTTCCCCCCAATATCAACACTATCAATAGTCCGTATGCTTTGTTTCTTCCTTAATGTGTAAGCCAACCACCTGCCTGGTTTATTAGCATTGCAGAATGTATTATGCTTCGCATATTGTAAGTTTGTTGCAACTTGTTCCGCTATAAGCATTTGGAATTGGTCTTTCAGAAGTTTTATAACACTAAGTATTCTTTCATCTGTTGGGTTTTTAATAAGTAACTGTTCTTTATCCTTTATTTCTGCTTCCAATTCAAGTCTTTTCTTTTGTCGAATCCGCTTATGTTTAGAGTTCATATATATAAGCACCCCTCTCATATAAGCTTTGCTTGCGTCCCACACAATTTCCATTGGGGTGCCTTTATTCAAGTTCATTTCAAAAAACTCTTTCAGATGCTTTTTAAGTTCTATTATATTTTTCTCATATCTAAACAAATTTTCATTTAATCTCCAAGAGCGTCTCTCATTCTTACATGTCTCAATTTCTATCCAGACTGGACTGTGATCAGTCAAAGTTCTTGGCAGAATCTTTGTTCTTTTTGTCCTAACAAGTAAGTCATCAGACAACAAAATAAAATCAATCCTGGAGAACCTCTTATCATATTTTCACACACCAAGTAATGTAGCTCCCAAGAACTTGTTTTCATATTGTAGAAAAATTGAGCTAATAGTTTTCTTACGATTGCAACTGGAAAAAGCTATTGCCAGAGGGAGCTATTGAGCTAAATGAGAATACTTTTCAAAACTCCTTCAGGTAAGATCAAACTAGTCATTATGTATCAGTTCTATAAATAGGCCGTCAGCAATTTTTGCTGAAGATTAAAACAGTGCAGAGATATCTGAATTAAAGCAAGGTTATGGATTGAAAGGGATGTAGTCTTTTATCTCCTACTCTTTATTCAGTTGAAATCTCTTCCAGGCTAGCTCTTCTCAAATTCTATTTGTCCTGTGAATCATGTCATGCAATTAACTGTATAAGCTGTCATATAAACCATGATCACAATCTGTCAGGCATAATTATTTAATTTAATAATAATCCTGGAAGAGCAATCATAAACATATCTGAAATCTTGAGAAGCAGAGTTTGTTAGCTTTATCTGATTGCTTTGGTTCACCATTTTCTTTTACTATGAATTTCAAACATAAATTTATTTAAACTCACTCAGTGTATCAAAATATTAGAACCAATCTTAGTATAATATGGAAAGCACAGAAGAAACAACAGGAAACAAAATTGTTTATATTTATATGCATTTGTGATGATGGGGATGTACTTGAACATATACTGACACACTGACACGCATACAAGATTGAATAATTTTATATTCAAGAACATAGATTTTAACAAAAATTATAATTCAGATTAAAATTACCATACATTACCATACCTTTTCCCATCAACAGGAGGCTCTGCCCCTTTGGCAGATGTTGCTGGAGTGTGTTTGCAGTAGCACCTCTTGGTTTTACCCCACTTCAGCAATAATTATAGGGGGGGTCTTAAACGCTAGGATGGGCCCAAACGATCAAGCATTATTTAATTAATTTAAGATCCATTATGATGAGATTGTACCAGGAGAACCCCTGAATTCCAGACAATTTAAAGACCCTAAAACAAATCGGGCAGGTTTGTGTGTAAGACAGATGACTGTACATTTGGACTTTTGTATCCTTAATGGTTCCACATGGGGCAACTACCCAGCAGAATATATTTATCGGGGAGCAGGAAGAAAATCCATAGTTGATTACTGGATAATATAATACGACCGCCTGAAGTTCTTACAGGAAATGGAGGTAGACTCACAACTGGAAAGCAATCACAATTCAGTAATCCTTATTCTTACATTACACCAGAAATTTCTAAGGGCTGGCTCAATCTACCTACCCAGGTTAGAGAGCCAAAATAACCAGGTAAAAATTAAATGGCCCGGATAAGTAACTAAATGGATGTTAGTTCCAGAAACCATAGAACTACGTACATCTCTACTAAGAAATAAGTTTGAAGGATCATACTCAGAGTGGTTTGAAACTTTAATTTCAAATTTGAAATCGGTTCTCACTAACAGAATAGTAGCTCACTCCAAAAAGCCAGTTTTAAAGAATAAAAAATGGTTTGATAGAAATTGCGTGCAACTGAAAAGGATATATAACAAGGGAGTAGAGAAAAAGTAAAAACGCCCCTTCTGAGGATTACACTTACTACTTAAAGCAGTTAAAGGCACAATATAAGACCCTTCTAAAAGAAAAGAAAAGTGTAGCTCTGAAGGAGTCTTGGCATAAATGAATTGTATCAGTCAAGACAAAAAATGCATCGCTTTTTTGGTACATCACCTGAGGATTGGGGAAATCCCCCCTGCCCTGCCCCCAACTAATCAGGTACTGATTCATGCCTGGGAAGAATATTTTAGAGAGCCATATACAGACCCTGACTATGTAACTAAGGAGAGCCAAATTAGTATGGATCAAACTCCTTACTGGCCCCCTGTTACACCAGAACAGATATCCCAGTTGATCAGAGCCCTCAAGGCTAATAAGGTACCTGGTGCTGATAATGTCCTGCCAGAAATAATCAAAGAGAACACCAGTTGGTGGGCTCTACTTTTAGCATCTCTGTTTACATTTATAGATAAAATGGGCCGTATGCCAAGAGATTGGGGATTAGCAATTATTATGCCAATTTATAAAAATGGTAATAGAAATGACCCAGGCAATTATAGACCCATTAGTCTTCTAAGTATTATTAGTAAATTGTATGCCAAACACCTAAACTATAAACTTCAAGATTGGCTAATTTCAGGGGCGATAATCAAAGACGAACAAGCTGGTTTTAGAGAAGGTTTTAGAGAAGGAAGATCAATGGTGGATCATATCTTGGTACATTATCATCTGGTTCAAAAATACACAAATAAAAAAAAAATCCTCTGTTTTCATGGCCTTCCTTGATTTTAAGTAGGCCTTGGATTCGATATCCAGGAACACCCTCTGGGAGAAATTAAAATGCACTACTATCAATAAACGCCTTCTTTTCCTCATATAAAAATTGTATGCTAATTCCACCTTGAAAGTGAGATGTAATCCTCAAAGGACTTTAACCGTCCCAGTAAGGGTACAAAAAGGGATATGGCAGGATTGCATCCTGTCTCCCTCCCTTTTTAATCTCTATATTAATCCCCTGATCAATCTCTTACAGAACCTTGATCTACATCCTCCTAATCTAGCAAAATGCAAAATTCCGATTCTCCTATATGCTGACGATGCGGCTATTATTTCACAAACTCCCATAGGTCTGAAGAGAGCAACTACAGCAACCCTTGGGTATTATAGACAGAATAAGTTCGTCCTTAACTTTGATAAATAAAAAAAATTAGTTTTTGCTAAAAGACTGTAGGAAGTTAGCACCCACCCCTTTCCTAGAAGAATGAAATATTTTAGGAAATATTAAAAAGGCAGAATATTATGTTTCCCTGGATGAGAAATGGAGAAACATGTTTTAAAGACAAAGCAGCTCCCACCTTCCTGCCTCCCCCCTCTTTTGTCAATGGGCCAGAGGCAGAAACCCAATCCTTTGTCAATGGACCATCATCTGCAACACAATAGGATCCATCTAGCAACAGAAACTAACACAATAGAACCCGTCTAGCAACAGAAACTCACCACATGGCACCTGGAAAGATTACATCAGTCAGCAAGGCCAGCTAAGACCCCCACCCCCTGGGAGTCTGACAACCAATCAAGATACTCTTTCGGGGTCCCAGGAAGTTCAAAGCCAGAGAGGGCATAAAACCTGGGGACTCGCTGCATCTCAGCCCTTTTCTGTTCAGGAACTCAAGCCATGTGATCCTGTCCACCATTAAACCATCTTTCGAAGCAGTCTCCATGTTTCCAGTGTCTTTTTCCCCACTTGGAGCTGAGCCCAGAAGGATATTTCTTCTTACAAGACCTAGCCAATACTCCTGGAAAATAGAAGGACATACTTTAGAACAGGTTAGATACCTTGGGTATCACTTGCAAGGGACATGGAAGGCACACCTGGATCATACATTGCAAGCAGCCTATAGGTTCTCAAATGCAATTAAACATTTCTTTTATACAAGTGGAGGTCAATTAGTACCTGCTGCCTTAAAACTTTTTGAGACCAAAACATTGGCACAAATTCTATATGGGGCACAAACAGGAATCCTTGCAAAGAAAGACTTCCTAGAAACCATACAAACCAAATTCCTGCGAGCCATCTTAGCTGCACCCAAAGGAATTTCAAATACCCAGTTAAGAATTGAGGCATGCCTCAAATTCAGGTAAGAGCCTGAATTTGATGATGATGATCATTCATTGGCTATAAATGCATTTCTTTCCAGAGGGACTGTCCCCGCTATTGTTGACTGATAACTTCCCCTCCGCCTGGAAACAGGAGATAGACCACAAGCTGGGCTCTTTTGGGCTCTCACTGGTATTCTTAATGGCCCTAAGCTTTGACCAAGCAAAACAAGTAGTAATCAATAGAATGAAGGACATGAAGTTCCAAGAAGAACTAAATAGGTTTATTCTCCACAGTAGGGACAGAATCAAACCGGGTGTGTGGGAATAGGCAAGATATCTAAATGATCTGATCTTCCCAAAACAAAGAACAGCTTTCTGCAGAGCCAGATTTAACATTCTCCCCTCAGCACTCCTCCAGGGCAGGTATAAGAGAACACAAATAGGAGAACGGGTGTGTCTATGTGGTAAAGGAGAAGTCGAAGTATCTCACATGTTTTATTGTACTGTGAGTTATACAGAGTTTATAGGTCAGTGTATATTCTCCCCTTATTAGAGAGATTGCCAGGGAGGGCAGACAATTTTTACGTAGGCTTTCTCCTCCACGACTCAAACCACGCGTGTAGTGGCAAAATTCGGTGTTGCTGCAATGTCCACAAGAAAAAAATTGATTGCAGAATTATAGCTCTCAATTTGTGCCAATTTTCTGGAGATATCTCTAACAATTTTTGGAAAATTATATTTACTCACATACTTATCAGGTCTCCATTCAGGTAAACTAGGGAGTGACCTTAACTGTTTGAGAACACGTATTTTCTTAACAGGGATGTTATTATCCACTATTAATGTCAGTACTATTTTTTAATATATTGTAAACAATGCTGTATGTTTTTATTGATTTATTTTTATTTATTTATTTCATCAAGCATGTATTAGATAACAGATATAAGTATAAACGTAATTATGAATACATAAGATGGATACGAATAAAAGGGAACATTAGGACAGGGACGGTAGGCACCCTGGTGTGCTTATGCATGCCCTTAAAGACCTCTTAGGAATGGGGTGAGGTTGACAGTAGACAGTAAGATTAAAGTTTTGGGGGTTCTGGGAAGAAACCACAGAGTCAGGTAGTGCATTCCAGGCACTGACCACTCTGTTGCTGAAGTCATATTTTCTGCAATCGAATTAGGAGCAGTGTACCTTAAGTTTGTATCTATTGTTTGCTCATGTACTGTTGTGGTTGAAGCTGAAGTAGTCATTGACAGGTAGGACATTGTAGCAGATAATTTTGTGTGCTATGCTTAGGTCAGACCAAAGGCGGCATAGTTCTAAGTTGTTTAAGCCCAAAATTTCAAGTCTGGTGGCATAAGGTATTATATTGCGGGTAGATTGTAATAAAGTTATCCTCTTCTCTCTTCTCTTCTCTTCTCTTCTCTTCTCTTCTCTTCTCTTCTCCTCTCCTCCCCTCCCCTCCCCTCCCCTCCCCTCCTCCTCTCCTCCTCTCCTCTCCTCTCCTCTT
Source organism: Arizona elegans (assembly GCA_022577455.1). Lineage (NCBI taxonomy): Eukaryota > Metazoa > Chordata > Lepidosauria > Squamata > Colubridae > Arizona > Arizona elegans. Next base: position 1,859,357 of record JAKOOJ010000040.1, on the reverse strand, counting down.
CTCTTCCCATCAACATAATAGATAATTTGCAAATATATAGATACATTAGTGTGATTAAGTCCATTCACACAGTGGAACGGCCAACATAAACTTGAGAATAGCCTGAGGTTAGACAGAAGCCAGGTTCACATAGCAAGCTAAGCTATGGGTGGCGTTAAAAGGTCTGTCAGGTTTCTTTGGTGGATTAACTGAATTACACGCTGTTTCATCTTATCCCCAACTCTCAACAGCAATGGCCCCATAATCCAGGTCTGTGTCTGGCTCAGACTGCGGTTCTTGTATCACCTCACTGCTAGTTTTTGTTTAACCAAGATGGGAAACCATGAAACCATGACAAAATGTCTTGTATGGGCCCACCAGCTTTGGTTTATTGAATAAGCCTCAGTTAAGTAAAACACAGATTTGTGTGTTTGTGCCAATTCAATTCAAAGAGGAAGTGGCCATATAGTATTGTCAGAAGAATAATTTGGGGTTGCAACTGGAGCCAGAGTTATGCAATAATAAATTAAAAAATGAAATCCAGACAGTTGTGAGGCAAGGAGAATTGTTTTATTCCCGAAAGCAAAGAGGTTTGCCTATGGGGGTAGATACCTAGAAAATGAGGTACAGAAGGGGCTGTTTTATAGGGGAGCTTGTCCTAAGTGTGGAAATGTGTACGTACTAATTCTAGGATGACACTTGAGGGGCATGGGCATGTGTATATGTTGAGCCGGAAAAAGGGTTGATTAGATCAAGTGATTTGGGTTGAGTCTGTTCATTTGAACTGTGAGCATTATAACTGTGTTTACATTGTGTTAATTGAGTTTTGTGTGTTTGCTTGTGTATATTTATAACTTGAAATAAGTGTTTAATTCTTACGTTTGTGTTTAAAGGATTTCAGAGGCTGTTGATCAGTAACTCTGTGAAGTCCTGGGTTAGTTAACCTATGATTCCCTATATATTTCTACAAGTTATAAAAATTTATAAATCCTTCCCACGGTATATCTTTAACAGGAGAACAAATATTTAGAGTATTTTAGAGGGGTGGTGGAGGAAATATTTTCATTTTATGCAATCGGGAACAGACAGAGCATCAGCAGTAATCTTGATAGCTTGTCAGATTACTCCATATATAAACAAAACCACTTGGCGGTGCTTTGCAAGTCCAGAACATTGCATTATGATCTTTACAAAGTTATTTACCCATTGAGTAAGAAATGAATTTCCCTTTCTGTTAAAACACAGATTATTGCAGAATAAGGGATTGGAGGAGAGGAGAAAGCACCTCTTTCTCTCTCTATATATATATTTGCAGTTGTACCACCAGGCACCAAACCATAGCTCGGTTTTACCTCAGCTGTACCAAAGGTAAGAGTCAGCTTTTCTCACACATATTTTTTATTCATTATGTGCTATTTATACAAGAAATATACAGGAAAGAATTCTTACTTATATATTTTATATTCTAAATTAGAGGCTTAAGCTTACTATGCAGAAGAAAACAAGGTTTCAATGTTATTGCTGTGTTATAACTATTATGATGATGATTATTTTGAATTATTTCATATTTCTTAGCCTGAATATATTAGAGAAAAATTATATAGCAAGAATTAGGGAGGGCAGTTGCACTGTTTCCAGATGATAGTGGACCACACATTCCAGCATCTACAGTATTAACATTGGCTAGGCTGGAGACTTTCCTATGTTTAATATGGAAAAAACAGGATCTTTTTATGAGGAGCATTTTCCATTATAAATATAGAGCATTCTTAAAACATAATGTAACAAAGAGTGTAAAGCACAGTTAAGATAATGGTATTGCTAGGATATACATTTTAATTGATCTTAACATCAAATAACTTGGAATATTAAACAGTGTTATGTATTTTGGTGGGTCTTCCAGGTTCATTGAACACAGAACCTTTTGTGAAAATTAAAAAAAAAAATTCTGAACAGCTAGTGACCCAGATTTCCAACTCTTGATTGCAGGCAATTCGTTTCCAGAAAAACAATGAGAAAAATAATTTTGTGCGTTCTTGCTGTAATGCTTTGGTCACAAGGTAAGTTATCAGTCATGATCACAGACCCAGTCCCTTCCTCTTAAAACTGAGAGGTCCTAGATTGGAGGTCCTACATGCAGAAGCTAGCAGAAGCATGCTTGAGATCAAAGGGAGATTTGGTAGTACTTTGGGCACAATGGCCAGCACTGGCCAATTCTGCCCACTCCTAGGCTATTCTTCCCAATAATAAGCTAGTGTACTCTCTCCTCCTTTTCCTCAGAGTACAATTGAAGTGCTTTACTGCAATTGCAAGAACCAGTTGTTAAAGGCAGGGGTGAAATCCAGCAGGTTCTGGAGAACTGGTAGCGGAAATTTTGAGCACTTCGGAGAACCGGTAGCAGAAATTTTGAGTAGTTTGGAAAACCGGCAAATAACACCTCTGGCTGGCCCCAGAGTGGGGTGGGAATGGAGATTTTGCAATATCCTTCCCCCAGGAGTGGGATGGGAATGGAGATTTTGCAGTATCCTTCCCCTGCCACGCCCACCAAGCCACACCATGCCCACCAAGCCACGCCGACAGAACCGGTAGTAAAAAAATTTGGATTTCACCACTGGTTAAAGGGTTGTGTAAAATAGAGCTAAGTCAAAAATGAATCTTTTTCCTGCATTGCCTAAAACAATATGGACTTGACTTTTTAAACTTTCATGTCAAAGAACTCAAAGCATATTATTTAAATATGACAGTTTCCTTATCTTTTAATGTTTTTGTCCCCTGCTTCTGACTATAAACTGTGCTTTAGGCTATGTATTGGCTCCACCTAGTATTGGTCCATAGGTCATCTGTCTAAAATCCTTTCTCTATTTCTTAAAAGATATCAGAAATAACAACAATGTAATTTTTAATCTGCTAGGAAGGAAAGTTGTAAATGTACAATTCTGATTCCAATCCGTGTTTCCCCCCTCTCCTCATCAGCATATTTGGCACATACACTTGTGTATGTATAAACTGCCTTCCTGGCCCCCTTTGTGAATATTGTATGACATGTAACACATTGAGAAGAATGTGTAACAAAAGAAAATATACATTTGTTTTTTTAAAATTATCAACTTCCTAAAGAGAAGCTTCATAGCTGAAATTTCTAATATTATCAAAAATTTATATTTTTAATGATAATACAATGTCAGAAGAAAATATATATATTTAAAATTGTTAAATTCTTGAAGAGGAAGCTTCATATTTGAATTTTCTTATAGTAATTTTAATTAAAATTTATACTATCAATGATAAAATAACATACAAAGTAAAAAAAGAATAGCTAGAAAATGAAAATGCAGGAAAAAAAGAAAACGGAAAAAATAAAAATAAGAGGGAATAGTAAGGCAAAAGAAAAGAAATATATAAAGAAATGACTTCCCTCTTCTCAACAAATATAAACAATTTTAATAACTAACCAGTTTTTCTTAAAGTACAACAATGATCCCAACTTTCCATATCCCACCTCACACAGTCTATCTATATCAGTACTAACTCTTAAAATTAACATCTGGGTCCGTTGTTCCAAAATATTCTTCAACATGTTCAATGTTAAAATATTTTACTCCGCTCTGAAAAAGCAAGTCAAATTTAAGTGTTCTTCTCTTTAATTGTAACCTTTAGTTTGTTCTACTTACCCCTACTGCCCAAGCTTCAAAGTCTCATCCTATCAAAAGAATTCAAAGCAAAAGCATTTTCCCACAGGAAGAATTCTTACAATTAATTCCAAACTCTTATTTCAAATCAGTATGAACCTTTATTTCATTTATAAGTTTCCAAATCAAAATTGTACCCATCCTTCTTATTTATTTTATTTTATTTATTTATTTGATTTGATTTTTATACCGCCCTTCTCCAGCAGGACTCAGGGTGGTGAACAGCCGAGATAAAACAGAGCATACAAAATTTAAAAAACAGTTTAAAAGGTAATTAAATAATTTTGGCCCACAATTTAAAACAATCCAGTTAAAACCAATTTCAAATTAAAACCGAATGGATGGGATCAAGCCAGCCCGGCTAGATTAAATAAATGAGTTTTCAGGGCCCAACAAAAAATCCGGAGGTCTGGTATCGTGTGTATCTCTGGGGGTAGGTCATTCCAGAGGGCGGATGCTGCCAAAGAGAAGGCTCTCCCCCTGGGGGTCGCCAGCTGACATTGTCTGGCAGACGGCACCCTGAGGAGGCCCTCTCTGTGCGAGCGTACTGGCCAGTGGGAGGCTATTGGCGGCAGAAGGCGGTCTCATAGATACCCCGGCCCTAAGCCATGGAGCGCTTTAAAGGTGGTCACCAACACCTTGAAGCGCACCTGGAAGACCACCAGGAGCCAGTGCAGCTCGCGCAGTGGCAGTTCTGCTGTTTGTTAATTTTGTTTTAAAAAATCTTAAACTTGTATTTAACAGTTCTTTCATGAGAGGTAGAAGACTCATCTGGTGTTTTTAGACTTGTTGATCCCAAAGTTCCAAACAGCTGAAAAGCAGTTAACAATTTTTAAATATGTTTTGAAAAGAAAATATGCAAACGCAACGTTCTAATAGTTTGAGCAAGATGGCTATTCCCTCTTCTCCTGGAGCCATAAACATGCCAGAGAACACTGTTTTGTGAGTCTCTTGTAAGCAGGAACTGTCTGGAGTTGTTTTGGGCGATCTCAAGCCCTTTGTTTTTCTGGAGTGGAATTACAAAGAATCATCTACTCTCTGGCTTTTCATTTTGCCATGGTCAGCAGTTCCACTTTTAGCAGAGCTGTCTTCAGTTTGCCATTTTTTTCCCCCACAGAGGTCTGAATTCTCAAATCTTACTGAATTTGAAACAGATATTAAAATTTCCAAAATCTTTGATGCAAATAATTTCCAGCATTTTTACTCGCAAATCCCATTCATGCAATATGTTAGCTAAAAATAGCTGATGGAAATTAGAGATTGAGTTGCTGTTTTGCCTCCTCTCTTTCAGCTGTGGATGCTCTGGAATGTTATTATTGTCCCAATGGAGGAAGGTGTTTTAGCACAACTACCTGCTCTGGTAATCAAGACCGATGCATGACCATATTCTTTGCAGGAATTGGTAAGTATAATAGTGTGAAAAAAATAATTATATTTAGTTTTTTAATTTGGGAGGGGGACTTCAATGAGCTTTGAAAAAAGGCTATGGAGAATCATTAATGGATTGGAATCAGTTGGGAGAAAATTCCAAGTTTCCAAATTGCACAAAAGATGCAGTTCTATGAAGGATACTATTTTCCATTTCAGTTGCAAAGCACCTCTTTCAAAAGCTGTATACAGCCTTATTCAGTAATAGATGGATGTAATGCACATAGTCACCTTCTGGAAGGTCCCACACATAAATGAGTCAAATAAATGATCTTCAGACATGGAACATAATGACCCTTGGCTAGAATCTGAAATGAACTCAGTATGTTAACTCATTTCCCAAATTCAAAAGAAAATGTTTTTTCCCCACCAAAATGATGACTGGATTTTCTCCTGGAAGTGGTTGCGGGGTATATTGTTTTCCGAGTCCTGATCTTTACTAGCTCTATCAAGGCAAGGGCTCAAGAGGTCCAGGAGTCACCTCACCCTTCACCTCAAGAGCCAGGAGTCCTGGGGTGGATTTTATTTCTATTTCTCTGTGAACCTGGGCAATAGGTTGTTATTGTTATTGAGCCAGCCATTGTCCAGGAATCATTTGGCCCAAGATGCACCTTTCAGGACTGAAAAAATCCTAGGATACCTAGCTTCCAATGCCCATCAAAATTTACATTGGTGTCTCAGGTATCCAAACAAACAGAACTGACTAGATTAATCTGGACCCTGAAACAAAGGTATTGCTCAAGAAGAAAAATGAGGGACAATTCTTTATCAACAGTTTATGCAATGTTACTCATTACTTCAAGTTCAGGCTGCTCTACAAGACTTAGATGATAGTGCAAGCAAAATGCCTAATAGTGGGATTGCCAATGCATTACCAGACAGCCTGCTGATTTTTTCGGATATCAGGGTTGTTTTCAGGGGAGCAGATAGGTCACTTTCAGATCTCACCATCTTGCCTCAGTCTCAGTCTTGCTGTTCATGTGAAACACATTTTTCACATGAAAGAAGCAAGAATTTGGAATAATGTGGATGTGCCACATGCCTGACCCAGCTTCCTGACGAAATGAAGAAAGGGTAATCTATCTAGGAGCTTCCATTGTTAACAAGGGACAATGTTGGTGAAGTGGAAAATTAGATTTATTTTTTCCATAAGCAGTCACAAGTTCTTTTTTTTTTTCCTGTAGGATTCCAGCCACCAAGATATGCCAAGAGGTGTGGCTCTCAGTATGAGTGTCAACTTCTGAATTCAGTACAGGGAGTTAGTGCCACTTGTTGTGGCTATGACAGATGCAACCGTTAGCATTCACTTTAAACTGGAGACCTTCTCAATGATATCATTGGCCTCAACTGATTGTACTGGATGTGAATTGTCTGAAATTGAAGAGTGATTTGGAATGTGCTGCCCAGTAATATTCTCATTCCGTCCTATATGAATGGGAAAATAAATAAAACATGGCATCTTTCATTGTGTACTGTGAAAAAGTGCTTGTTTGGTCTATCTCGTGTCTACACTAAATCAATGTTTTTGGAGTTTCCTCAGGTATCGTATTGATAATGTTGCATAAAAGCTAACACAAGTGTACATAATATCCCTAAACATCACAACACTATGCCAATTTTCAAAACTCAAGACGAAAAGGAAAAGAAGAGCCTTAACACTATTTCACAGCAATATCTCCATCATTTTCTTTTTTCTTAACCAACTTCAATAGCTGGTTAGCAGATTTTTGGGGAAGCCCTGATCTTCAGATGCTGCCTTTAAATGTCAACTTGGTCTACAATAAATTGTCTCCCACCCACCATTTTAGTGAGGTTGTGGAGCCACCCTGGCATATAGAACCAATCTCTGGGTGTGCTGAGAAGGGAATGTTCCCCTAACAGAACTATGCCCTTCTAGGAATCAACAAAGGATGACTCCAACCAGACACAACATAGAGGTGCTATTAAGGCCTACCTTGTGGTGGTAAGAGTGGGAAACAGCTTTTTATTCCTTGCTCATTTTGTCCTCAGAGTGTCACCCGGTGGCCGATGACCTGTTCCAGATCATCTGGCCCCTCCTGGGATGGGGGGCTGTGTGTGCTCAGGTGATCATCTTCAGGGCTGTGCAGAAGAATTTGTTCAACCTCTGACAAAGTCACTCAGATTCATTCCCATGTGTGGAGCAAGTTCATGCAACATGCCTGAGGAGTAGTCTTGTCCAGTTATCTGGGAACAGTTTGACACGTTGAACATAGACAAGGTCCTCAATGGTGTCAGCGCCACCACCTGTCGTAAGATCCTTGTCCCCCTTGGATGGTGAAAGCCTCCAAGACAGTGACTGGCAGGTGAATTCAGGCAGTGATTAACACATTGTTACAGGAGGGGACATTTCCAGGCCTTTTAAAGAGACCCTGGCTCACCCCTTCCTTAAAAAGCCATCATTTGAACCCACCTGCTTGGACAATTTTCATCCTGTTTCCAATCATCCCTTTTTAGGGAAGGTGGTGGAAAAGGTGGTTGCCTGGCAGCTTTAGAGGGTCCTGAATAAAACAGATTATCTGGACTCCTTTCAATCAGGATTCAGGCTTGGTTATGTTCTGCCCCAGCTATGGACCCCAAAGAACGCAGCACACACAAAGTCCGTTCAACCCTTAGTTTACTAAATAAACCAGTTTTTTACAACAACGGCTGTTAATTAACTGCATTAACAGCCACCAAGAATTTAAAAAATAATACTGAAAGCTTACTGTGGTTGGCAGAATGCCCAGAAGCAATTTACAGGAAGCTGATAAGATAAGCAAGACAAGACACGAAGCTATGAGAACAGAGTTGTTCCCTGCAAATTGCTTCAGTTGGCGTTCCTCCTTAAACAGGCTAAGGGAGTGGCCAATTAGCCCCAAGCATTACTCTCTCGAGACCTTTTCCTGAGGAGCCACTCCTGCCTTTTGGCAGCTCTGTACGCCTGTGCATCAAGAAGAGGCTCCTCCTCTTTGTCCTCTTCACTTAAGGGAGCTTCTGGAGGTTCTGAAGGCCCTGGCTGAATCCCCGCCTTTGGCACCACATCTTCTCCAGCCTCCTCATTGTCCGACTCGAGTGCCAGCTGCATAGGCTGCTGGCACAGCACCACACCAACCTCCTCACTATCTGAATCAGCTGCCAGTTGCACAGGCCGCATATGGGCCACAACAGGTTATTGGACCGAAATGGCATTGGTCATGCTTGATGATCTCTGGCGAGAGTGGGATTGGAATAATGCAACCACCTTTGCTCTCTTTGACTCTTTGGCAGTTGATGCAGATGTGCATATCGTCATCATTTTCCTTAATGTTTGTGGTTTATATAGAGTTCATATCACTCTGTGTAACTGCATCCTTGCAAGTGCCCAGAATCTTGGGAGCTTTGGATTCTTGGATTCTTAGTTGGTACTTTGGTTTATCAGGAGTTCTGGGAGATTAAAATACTGGGGTGCCCCTGGAAGAATAATGAAGAGAACTTCTGATCAGACAAGGGTAAAAGCCTATATCTAGGATTAAAGTAAAGGTAAAGGTTCCCCTCGCACATACTGTATGTGCTAGTTTTCCCTGACTCTAGGGGGTGGTGCTCATCTCCGTTTCAAAGCCAAAGAGCCAGCACTGTCTGAAGATGTCTCCGTGGTCATGTGGTAGGCATGACTAAATGCCAAAGTGTTAGGGAATGGGGTTGAGGGGTCCCCTGGACCTGGAACCAGCTCATGAGCAAACGCACTAGGACTGAAATAAATCTGACAGAGGAGTCTTGTGTAAAAATATAATTTACTTTAAAATATTTAAAAAGCACTATGTCTTTAAGAAAGCACATTAAAAACAAAGTCTTATCTTGGTTATGTGAAGCAAGGCTATCTCCCTAGATGCCTCTCCACAATACCGAAACAGTTCACAAGAGAATAAAGCTAACATGAAGATAAGCAGCTTCGGTGTCGATACATCATCGAGGTAGTAGAAGGACAGCAGCACAAACTTCACAGCTAAAAGTCACCTGAAGTAAAAATAGTTCAAACAGCAAATGTAGCTTGAAGTTTGTGGGAGGAAGAATGTCCAGCAACAACAGTCCCGATGATAGCTTGCGTGCTTCAAAACAGCAAAAGGCAAGCATCCGTAGGAGTATCTCTGCAGCAGCGTCTGGAGTCCTTATCTGCGTTCTCCTCCCATCTGCGACGTTGCACTGAGCTCTGCTTGCAGCTTCCAGCAAGAGCTCTTGCATCTAGGCCTAAAACAGCGTTTAGGCCCAAGTAGCAAGCGAAAAGGTCCTTGCTTATATGGGGAGTTAACCTGCAATTAACTAGGGCAGGGAAGGCTTGCAGGTAATTGCAAACAGGAGATGGCTTGATTGAAACATACTGTTTATGACTGATCATGTAGCCACAGCAATCCTGAAAACACTCGTGACAATCCCCTTCTCTGCGGCTATTTGATTTTGTTAACAAACATACATTCTACATTGGGTACATGTACACATCAATGGTAAATACATTCACATAGCCATCGATATTTTACCCAGGAGATAGTGATGCTGGTCACGGGGCAACGGTTTGGTAAACACATCCGCTACCTGTTCCTTGATTTCACAATATACAGTCTTAATGAAACCTGTTTTCACCAATTTCCTCATGTTTGTTATTGATATCAATATGGCACGATCTCTGGCCTACAACATCGGCTTCCGATATGTTAATGGCAGTCATGTTGTCCTCATATATTTTTATAGGATGTATGGACTGCCTCCATAAGCTTACCAAGAGATCGTCGAACCAAACAAGGTTGTTGGAAGCTTTGGACAAACTGACATACTCAGCTTCCTCTGTGGAAGTCGCAATTAGCTTCTGCTTCCCAGAGTACCAATACACGGGGCTACTATTTAGGTATACAATGTACCTCGAGGTACTTTTTCTAGATCTAACATCCCTTGCCCAATCAGCATCCGAAAAACAACTCAATCTTAGTTCTCTAGTTGCTTCTGGTTCCATAACAATGAATAGTTCACAGTACCTTTTAAATATCTCAGAAGTCGTTTGATTCCGCTCCAATGGTACTGTGTGGGATGTTCAGAATGTCTAGATGACACATTTACACTTAGACTGATGTTCGGTCTAGTCCAATTTGCAATGTACAACAACAACCCAATCACGGACTTGTAAAGGGTCTTATCTTCAAACTCCGTGCTCTGAGTGTACATACTCTTAAGGAAGTCTGTTGCCATAGGGGTATCGCATGGCTTCGCCTCTACCATGCTACACTTTTTAAGCAATTCCAGGATCTTATCTTCCTGAGAGAGCCGAAACCCCTTCTCGGTTTTTATGAATTGCACCCCTAAAAATTTGCTAATGTGACCTAATGGTTTTAAGGCAAAACTTTTACTTAGGTCCTCAGAGAACTTCCTTTGCCTGTTCTCTGATTTGCAAATATATAGGATGTCATCAACGTACAACAGTACCGTTTCCCTAATGCCCTGATCTTCCTTGACAAAAACACACTCGTCAGCCGACGATGGTAAAAAGCCCATCTCTCTCAGGCTTTTAGTGAGACACTCGTACCATCGCTTACCAGATTGTTTCAAGCCATATAGGCTCTTGTTCAACAACCACACATCGTCTTCCCGATGGCTTACTCCCTGAGGAATCCTCACGTACAGCTCTTTGTCTAACTGGGCGTGCAGGTACGCGGTCTGAATGTCGAACTGATATACATGTTTGCCTCGCATGGTAGCGATAGTGAGAGCTGTTCTCACACTCTCAGGGCCCACCGTGGGCGAGAAGGTGTCCTCATAATCGTCAGGGAATCTCTGCGAGAATCCCTGCGCTACTAGTCTCACTTTATAGATGAAACCCCCACCTTCAGTGGGCTTTTGCTTGAAAAGCCACCTGGTGCTGATCACCCTCTTGTCCTTGGGCAATCTTGTTGGCATGAATACATCCAGCCTTTTCAGGCTGTCTAATTCTGTATCCATGGCGGCCAGCCACTTCTGTCGTTCATGGTCAGGTAAAGCCAGCACATCCTCATATTTCTGAGGCGTGGCCGAAACCTGGTTGATTGAGGTAACAAAGTCATCGTACCTCTTAGGCCTATTGCCTCTAGTAGCCCTAACTGGTCTGCCTCTGGGCGTGTCACTAACATCAGAGTTTTCTGATGAGTCATCTGCCTCGTGACTCTTGCTATGCGTCTCAGAAGCTGGGTGCCTATCCTTCCTGGCTACCCCCATCTTACGCTTTAGCATCCCTTTCAAGGGTGCCTGGGATACACGCTCCCCAGAACCAGATGTATCCCTATCATCAGATAGGTTCTCTGATACATCCTCCGTTTGTCTACAACAACTACGGGAAGGGTTCTGAGTAAGAATCTCATTGGCCCCTTCGTGAAAGGTGGCAGACCTTGATATCATGAGTTTCCCGTTAGGGTAGGCAAACCTAAATGCCTTGGAGCCCTGCTCGTAACCAACGAATCTCAGTTTAACATAGATACTGTCTCCATTTCTCCTGAGCTCCTTCGGGACATGAACATCGGCCATCATCCCAAAAACGTGGAGATGTGCCAAGCTAGGCTTATGGCCGTATAGCACCTCGTATGGGGTCTTCTGCACCACGCTAGACCACACTCGGTTCAAAGTGTAATTCGTGTATCTAACTGCTTCTACCCAGTACGCAAAGTTTAATCCGGAATCTTCTAGGGCGCACCGCATCATTGTTTGTAATACGTTGCTGTGCTGCTCTGCGACGCCATTTTGAAACTTAGAGTAAGGCGCAGTGCGTAAGTGGACTATGCCCTTACTCCTCAACCAGCTGGAGAATTGACTAGAATTAAATTCAGTCCCTCTGTCAGTTAAGATCTTCTTAACCCTGACCTGATGCTGGTTCTGGACCAAGTTACAAAATTCTTTGAACCTAGTCAGCGTTTCATTTTTGGACATTAAGGGAAAAACGAATCCAAATCTGCTATGGTCGTCTACTATGGTAAGGAAGTACCGTCTCTTACCAACTGAAGGTGCAAATGGACCCACCAAATCCATATGGATGAGTGAAACGGGTGGTCGGAGTACCTCTGAGACCTCTTGGGCGCAGATTTCACTTTTGACTTTGTACTCCTACAAATTGAACAATCTAGAAATGTGTTACAATCATTGATCTTGGTTCCCCTTGAGTGTTCGGTTACCCTTTTCACTATAGGGAAACTCACATGACCTAACCTGCGATGCATCAAGTGAGCACATTCATTGTGCAACGGCTCACCTATAGCAATTGCATTAGCATTTTCAGGTTCCCTATTATCTGACTCTAAATTAAAACTTATAAAATTTTTATTAACTTTACATTTATCGTTACAAGGCTTCCTCTGGTGAAAGTCTTGATCCTTATCACCTAGTTCTAACTGTGATTCATTGTTACTACCAAATGAAATAGTGTTATTGCTATCACTGGAAGTCTCAGCATTCGTATTGGGGGGAATAATAAGGCAAACCACCTATCTTCAAAACCTCCCCAATCACACATTTGTTGTTTTTGATCACAGCTGTTCCTCCTGAGAACAGAATCTCCATTCTCGGGTTCTCACATATCCTCATTAGGCTTAGCAAATTATGGTCTATCTCAGGTACATACAATGCTCCATTAATTTCTCCTATCCCAGGAATATAAACATCTCCAATGCCAACAACATTCACCTTTTTACCGTCTGCAACTTTGACCATGGATTGATGCCTTCTCATATTAACAAACAACCTTCGGTCACTCACAACATGGTTACTGGCCCCACAGCCCATTAACCATAGTTGCTCTCGCTGTTCCCTTGTAAGCTTTGACTCAGTAGTTTCCACTATGCCTACAGAACTATCATTAAACCTGAGATTGTTCCCTTTATTGCCTCTATTTGGCTTTTTACCCCTTTTGTGGTTAGGAACATCTTCACTTGGCTTTCTGCTGGGAGGGAATGACCTCCTTTTATATTTATTATCAGAAGGTGTCCTTGAGCATGCCCTAGCATTCATGTTTTGTGGGCAATCCCTTCTATAATGTTCTCTTGAACCACAATTAAAGCGTGGTACTCCGATAGTATATGCTCTATCTGAACTATCAGGCTTTCTTAAAGGTTTTTCCTTTTTGTGAAAAGCCGCCCTGCATTTTCGCAAGTTATCTTCTGCAATCAATTTGCCAGATAACACTTCTAAAGATAAGTTATTACAATCAACATTATCCAGTTGCGATATAAAATTATCCCAGCTAGGATCAAGGGAATTGAGTATAACAGTAATGAGGGTTTGTTCAGACACTGTTTCCCCCCTCAACATCAATTCCTGCCTTAACCTGTTTAACTCACATAAGTGTTCATTAATATCTACTCCCGCCTTCAACCTTGCAGAACTCCCTATAAACTCTGTTTGTAACATGGGAGCTTTTTGAACAAAATAGCTTATGCAGTTTTACCCAGACTTCTGTTACGGTCAGGTTACAAGATATACTGGGATATAGTGCAGGGTCAATGAACATCAATAAGATACAAAAGGCCTTATGATGTAAAAGATCAACTTCTAAGGACCATGGTCTGGGTGGGGGGTTTTAACAACAACGATAAAACATTCTCTTTCATTAATATTACTTGAATATTCTTAACCCATTCCTTAAAATTTCCTCCACCCACACTTAAACTTTTAAAATTAGGAGGAAGAACCTGTACATTATTAAACATGGAAACAGACATTAATTGATGTTCAGGGTGTGGTCCGTCCTGGAACAGGCAATAAGGCATTGGAATGGAAGCACACAGCACAGTGTCTTCCATCTGGCATTCTGACGGTCGTTCCTCCCCAATGGGAGGGATTAAAACTTCACGTTGTGCGGATGCAAAGCTCGTCCTGGTTTGATCACAAAAACTCGAGGGTCCTCTCTGGTACACATCTCTAGGAATCTTTGGACGTGCTCCCAAATTCCTATGTTCAGTTGAGGCAGCCTCTGGAACCGTCCTGGATGTTGATGCCATCACGGACGGATATATCCCACTCGTGGCATGCGCTGAATTGGTCGCAGACATCAGGGGTAAATTGGTACGTGCAGCTACTATTTGTTGAGCCGATGGCGCCTGCAAACCATCGCCTAAAATGGTTGCCAAAGTTTCTATCACATTTGCAACCTTACGCTCAACATGAGAGCCTCTTAAATTTTTAGCAGAAGTCATTGACGTCATCAAGGGAGCTAAAGTCTTTATGGCCTGATCTATGATGGCTTCAACAGCAGGTGGCGCAATATCAACTTGGCCATGCTGGTTTAACAAAGAAGCAGGAACATTCGAGTCAGGCAGTCTGTTATCCCCCATTCTCCACTTATGGTCTGAGGTAGGGGTTTTAGGAAAAGATTGAAAGTCTCTTACCGATCCTGTGTTTTCTAGGACTTCAATCTTCTTTCCTTTCACGGCTGGATTCTTTAATAATTTGCTAGAACCAGCAGTCAGGTTCTGACTTGTTATAGGCAAACCTAAAAACTGAAGGATTGCCTTCCTAAATTCATCATCCACCTCTAAATTTATTTTCAAGACCTGAAGTGGCGTTCTTCCAGTCTCTACTTCTTTAGGTGATGATGGTTTACTCACTATCTTAGGCACTTCAGAAGTTAAGGCCTCTGCTCCAAAACCTACAGCTCTACTACTCTCTAAGTCAATTAGAGTTTGGGGTTCTTCAGCCAAAACATTTTTGGCCTGAGCCCCAGACAGTCCAGTTTGTGACTTCATACTTTTTGCTGCTGCTGCTGCCCTAGTCAACATCTGTTCAACTGCAGACATTCCAGTCTAGCGCATTACCACATGAGTGAAGGTTCGCGCAACCATCCTCTGCTACCAACTGTTAGGGAATGGGGTTGAGGGGTCCCCTGGACCTGGAACCAGCTCATGAGCAAACGCACTAGGACTGAAATAAATCTGACAGAGGAGTCTTGTGTAAAAATATAATTTACTTTAAAATATTTAAAAAGCACTATGTCTTTAAGAAAGCACATTAAAAACAAAGTCTTATCTTGGTTATGTGAAGCAAGGCTATCTCCCTAGATGCCTCTCCACAATACCGAAACAGTTCACAAGAGAATAAAGCTAACATGAAGATAAGCAGCTTCGGTGTCGATACGTCATCGAGGTAGTAGAAGGGCGGCAGCACAAACTTCACAGCTAAAAGTCACCTGAAGTAAAAACAGTTCAAACAGCAAACGTAGTTTGAAGTTTGTGGGAGGAAGAATGTCCAGCAACAACAGTCCCGATGATAGCTTGCGTGCTTCAAAACAGCAAAAGGCAAGCATCCGTAGGAGTATCTCTGCAACAGCGTCTGGAGTCCTTATCTCTGCTTCTCCTCCCATCTGCGACATTGCACTGAGCTCTGCTTGCAGCTTCCAGCAAGAGCTCTTGCATCTAGGCCTAAAACAGCATTTAGGCCCAAGTAGCAAGCGAAAAGGTCCTTGCTTATATGGGGAGTTAACCTGCAATTAACTAGGGTGGGGAAGGCTTGCAGGTAATTGCAAACAGGAGATGGCTTGATTGAAACCATACTGTTTATGACTGATCAAGTAGCCACAGCAATCCTGAAAACACTTGTGACACAAAGCCACACGGAACACTGTTACCTTCCAACCAAAGGTGGTCTCTATTTTTCTACTTACATTTTTTATGTGCTTTCGAACTGCTAGGTTGGCAGAAGCTGGGACAAGTAACGGGAGCTCACCCCATTACGTGGTGCTAGGGATTCGAACTGCTGAACTGCCGACCTTTCGATCGACAAGCTCAGCGTCTTAGCCACTGAGCCATCACATCCCTTTGAGCTACCGCGTCCACATATCTAGGATTATCTCATGGCAATAGGGCTGAAGAAATGTCAGCCTTTCTTCAGCCTTATTGCATCTGCCAATCATCATTCAGCAGCTTTGTTTAAGATAATAAGATAACCCAGTCCCTACTGGGGAAAGAATATGCTACAGGAACTTCAGCAGAAATTGTTAATGGTAAGGAAACTGTTGATTATTTGGAACACACACACCAAAAAAATCTGGGTGACTCCAAAAATAATGAAAAATTTAAGAAAATATTGGAAAATGCGCATTCCTCTCTTTGGAAGCAGGAATGGAAACTCAATTTAAAAGTAATGCTATTAAGGAGGAACAAAAGCCAATCTCATATGAAGGGGCAGGTGAAACTATAACAGACCCCCAGCAAAATTTGAACATCAATTTTTATTTCCCTAGATTTGATACTGCCATTAGTTCTGTAGATGAGAGATTTGTCCAGATGCAGACAATTAATTCGGTGTTCAGTTTCCTTTTTAACATACATAATTTGCCCTAGAAGTCAGAACAGAATGTAATGGACTACTGCGTACAATTGCAATCATCTTTAAAGCATGGAGAATTTTGATGCTGTTGATTTAGGCAGAAAATTCTATCAAGGAGAGTTCCAAGATGTTTACCACCATTAGACCCTTTGCATTTCATATGCAAAAACAAATTAATCGTCAGTTACCCAAGCAATTCCTAGTACAATGAGAAGAGGACAACCACATATACTTGCAACCGTACATAGCGGTAGGAAAACAAAACCTTGTTTCACGTCAGCTATATAAAAGGTAAGGTTCACCTCTTCTTTGACATTAAGTTTAATTAATTTGTTGCCGATTTATGCAATAAATGTACAGTACAAAATTAAAACTGAGTAATGGACCTTATGTCCTAAATTAGATGAAGAAATACAGGTTTGGTTCTCCAGAGAAAACATGGTTTTACTATTTATTGTCATTGCAGCATTATTGTAATTATAATAATTATTATGATTCAGCCAGATGTTTAGACTAGGTTTGGCATTTTATCTCTCTTTCAAGTCTTTCACAATAACCTGGGATAGGCAGATGTTATTTAATAACATTAAAGGTATCATTGTAGGATGTAAAGTGTCTCAAGTAAAACTGCCTTATGTAATAGTTAAAAATAGTATTCTTTTCCCAGTGAGTAAAACAAAGTCAATCATTTTTCCAAGAATATACAATTTAAATTATTTTAAGAAATAAAACTCCTCAGAATATATGTAATATAGGCTAATCTTGCAAGTTAAATTGTATTATGGTATGTATTAATATGCACAGTCTTTTTTGAAAATCAAAAGAAAGGGTACTCCGAACAGCTAATGACCCTAATTTCCAACCTTTGACTGCAGGCAATCCATTTCCAGAAAAATAATGAGAAAAATTGTTTTGTGCGTTCTTGCTGTAATGCTTTGGTCACAAGGTAAGTTACCACTCAGGATCGCTCAACACTGACCCTTCTTCTTTTACAAATGCAGTCCCTTCCTCTTAAAACTAAGAAGAAGGCTGGGAACAAATTCATAGACCAACTCAAATATTGGTCTCAAATATTGTTACTATGTCTTTATTCTATTTTCTAAGTTAGGGCCCATGTCAGGGCACTGGGGAAACCCAAGTTGGTGAGATGCAAGCAAGAATATAAAGGTCACGGGTGTCAAACTCGCTGCATCACATTGATGTCATGTGACGTATCATGACGTTTTTTGCCTTCACGGAGCTAGGATGGGCATGGCCTACGCGTGATGCATTCGGCCTATGGGCCATCAGTTTGACACTCTGATATAGGTAGTCCTCGACTTATGAGTACAATTGACCCCAAAATTTTTGTTGCTAAGTGAGACAGTTGTTAAGTGAGTTTTGCCCCCATTTTACGACCTTTCTTGCCACAGTTGTGAAGTGAATCACTGCAATTGTTAAGTTGGTTACCCGGCTGTTGAGTGCATCTGGCTTCCCCATTGACTTCGTTTGGTCAGAGGTTCACAAAAGGCGATCACATGATCCCAGGACACTGCAACTATCATAAATGTGAGTCAGTTGCCAAGAATTCGAATTTTGATCACATGACCCCGAAGATGCTATAATGGTAATAAAAACCGTTCATAAGTCACTTTTTTCGGTGCAGTTGAAACTTCAAATGGTCACTGAACAAACTGTTGTAAGCCGATGACTACCTGTATCGGTTTACAGGTAGTCCTTGATTTACAACCATAATTGAGCCTGAAGGAGCCATGAACCATAAAGGAGCCTTGGTGGCGCCGCAGATTAAACTGCTGTTAAAGTAGCACTTAGCTGCCAGCTGCCTGCAATTACTGCAAGTTCAAATCTCACCAGGCTTAAGGTTGACTCAGCCTTCCATCCTTTTGAGGTTGGTAAAATGAGGACCCGGTTTGTGGGGGCAATAAGGTGACTTTGTATAAAAAGAACACTTTTTATTCAGGGGGCCTCAAAAAGCCCTACTAAGCAGGTATAAACAAAAAGTATGAAGGCTATTGCTTAATGCATTGTAAGCCGCCCTGAGTCTCCGGAGAAGGGCAGCATATAAATCGAACTAATAAATAAATAAACAAATAAATTATGGTCATAAGTCATTGCAGTCGAAAGTCAAGGCAACTATTTATTTGATTAGAAGTAATTTTCCAGCCTATTGTTAAGCAAACACAATGATTGTTAAGCAAACAGAATGGTCATTAAGTGAACATTGTGGTTGTTAAGCAAACCCATTCAATCTGAGGAATTACTGTTGGAATTGCTTGTTGCTATAAAACCTTCATTTTACTACAAAAGTGTTCTGCAAAAGTGTCAATTGACAAAACTAGGATTGATACAGATAATCCTCGATTTATGGCTGTAATTGAGTCTGCAATTTTGCTCATAACAGTTGTAAAGTGGGTCACCCTGTGACCGAATCTGACATTATGAGCTTTTTTTGCAATGGTTGTTAGGAGAACGCTGCTTTTGTTAATGCAAAACAACCTAATGCCAAGGTTGTTGAATGAAGCGACTAAACAACAACAACAAAAGAAATAAGTGTCAGTTTCCATCAAAAACATCATCAATTGCAGTCACGTGACTATGAAACATTGCAAATGACCATAAATGCAGTCATGTGACCGAGGGGGGACAAACATTGAAATATCAAATACAGGTCGCCTCTTTTTCAGGCTCTGTTGTAACTTCAGTCATGAAGTGACGGTTCATAAGTCGAGAGCTTCCTGTAATAGCGATAGGTAACTATAGACAATTTTTTAAAACAATTTCCTTATCTCTTGCCTTTAACGATTTTGCTTACTAGTTCTCAATATAAAATCAGATTCATAACAGAATATAACATAATAGCATTTTTTAATTTATAAAGAGAAAACGTCATGTTTTAATCTCAAATTTTACTAAAATTGAAGCCCAGAGCCTAAACATTCTAAAACGTTTGGTGCAAATGTCTTTCTGAATTTTTACTTAAAAATCCCATTGATGAAACATGTTCACGAGAGTATGTTCTATGAAAATTACAGTTTTAGTTGCCATTTTGTCTCCTCTCTTACAGTGGTGGATGCTCTGATTTGCTTTAATTGTCGCAGAAGAAATTGTTTAAGGACTACCCTTTGTCCTACTTTTATGGAAAAATGTATCACCGTAACTCAGGAAAGCCCTAGTAAGTAGAATAGCTCGAGAAATATGAGAAACGATTATATTTAGTTCATTTTTCTTAATTGGGGAAAAATGCTTCAGTGAGTTTTCAGTGGAAGATTGTGCTGGTTCTTGACACATATGCAAAGATAAAAGGGAGAAGATTCAAATGGAGCTGCACAAATCTTGCAAAAGGTGCGGTCCTACTCAGTGATATATGTGAGGAATAGATGTTTTATTTATTTTATTTTATTTATCTATTGGTCAAACAAAAATTACAAATTCGAAGGAACAAAATGAAAAAACTAAAATCTGACAGGGACGAGGGGCACGTTAGTGCACTTATGCACACCCCCTTAGGAACCTCGAAAATATGGGATGAGGTCCACAGAAGTTAAACTGGAATTAAAACTGTGAAAGTTAGTAGCTGAACCAACTGAATCAAGTAAGATATTCCAGATTTTGACAACTCTGTTACAAAAAATTGAATTTTTTACAATCAAGTTTAAACCGGTTTACATTACGTTTAAAGCGGTTGTTCACACACATTATATTATGATTAAAACTAAAAAAAAATTTAAAAAATCATTTGCAGGTAAATTGTACAATTTCGTATGCAATACCTAAATCTGACCGTAAGCGTGGCAGTGCTAAACTATCAAAACCCAAAATTTCAAACCTAGTAACATAAAGTATTCTATTGGACAGAAGAGTGCTCAGTTGTGTTAATGTCCAAGAGGTGGTAAGGATTACAAATGTTCAACAGTTGTACAATATTCTAGGATTGATCTAATATATGTTTTGTAAGCTCTAGTGAGCAATATGGGATTTCCAGAAATTTTATTTTAGTAGAATTAAATTCACAACTTAAAAAGTGCTTTTTTAAGCAATGCGGTTACAATAAATTTTAGAATATAAATCATTAGAGATGAGTACACCCTGGTCTTTAACAAAATTTCTGTTTCTCTCTGAAGTTAGGCAATACTGTACCCAATCCTTATGGAGTCAGCCATTGTAGCAATAACATGTCAGAGATTCTTTGACTCAGGAGGCATCTTTCAGGATTGAAAGAATCCTGGAATAAGTAGCTTCCACAGCCCACCAAAATTTGCATTAGTGTCTCAGGTATCCAAACAATAAAACTGACTAGATCAGGGGTGTCAAACTTGATTTCATTGAGGGCCGCATATCAGGGTTGTGTTTCACCTTGGGGGGGGGGGGGCGTCTGGGGTGGATGTGGCCAGGGTGGGCATGGCCAGCTTGACATCACTTGTGTCAGGGCGCCTGTGGTGGCCAGAGTGCTCTGCCAGTGAAAACGGGCTCCTGAGCTCCATTTTCAGCTGCGATGGCCTCCTGCAAATCTCTGCCAGCGAAAACGGAGCTCGGGGGGGACATGCACATCATTCGCTGTTTCCAGGGTGGCTCCATAGGCCAGATCTAAGCACCTCGTGGGCGAATCTGGCCTGTGGGCCTTGAGTTTGACACCCCTGTACTAAATTAATCTGGACCCAGGAACAACTGCAAGGGTTGCACCAGTGGTGAAATCCACTTACCTTCGCTACCGCTTCGGGAATGGGAATGCATGTACGCCTCTTCTGTGCATGAATAGAGCCTTCTGCACATGTGCAGAGGATCAAAAATGGGACATAATGACTTCCCGGTGGGTGGGCATAGCCTCCCGTCGCCGGCGTTACTGGTTCACGCAAGCCGGATAGAACCGGCTGGATTTCACTGCCGGACTGTACTAAATATTGTTCAAGAAGAACAACGAGGGACAATTCTTTATTGATAGTTGATGCAATGTTACTAATTTCTTCACGTTCAGGCTCCTCTACATGACTTTGTTTATTGGGCGTGCAAAATGCTTAATAGTGGGATTGCCAATGCATTACCAGACAGCCCGCTGATTCTTTTGGATATCAGGGTTGTTTTCAAGGGAGCAGGTAGGTCACATTCAGACTCACCACCCCGCCCCAGTCTCAGTCTTGCTATCCAACATATTTTTCACATGAAAGAAGCAAGAATTTGGAATAATGTGGATATGCTCCATACCTGGCCAAGCAGGTAATGACTGCCTGACCAAATGAGGAAAGGGTAATCTATTTAGGATTGCCCATCGTCAACCAAAGACAAAGGATTGGTGAAGTGAATGATTAGATTGATTTTTTGCTAACTAAAGCCACTTTTTTTTCTCTCCCGTAGGACACAAGAAACCAAATATTATGAAGAAATGTAGCACAGAGTTTATATGTCAAATAATGAAATTAGTAGTAAAACCAGTTATTCGTGTCATTTGTTGTGACTCTGACAAATGCAATCGTTAAGTGTTTATTTTCATCTAGAGACCTCCTCAGTGATTTTCATAGATCTCAACTCCTGGGCGCTTTACGTGATTTATTTGCAATCCAAGAGCAAAGTGGAATGTGGCCTGTGATCGAAAAACAAATAAAAATATGGGGGTTTTCTTATGTCTACCCGTGTCTACACAAAATCAGAGTGGTTGGAGTTTTCCCTGGTTTTGGTGATTTTGCAGAAAAAGCTGCCACAACGCTACATAGCTTCTGCAAATCATTGTGGAAGAAATGACAAGAAAGTGTAGGGATGCAATCCCCCTTTCCCCGGGTTACCTTAAGAACTCTATATAGGTAGTCCTCGACTTACAACAGTTCATTTAGTGACCGTTCAAAGTTACAATGGCACTGAAAAATCTCACTTATGAATCATTTTTCACACTTACGAACACTGCAGTATCCCCATGGTCACATGATCAATGATTCAGATGCTTGGCAAGGGGTTCGTGTTTATGACAGTTGCAATGTCCCAAAATCAGCTTTTGCAACCTTCTGACGAGCAAAATCAATGGGGAATTCAGATTCACTTAACAACGGCGTCACTAACTTAACAAATGCCATGATTCACTTAACAACTCTGGCAAGAAAAGTCGTAAAATGGGGCAAACTCACTTAACAAATGTTTCACTTAGCAACATAAAATTTGGGCTCGATTGTGGTCGTAACTCGAGGACTATCTGTATTGCTCTCTCTCTCTAATGGGATAGCAGAATAATCTTGGGAGACAGGAGGAGAAGAAGTCACAGTCTAGACAAGGGTCATACTGAAGCTAATTCAGCTCACAAAAAGAATAAGTGCAGAGAAAGGGACTCAGAAGAGATCCTTTCCCAGTTCCCTGGAGAGTAAAAGCCAGGTGGGGAGAAGTCCTTTCAGACTTGCAAGATTCAGTCACTGTAACCTTACAATAAAAGCAGTGTTAATACTCATGGCTTGATTTTTATTTTATTTTTTTGGTTAGGAGTGCCTTGAAGGGGTGACAGTATCACCCCACATTGAATTACTGCTTGCCTGTGCATTCTATATTGAACGTTGATTACTCTCTGATATCCTTATCTTGTACAGACCATAACGTACATGTGCTAGTTGTCTGAGACACATGTTGTTTATTTCCACGTTATCAGAGTCCCATTCTGCAGAAAGGACCTTTAGATATACAGTAGCTTCTCTTATACCACTTGAATAAACTTTGGGGCTCTTTGCTTTATGAGTGCATTTATTGTTTTGAATTCCAAGAGAACTTACTGGCTCTCAACTAGCTGTTGGGTGGCCTAACATTTGGCATCATGAACAGAATCTAAGAGAATACCATTCTCAAGCAAACATCCACTCTTGAGATGGAACAAGGGACTGGCATGATGAACCATATCCCTGGTTAGGGTGATACAGATGCCTGGGTGCCAGTGGCTCATAGTTCGAACTGGGTGACAGTTATATGGGATGCTGAGTTAGTGGGAAATAGTTGGCCATCACCCCTGATGTTAAAATGCCTGAAGAATGTCTGCTTGCCCAGTGTGGTATTGACATACCATTAGACTCTTGAGTATTAGAGAAAGAAAGGGGCAGAGAGCTATGTTTGGAATAGATCAGGTTCTCCTCTCTGCACTCCAAAAAAGTATAGTAACAGTTACCACCAGAAACAAGTACACCAACAAACTGATTTTACTGTTGCTTTGGAAAAAAACATCAGTTTTGTAGCAACTGAAATTTCCAGGTAGGGAGAAAGATGTGGCCATTGTCCTCAATGAATCATTTAGGGCTCTCAGAAGCATTGATCCCATAGATACCTAGCTGTGAGGTCCTTTAGTTAAAGTTGTGCTTTTGGCAACAGTAGAAATTATTGCTGGTGGGCTGCCTTGCCCACTGCTTGACATCTCCCCTGTCTGATCCGCTGGATTTGGTAGCTGTACTTCTGTGGGGATTTCCATTTGTCACCTCCCAATGCTTAGTCCAGAATAATTCAGAAGTTCATGGCTTCCATGATAACCTTGGACCTGTTCCAAGACATCAAATGCCCAATGCTTACTAGTAGTTACCTTCTGGATAGTTTCAACATGATTTGCCATTGGAGGAGATTGGCACACATTTATTTATTTACTTAATAGACTGCCCATCTCATATACGTGACGCGGTGGCTATTGCTAGGGACAGATAACTTTTTGATTGCCTAATTATCACCCTGCTATGCTACACTAATCTTAGTATTTACTTTGATTTATCTTGGAACTCCAGGAGATGAAATGCCTGAAATGCCATTGGAGGAAAATATGGAATGAATCTGATCGAACATGGGTAACAGCTCATACAGTATTTGGGTTACATTGCTTCAATATGGGTGGAAAAATCTGAATACTTCTCAGCCCTTATTGTGTCTGCTGATGATCATCTAATGGCCGTATTTAAGGTGACAACCTCCACAGGGCCACTGTAAAGAAGATTCTAACTATCTGGTAGACAAAGTCATTCAAATCCATGTGGAGTTGTATAAGTAGGCAGATTCAGTTTAGGTGCCTGAAACATGGTCTTTTATGGTTATCTGAGATGAATTTGAAGCTATGACTCCTGAAGAAGTGGATAGGGGCCTCCAAAAAGTGGGTTTAGTGACCTGCCTATTAAATCCAGAACCTTCCTAGGTGTTCAAGGCTGCCCAGAAGGAGACCAATAGCCTCCCAATAGCCTCCCACCGGCCAGTCCGCTCCCACAGAGAGGGTCTCCTCAGGGTGCCATCGGCCAAGTTATGTCAGCTGGCGACACCCAGGGGGAGGGCCTTCTCTGTGGGAGCCCCTGCCCTGTGGAATGAATTATCCCAGAAATGCGTAAAATCTCCGACCTCCGTGTATTTCGCTGTGCCCTCAAGACCCTGTTGTTCCGTCAGGCCGGGCTATCGATATAATGATTTTAAATTGGGTGTTTTAAATTTTTGGGATTTTAAATCTGAGCCGAAATTATTTAATAATTTTAATTATTTTTAATTGATGTCTGTCTTTGTGCTTTTAATAGGCTGTACACCGCCCTGAGTCCTTCGGGAGAAGGGCGGTATAGAAATTTATTTATTTATTTATTTATAATTGGGATTACACAGTGGTGTTGGCTTCTGTAAGAAAGATGACCTAGGACAGTGATGGTGAACCTGTGGCATGCATGCCAGAGGTGGCACGCAGAGCCCTTTCTGCTGGCACGCGTGCCATTGCCCCAAGTCGATCTCCATGGCGTTGCTTTCGTGAGCTTCTGTTTCCCTGCAAACAATGAAACAGAAGCTCACGAAAATAAAAGATCTTACCTCTTGCCACGTTGCCAGTGTTGGGATGCCTCCCGCCGGCCAGGTGTTCTTAGGATCTCTGATGCACACACACACATCCCCACATGTGTACATGTCCATGCATGCATGTATTTGCGCATGCACCTTTCAGTTTGGGCATGCGCACGCGCAGTTTGGGCACTCAGTGTCTAAAAGGTTCACCATCGCTGGCCTAGAAGGAAGTAATCCTTTGATTTGATGGATTTGAGCAATTATTATCCTGTCCACCAGGGCCGGATTTTCCTATAGGCTAACTAGGCTTCAGCCTAGGGCCTCAAGATCAAGAGGGGCCTACATTCAAATTGTTAGCAAAATTAAAATTACTCTTTCACTATAGGTGAAAGGGCCTCATAAGTGGAATAGCCTAGGGCCTCTTTTCATCTAAATCCGGCCCTGCTGTCCACAAATTTTGTAATGGAGATTTTTTTAAAAGGTGATCAACCAGCAGTTGTGGAAGATCCAGTGGGATCTTCCTAGACTCAGTTCAGGCTGGGATTCTATATAGGGATACCATTGGTTGTATTTGCTGATGACATTTTTGCAGAGTTCAAGAGGAGTGTACCCATTCTTGTGCTCCTTGATCCAGTGGCTTTTTTTTATCTTTTTTTTATTATTTAAAAAAATACATCAAGAAAAAGAAATAGTCAAACAAATGATTGTGACAGGAACTTTACATGATATTTACATTTTCTACGGTATGTAGACTTCAGTCAGATTTAACAAATATTAAACATTCAACAGTTCAAGAGGAGTGTACCCATTCTTGTGCTCCTTGATCCAGTGGCTTTTGATAGCCTTTATCATTGTTTCCTTCTGGACTATCTGTGGGGTTTAGAGTTGGAGGACATCATGTCACAGAGGTTCCTCTTCTTTCAGAACAGCTGGTTTCAGTCAGTGTTGACTGAAAGGGGGAGACCATCCATCATTTGGTGTCTGGTATAATATTTAGCTGATACTCAGCTTTATATTTTAACACAGGACAAACTAAATTATGTCTTCAGTGTCCTTTCCCAGTGTTTGGACCTTGTGTGGGTCTGAATGGGGGAGAACAGACATGCTCAGTCCTGTCAAGACCAAGTATTTGTGGATATTGCTTCCCTGCCCCCTCATCTTCAGATTGTCCATTTTACTGTAAATCTTAGATGCGACTACACTTTCCCATTCAAGGCCATCAAGGACTCACAGGTTTTGCTTAAAGAAGAGCTAGAAGCTGTGGCCAAGCGGGCCTTGGCACAGCTTCATATGGAGCACCAAGATGTGCTTGTTCTTAGATTGGGAGAGTCTCTGGACAGTTACTTGTAGATTCATCATTCTGAAAACTGCAGTGTGTTGTAGATGGGGCTGTCTTTCAAGACTCCTCAGAAGTTACAACTGGTCCAAAATGCAACAGCACATGTGGTGATGGGCATGCCCATATAAGTTGCACTGGTTGCCAGTGAGCTTCTGAGTATAATTAGGAGTTGGTTATCACCTATAAACTTCTGTATGGCATGGGATCAGGTTATGGTTTCTGCCCATCCAGTAAGATCAGCTAAAATTCATAATCTTCGGTACACTTCTGTCCATTCTTCTATGGTAGATTATTCAAGTACCCTTTTACAAGATACCCACATCACTGATAGTTCTCAACTGTTTTCTAAAGTTGTACTGTTTTGTTGTTTACATCTGTACAAGATAGGATTTCTGTGGCATTTTAGAAACTAATAAAATTATTTATTAATAAGGTGTCATGGATTACAAGCCACTTCCTTAGATCCATGAAATTCCCATTATGGGAAAATGCTTTATAGCGATTGATATATAGAAAGACAGAGACAGGAACAAAGAGATACACACAATACATACACACGTGCATATACTGTACATCCTGACAAATGATCAATAAACCTGAACTGAAATTTGCAGAAGGAATTCTTCTCACCCCTTTCCTGAAATCACCTTGGAGAAAAAACAGATTCACATTGCATGCTAAGGCACTGAACATTCAGCTTCCAAAGTAGGTTAATGGAATTATGCCCTTACCATTCCCATTGCACTGGCCCCTTATACCAAGTTTGTGCCAGGATTGAAGCCCCTACCTATTCAAGGACATGAAAATTGAAAGCAATAATAAAGTTTGGGTTGTCATTTCTAATTCCTGCCAAACAAAATATATAGGATAGCTTAATCTGTTTGCATGAACTAGAACTAAAGGGGAAGCTGTTATTTATGTATTTTAAAAGGAGAACAAATGTTCAAAGTTTAAAACATTTCATCCATCCAAAGCCAATACAGTTCATCCATCCAAGAACTAATAAAATCCATCCATGGGAAGAGAGCCCTACTTTAAGTGAACAAAACTTTGCCAAGTTGGGACATTAAGGTACTGCTTTATTCTTGACTCTTTGCTCTATGAGCATCTGGTTCCCATAAAGAAATTTAACCACTTCACTGCAGTGGATGTTGTGCTTCATACACCCGAACATCGCAACAATATCCCCAGGAAATATTTATTTAGACCCTACAGACCAAAACTTCTAGATGGAGCTCAAGATTTCCCTGAGAATTGGGAGAGGAATTCAGACAAAGCCTGGATTTGTTGTGTGGCATCTTTCCCTGCACACTAATTCTGATATTTACTTTGTTTTACCACGAAACCCTAAACCCCCAAGATATATAAAATGTGAACTTTACTGCTTAAGTAGAGGAAAACATAAAAGCTCATGAATTTCTTCTTACTGTTGGTTGGTCTAGGTATTCTCATTTATTACCAGAAAGCATTTCAACATAATCTGCTTTTTATGATCCGTCATGACTATTACTGAAACTACTGTGGATTTTAGGTAACTTGATTCAATAATTGTTGCACTGTTTGGGCTAATGTGAGGGTACAAATAGATAAAGAAATGTTTGAGTTCATCCATTCAAAACCAATAAAGTTCATCCACCCCAGAACTAATAGTTCATCCATGGGAAGACAACCCAACTTTAAGTGAGCAAGACTTTGCCAAAGTAGGATATTAAAGTACTGCTTCATCTTTGATTGTTTGCTCTCTGATTGTCTACTCCCCATAAAGCAATTTAACTACTACACTGCGGTGGATGTTGTGCTTCATACAGCTGAACATTGCAACAGTATCCCAAAGGAACATTTTTTTTAATGATTTCCATTCCTGTTATCTTTTTTAAAAAAATCAGGAGGGTGGTTGCACAGGAAAGGATGGAATTTTCACGTCAAGAAAGAAAGAAATATAAAAGAATGGAAAGAGACAAGATGAGAGCATAAATAAAATCTACATCAACCTTACATAAATTAGCAAAACAAAGATTGCATTCTACCTTAGCTGTACAAAATATAAGAATCAGCTTTTGTGTACTTTAGGATGAATGAATATATTATTTATTGTCCTTTTTATATATATGCGGGATAACAGGAACTAATAGTTTCTAAATCAGAAATCCACCTTTTATAAAGTAGAATATGAAAACATCTGACAGTTGTGGAAACTTCATTCCTATTTTTTTCTTCTGAATTGCTACCACTTTGAACATCTGGGTTTTTGTTTTTTTTTTGCTGGAATATATTAGAGAAAAAGGTAAAGAAATGGAAGGAGTACTGTTGACTTTCCAGATATATGTAACTATTTGATACTACTGGTAAATAAAGTAACATTCAGAAATCACTATATGTGTGTGTGTGGGTGTGTGGGGATGTGTGTGTGTCTCTGTTTGTGTTTGTGTACATAAGTCATATAGTTAATGTTGACTCCAGGCAATTAGCTGAGCAAATCCTTGCGGTTTTCTTGGCATGATTTCAGAAGTAGTTAGTCATTGCCTGCTTCCTAGGGCTAGCCTAGGAGGGAATGACTGATCCAAGGTCACCCAATTAGCCCGTTTGCTAGTTGATGCCTAAATCACAACAGTAAACTGGCCCATGTGTGTGTGTGTCCATGTGCATCTGCACATGAAATCATAGACTATAAATGGTGGAAATGTTCTTAGGAATCATCCAATCCAATGTTATGCTCACTGCACAAATTCACTACTGCAGCTCCTCTGAAGGTGGCCCTCCATCTTCTATTTAATTTTCTCCAGCAAAGATTTAATTGCCTTCCAATATCATTGTTCCACTGTTGAACATAATGAAGATTTTTTTTTCCTGGTGCCCAATGAAAATTGGCTTCTATTACTCCTTATCTTGTCTTCTTTCTCATTTTCTATACAACAATCCTTCAGAAAGATGAAGACAGATATTATATCCTCTGCAATCTTCTTCTTGCCCATGACAGCAACACTTCTAATTGTCTTTTTCAAAGTCTTTCTGAAACATTGAGGTGTTTGCTTTCCCCACTATATTTGTGTTGTCTGCAAATTTGATATATAATCATTATTTAACTTCTTATCCAAGTTCTTCTCTACTAGGCTCTCTTGGAAGGTTTGGTTGGAAACTTGGATGAAGTCAGGCCACTTTAGGTCCACCACATTTACATGGTCAACCCAACAGGTGACTCTCCAAGAAAAGAAGATCGGATTGCTTGTCATGACTTACATATAGTATTCCAGCTGCAGTCAGACCAGCACAGCATCAAACTGAACAATCAGTTCCCGTAATCTCAACGCTATAACTCTGTTGATACAGCCCAAGTTTGCATTTGCTGTTTAGACAGTTGCACACACTGCTAGTTTATGTTGATCTTGCTTTATCAAGACAGCCTGATCTTTCTTACAGGAACTACTGCCAAGTCAGGCTCCACCTGTCTTCCTCTAGCTGTTGTACTAGCGGCTAGCCCTTCCTTTCACAACTGACATGGCTCCAAAAGCTCTTTTGGCTGTTTTAGCTTCAGTTACCTTAGAATCTGACTTTGTTTTGCAACTTAATCTTTATGCTGATATAACTCTTTGGTAATTTCACCTATCTTCTCTTTTCTATACCAGCCCCTTTTAACTCTCAGTTTAATCAAACAATCCCACTGTATCCAGAGCAGTTTCCTAAATTCTTTCCCATGTTATTTTCCTCATTGGACAGGTGTGTAACAGGGGCGAAATCTAAAATTTGTTACTACCGGTACTGTGGGCATGGCTTGGTGGGGGGCAGTGGGGATATAATGTGACTGGGTGGGCGTGGCCATTTTTTTTTTAACTTTTAAAAGCATTTTTTCTACAACCTCTTCAGCCGAAGAGGTTGCAAAAGAAAAAATGCTTTTAGAAGCCTCTGACAATCAGGCAACTCAGCTGGGATCGCCAGAGGCTTTTAAAGGCATTTTTGTTTCTACCACCTCTTCGGCTGTATTCAGTGTCTTGAATGGCCCCAGCCAATTGTGGCTAATTGAATAAACTCCTGGTTACTGCTTAAGAGTGTTTGTGTGAATCAAATCCAAAGAGGAAGTTGACATATTTAAGATGGCTATTAATCTTAAATTAGTTCATGGCAGTTAGAGGGAGTCTTGAAACCTAAAGGAAATCATACAGTAAAAAGTATAAACTACCTTTTGTGAGACTTTAAAAACTTGGCTGTGTACCTGAACCTCAGAATGTATTAAGAGCCCTGGGTTTTGCCTTTACTATTAGTTGATTAACTATCTTGGCTGCTGTATATATTTATCTTGATGGTGATTTATTGTTTTTAATTGTTTTCACTGTTTTATAGTTTTAGAACTATGACTTGACTGTGAAGGTAGCTATAGAAATTTAATCAATAAATGTTATTTCTGGAATTAGCTTGACTTCAATATGGAAACCATTAGGCAATTTTATTTGCATATTTTTTTGGCATAAAACGTTAGGTGTCTTTGTATTAGGGGTCCTTCACCTGGTCCATTTACTGGCAAAGCAGCACATTTGATCATATGTTTATTTTGTGCAATTGCAAAATAAATACTGGTTGTTTTCCTGCCCTTGTCTGGTTAATTGAGACAGTTGCTGGGCAATAAACCTTTTTCTTTTTGTGACAAAATAGTCTGACCCACTAGCCTAAGGAACATCCTTGCTGGTACATCTGGCAATTTCCTATCAGCAGGAGTTTTTCCAAAGATTTGCAGCAACAGTGATAAGGGAAACAAATCTCATTGTAATTCCAACAAAAGGCCTCTTGTGTAGGTAGTCTGGTGTATGATATTCTCGTCAGAGTTCTAGGCAATCAAAAATACCTGCAGTGGTTTTCTTTTTACTTCTGGGAATTCTAAAAGAACCTTCAGAAGGTTCATTTGTCCATGATAAATTATTCTATTTTTGTGAATTTATTTTATAGAGTCTGTTAAATCAGATCAAATGGACTATATATATTTGTGGATTAATACTCCATGCTAAATATTTATAATCCATTAAAAAAATCACATCCAAATCCTGTGCCTTTGTTCTTTCAACCTCTTCTTGTTTTCCAAGTTCATCACTTGATTTTGGTTTATTCTTTGTACTTCTGACCTCTTGTATGTGGTCTACAGTCAGTTTGTGTTTGAGAAGAAAATTCTTCACTTTTTAAAAATAAAAATCTTCTATAGAATCTAAATCTTCTTTCTTGATACGTGAACACCATGCCTTCTGATTTATCGTAGCAAAATGGAATCTTTTTTTTATTTTTCTTTCTTTTTAAAATATCTGTCAGAAAGACATACCGTAGGTTTTTTTCAAGCTTCTGACAGGAATTTTTTTCAGGATAATTATACCTACATTATCAATCTTCAGTTTAGTCTTAAAATGGCAATCCAGAACTTGATCTCTTATTCTTCTCTTTACAAAATGAATCAATGAATCGCTTGGGACTTTTCTAATCACAGCATAGCAGGGCTTTATTCTATAAATTTTGTCCATTTTGCAATTTATCTTTTCTTCCTGACAATTCAGTAGTTGCGCCAAGCCTCAAACCATCTTATTGTTTATATTTTCTCCAATATCTTCTGGAATAACATGAAACCATAGCTGTAATTCATTCTGTTCCTTCAAGGCAAAATTATCCAGATCACCTTCATACTATATATCTCTGTGTCCATTCTATGTTCCGGAAAGCCCACTTTCTTGTTTATCTGTCAAATTTCTTGCATCATTTGATATAATCTCTTTGCAAAGTTGTTGGGTTATATTTTCTATTTTTGTCTCCACTACTTGTATTGTTTTAGCTGGATGTTCTTCCAACATAGTTCTCATAAGATTTAATTCACCAGATTTTCTTTGTTCCTGCAGATTTTCTCTTGTCATTCTTAGACTTGATTTAATTTTTATTAAATTTAATAAAATAGTTTTTATGGCCAGTTTTTTTTAAAAAAACATTTTATTTTATATTAAATTGGATCAAAAATCAATAGTTTATTTAGTACTCTTTTATTCTGAACAGTCTGATAAATAGATGACAGTGTTTGTAAATTTGCTAGGTATGATCTATAATATATACTATATGGTCCTTTTGTTCTGAGATTATCCTATTACAGTTAAAATGGTTAAGTAGCAACACCATGGTGACTGTACACTTTATTTGATCTGTAGGGCTGTAGGGCTATAAATAAACATAATTTCTAACGTATTTCAACATAATCCTGCTGTATATGATTCATCATTACTTTATTGAAACTACTCTGAATTTTATCTTGATTAATTGTTGCAGTATTGTGGACTGTTGGCTAATATTTCTTTATAGATAAAGAAATGTTTAGAGTTTAGAACATTTCCTTCATCCAAAGCCAAGAAAATTCAACCACCCCAGAATAAAATTTATTCATGGAAAGAGTCCTACCCTAAGTGAGCAAGACTTTGCCATTAAGGTATTGCTTCATCCTTGGCCCTCTGATCATCTGGTCCTCATAAAGAATTTTAATCATTTCATTGCTGTGAATATTTGATTTATACAGCTGAAAATTGCAACACTATTCCTAGGGAATACTTGTTTAAGATCAGAGAGCATAAATAAAATCCACAGGAACTTTAAACAAAATAGCAAAATAAAGTTGCATTCCAGTTTAGCTGCACAAAAGATATTCAGATTTAGTGTACCATAAGATTAATGAACGTAGTATTGTCCTTTTTATATAACCAGGTATTAACAGTTAATAGTGTTTGAGTCAGAAATGTACCTTTATAAACTAGAGTATGAAAGCTTTTATCAGTAGTGGACATTTCATTCCTATTTCTTTTCTTTCTGGATTGGGGATGACTAGCCCAAAGTCACCTAGCTGGCCTGTTCCTACCATGATGCCTTAGCCACTCAGCAAACTGGCCCTCAAATATACATGGGTGTGTTTGTATGTGTGAGCATTCGTACATTTGTGCGAATGTACATTTGTACATGGAATCATGGAATATAAAAAGTGGAGATCATCCAATCCAACCTCATGCCTACTGCAAGAAGTATTGCAACTTCATTGAAGGTGGCCCTCCACGTTGTTTAAACCTCCTCAGCAAAGAAAATTTAATGACGGTACTTTCAAATGTCATCTGTTCCACTGTCGAACAGCTCTTATCATGAGGATTTTTTTTTTTAATGCACAATGAAAATCTACTTCCTTGTAATTTTAATGAGCCATTCCTCATCTTGCCTTCTGGAACAATTCCTTCCCATTTTCTATACAACAATCCTTCAGAAAGATGAAGACTATCACGTTCCCTTCAATCTTCTTGTCCTTGTCCAGTTACATGAGAGCAACATTTACAATCCTATAAGAGCCGTGGTGGCACAGTGCTTAGAATGCAGTACTGTAGGCTACTTCTGCTGACTGCAGTTTGGCAGTTCAAATCTCACCAGGCTCAAGATTGATTGCAGCCTTCCATCCTTCTGAGGTCGGTAAAATAAGGAATCCAGATTGTTTGGGGCAATATGCTGACTCTGTAAACCGCTTAGAGAAGGCTGTAAAACACTGTGAAGCGGTATATAAGTCTAAGTGCTATTGCTATTCAAGATCAATGTTGCGTCAGAAGTTTATATCAACAATAAGGGAACCTAGTAAGGCATTTGTAAGATTATTTCCTTCAACTTTACAGAAAAACAAGCATAGGAAGATGCTTAATTAAACAATGTGAAAAGTTTGGCCTTAAAGTGACAATGTAATGACCTATTTAGGAATCCACAACTTTCTGTATTATCTTTCAGCTCCCTCGTTTACAAAAAAACCCCACACACTTCCTTTTCCAACTCTTCTATTAAAACTAGGAATGGGCTATAAATAAAGGCAAAGAGATGCCAGCAGTTTCCTTGCATCTTCAGATCTAAGTTAAATAGTCAAAGCAGGAAAATAAAAAATACGAGTTATCCATTAAGTGTGTCAATATATCAAATAGCATTTCTCCCACATTCATGTTCTCCTCCTAAATTTTCTTCTTCCTGAGCTATGTCTTTTCTGGGTTTTTTTTTTCATACCCATCTTATCTGAGAGGTATTTTCAGCTAGCTCCAGCTACTACATGATTCAAGAAACCAGGTCCATATTTATTTTCCAGTAATCAAGACAGGATAATCCCACATTCCCTTTCAATTGAAGATTTGCAACAGTTGGAAAGAAAAAAAAGATACCTCTGGAGGAGAGAGAAGTTGGCTCTTACCCCTTATAGTTAAAAGGAAAGTAAGGGTCTTCCCCACCTGTACATTTTTCTCTTGTAAACGATATTAAATGAACAAAATTAAATAAGAGGGAATCCCAAATTATGACCGTAATCATTTGTTATTATTGTAAATATAGCATTTTATCTTTCAGAAACAATGACTATTGACAATATAGTAGTAATTCACAACAGCACAAAAGCAATCACACATCTGTTGACCCATTTTGCTAAAGTAACACAGGGAGAGCAATGCCATTACTTTTTATTAGGAAGGAAGACTGGTTTTGTTAGACTTTCTTTGAGCTGCAATGACTAAATGTTTTATTTTAGGTGGCCTCCCACTGAGAATTGCAAAGGGTTGCAACACACAAACACACACATTGCAACCTTATTGACTCAACAGGGCCCTCTGATGGTGCGATTGCTGCTTGCTGCTCATCTGGCCTATATTTTTAAAATTGTTCTAGACAATTATGGCTTCAAAACAGTAATAGCTGAGTTTGCAAAATGCATTAAACCAAAACCCAAAGAAACCTATTGCTCAACTAAATGCACAATATTTGAACTCAGCAAAAATATTCTTCCTCAGCCTTGGGAAGGAAGACTAGTACTTCAATTCTCAATTAGTCCATATTATGAAACTCATTTACTCTCACTGTGATTTATTTTACCTTCAAAAAAAATATTAAATATTTTTAAATTGGTTTTAAATTTTATATGTATATGTGTGTTTTAGTGTTGGCTGTGCACTGCCCTGAGTCCTTCAGGAGAAGGGCGGTATAAAAATTTAAATAATAATAATAATAAAATAAAATAAATTAAGAAGCCCATTCTTTAATGGCAGCATGAACATAAAAATCAATTTTATATGTCAAAATAAATATTCTGGAGCCAAAATGCAGTATGATTATTTTTAGTGTAGTTCCAGATTTCATTTTTCATTTTATAATTTGGTAAAAATAAGAATCGTGATAGTCAAATCCATCTGTACCTGAGAAAATATCCATTTTAATTGGACTGAACAACTCTCTTCCAATATCGTGTCTCGGCTAAGTCTAGAAACAAGATCTGAAGGCAACAGTTCATATCCCCACGACTGCTCTCCAACAGCTGATTTTCTAAAGCATGTTCCTTCTGAATCTAAAGGTCTATATTAGGGCTGTCAAACTCCTGGCCCATTGGTCAGATGTGTCCTGTGCTGGCCACTCCCACACCCAAATTAGTGAAGGGGGGGGAGTCCCAATACATCACGTGATGCTGCCATGAGAACGTTTGACACCCTCTACATCATTTGTGACCAATAGCCATAGATTTGCTTTCCCCATCTCTTAGCCACCATCTCTTCCAACAGCCACATGTTCCATGTGTTTATTATACACAGGGTGAATAGGGCTTCTTTAGTCAGTTCTAAATAGACTCTAAATCTTCATGGCTGGTGATTCCTCTTCTGTTCTGGTAATATAAGAAGTGGATAAACACTGGCGAAGTAGCTACTACTACAAATGTATGTAGTATTGCAGCCTGAACATAAGAGAGTGTAGAGGAGATCACTGCCTTTCCATAGTGACTTTATTTCCAACATATATATAACTTCCACAGGTTAGTCTTCAGCCCCTCTGATGTATTCCCTTTTTGACAAAGCTGTGTAGATTCCAAATTCACAATAAGATTGCTTTAAAAGTCATTGTTCAATTTTGAAGGACTCTAAAAATATTTTCCCTGAGATTCAGCAGGCAAGATACAGCATTATCAATTCTGGATATTTCATTTTAGTGGTATCATAAAATGTCAACATTTGGCAAACATTTCCCAGTAGTACATACAAATCAAGTGTTCCACATTTCTCTGTTCCAGAATGCAAAGTTCACAGACTCTGAGAAAGCAAGCCAAACTGAAGAGTATAGCTGACAAATCTCTTACGCCAAACAAAATAGCATCACAAAAGACTATTTCCTATTTCATTCAAGATTATAAAAAAAAAAACTGGTCTGATAAAGACTTTGTGCTGTAACAAATAAGAGACTAATTGGAATTAAATTATACTTGGCTGTGCAAAGCATTCACAGAAGGTACTTCACAGGTGCAAAAATCATGAATGTGTAGATTTAGCCACTTGGCTCAGGAATCCCTTTCAAAACAGCTGCACAAGCTTGGAAAAAGACACGGTTGCTTTAATGATCCCATGTGAAGCGCTTTACTCACTCTCGGCTTTTTCCCCCGAAATAGGACAGGTGCCGCCAGATGCGAACGACTGGGACGAATAAACCCCCGGGCAAGGATTTGTTACATGTTACAAAGCATCTCTTTCAAACCCTTTGCTCAGTTCAACTGTAGATAACAGTCACTATAATTACTTACAGTAACACAAATACTAAGTTCAAGACAATGGTCCTGAGACACTTGAGTTAAATATCACAAAGTTGCCCTACACAATCTTCTGGAAGCAACTTGCATGGGATCTGTCGAAGGAAGGCTGAAAGACCAGCAGTATCTTCCAAACAAGCTTCCTACTTCCATTCTCCTGTTCTCACAGGAATTGAAGCAATTTTTGGCCTGGGGTTTTATGAAGAGTGAGAGCTGAGAGACTTTCCATTAACACTGACATGCTTGATCTGAGCCTGGACATTTCAAAAAAATCCGTGCATGGTGTAGTGGTAGATGTTATTCCAATCTTCTCAGTTCTATTAAAAGAGGGGAAAGTGGAACAAAAGTATATAGTAACAAACTTCCGTGAACATACACGGTTGCAAGTTGCAAGATGATTTGGTTCTTAAGAAAAGGTTTGGCAGAGGAAGGGGGGGAAGGCCAAACTTCCTTCTCAATTGCCAGTCAACAACTGGAAGACAAAAAATAGCCTCAGTTTCCACACATGGATTAGTCTCTAATGGAAGCAAGAGAAGTCGCCCTTGTAGTGAATTGCAAGAGACTTTGCTTAAACCCACAAAAACTGTTTCAGTGTCACTTTGCTATATGCTGTGCCATCCCTTCCTGCAGAAAAACAGCATGTAGGAATTGGGGATGCATGTTGAGTTTTCAAAAAAAAAATCTGCTCTGTCATTCATGAGGCGGAGATTCTTCCTGGGAGGCTGTGATCCCACTTATCATAGTAAATGGATAAACAACACTAGAATCAGAGTTTCTGAAGGAAAAGATCAAGTAAAAACAGCCATTCCCATCATGTTGTGGTGTAAAGACCAGTAATCCATGTTGGATGTTTCTCAGTGTGACAAAATCCATTTTGTGTCTGCACTGCTCCTTGCAGAAGTCTGATTCAGCCCCTACACCTAGACTGGACTCTTTACTTAAAGGTTTGCTTTGTAGACATCCTTTCGTAGTCGCACTTCCTTCAGTACCCGGGCCCGGAAACTGTCCCACTCCTCATCCCTCTGGCGCTGGAGGCCCATGGATTCCTGAATCTCCTGGCAGTGAGTCCGTAAGAAAGGATTATACTGTTTTTCTTCACCAATGGTGGAAGGACACTGTGGGGCACAGAGAATTAGCGGGTTACTTATTCTGAATGGGAAAAAAAAGTCAGCAATAGATACTTCGCAGAGAATAAGGAAGATAACCATGATAGAAACTTGCAAAGACTATTATCTAAACAAAAGGGTGTTTTTTAAGACATACCTCCATGATTCATTGGAATTTAAGAAGCAGGGTAGAGCAGACCTGGGCATTTTATAGCCCATGGGCCACATGTAGCCCAGTCTACCCCTGTCCAGGCCATAGCGGTCAGTAGCAGAACATCAGCATCAGAAGCGGTAGCAGTGTCGGGGTGGCGGCAGCATCGGGCGGGGAGGGGGGGAGGCTACAGTGTCCATAATGGTCCCAGTTTCTTATGTGGCCCCTTGGAAAAATTAATTGCCTGGGGTACAGCATAACCAGACATGCAACATTCTGCTAATAAAACACTAAATAATAAATAATAAAACATCACTCTTCAAGCTGCTTTGATCCGATGACTGTATTGCCTCTAATCTATTAAATGCTAACCTGGGAGGGTATCCTCACTTAAGGACTGCTCTGTTTAGTGACCATTCAAAGTTACAATGGCACTGACAAGTTTACTTTATCATCAATTCTCACGCTTGGGACTTCTGCAGTATCCCCACAGTTATAGGATCAAAGAATTGGACACTTTGGAACTGGTGGGTGTTTCTGATCAACGCAGCATGCTGCGATCATATGAATGCCACATGATCATATGATTCACGAACAGTTTTTGATAAGTAGAGTCAATGGAGTAGCCAGCAGTGAAATTGCAAGTAGGGGGGTCAGGTGATGTCTCGCTTAAAGACTGTCACTTGCTTAACAGCCAAGTGGGAGTGATATAAGCCTGTCATGCCCATGTATAGTTTAATGATCTGGGTTGCTTGTCCCAACTGTGTTCTTTAAATGAGGATTATTTGAGTGCTACATGGCAACTAAAGGGGGAAAGGGAAAACATACACAGCTGTTGGAAGTATTTCATTCTAAAAGAAATTACCAACCACAATGGCTTCCCACCTTCTCCACCCCAGGTTTTCTTTGGTGTGGATTCCCTACCACAGGGGTCGGCAACCTTAAATTTGGACCCGTTTCCCACAGAAAAGAAAACACAACTTGACTTGACATCTAAAATGAAGATAATGCTGCATATATCTTTTTTTACCTTTATGTGTTGCATTTATATAATCAATGAACTGCTACAGAGAAAGCAAATTTTTATTTCTGCATGCAACAAAAACATTTTGAACTCTGAAAAAAAAAAAGGGTCAAAAAGCTCAATAAATTGTGTGCCAGCGGGTGTTGCACATTGGTGATTGTGATGCATGTTTTGAGCAACAGGGAGCCGCAGCAGAGGGATGAAAGAGCCACATGCGGCTCCAGAGCCGCAGGTTGCAGACCCCTGCCCTACCATGAAAGAAACATCCCATGCATACAAACAGAGCCACTCCTTACTGTGCTTCTCTTTTCAAGCCGCTGTTGGTTCACCCACTGGAGCTTCTGTTTTAGAAAGGGGTTTTCTGCCTCCAGAAGGCTTGCAAACATTAGGCATTCAAGTGCATACTCATGCCCTAAAGAAAAAGGATGAACAGTCAATACAGTGTAATCATCCAGAGCCCCTCAACATCTCTGCTACTTTTGTATTTTAAGCTGCTTAATTTCTGATTCCCAAACAGTGGTTTTTCTTTGAGGATCACACAGACTGCTAGTAGAATCCTTGGGGCAACCTCCAGGCAGTTTTTTAAGTGGTCCAATATAATTTCAGAACCATCACTGGATCAGTGATGAAGGTCGTTCAGGTAGGCTTTGCTTCCGCACAGGTAGTTATCAATTTACGATAACAATGGGGATGGGAATCTCCACCATGACAAGATGTGGTTATAAAGCATGACCACATCGCTTAGCAATGGCAATCCTTGCAGTCCCAGTTGCTGTAGTTAGTTGCTGTTGTTAGAATCCCACGATCATTAGGTGAGGCAACTTCCTGCCAGTTTTCCGTGACCCAACTCAGTGGGGAAGCTGGCAGGAAGTTGCAAATCCCAGGTGGCTTGCAAGCAGGTAGATAATGCCAGGTAGGATACAATGCATGAGGGTACAAGGGAGTGAGGCAAGGCTTGGGAAAGGAAAGGAAGTTTGGTAAGGCTCAGTGTGGGTTCCCAAAAGTTGTACAGTCAGGGACGATATACAAGGATGTGAGGGAGGTACTCCAAAGGGGAGAGAACATAGTTTTTCATTCCAAGTTCAGAAACTGGAAAAAAGCAGAACAAAAAGGTGATGCATGGTCTACCTGGCCAAAGCAGGGTATCTTCAGCCAAGTCAGCTGCTGTATCTAATGAAGCCAGCATTGTTTCTGGTGTGCCTTCAAAAATCCGACCTAGAGAGCACAAGGAACAAATTCATTCAATGAAGAAGGACATGAGAGACACTTCGCTGCCTATATTTCAATATAACAGTTGGTTGCCTCTTCACATATTGTATCTACTGATGGATTTGTTCCCACTTTCAAAGCCACTACATAATTTCAGATAGAAGGGTCCATATTTCCATGTTTTAGGTACTGGGAGGCAATTCCAGATGCTTGCAGAGGTGTCTGCTGCCCTCCAATGGCTAACAGAGGCAATATTCACAATTCCCACTGGGGAAGCAATAGCAATAGCACTTAGACTTATCTGGGTTTCCCTGAAAATAAGACCCTGTCTCATAGTTTTTTGGACCCTGAAATAAGCTCTTGGCCTTATTGCCATGCGCTCAAAAGCCCGATCAGGGGATGTCTTATTTTGGAGGAAACAGGGTATATACCGCTTCACAGTGCTTTATAGCCCTCTCTAAGCAGTTCACAGTCAGCATATTGCCCCCAACAATTTGGGTCCTCATTTTACCCACCTCGGAAGGATGGAAGGCGGAGTCAACCTTGAGCCAGTGAGAATCGAACTGCCGGATTGAAGGCAGTCAGCAGAGGTAGCCTGCAGTACTGCACTCTAACCACTGCGCCACCGCAGCTCATAATTCATGAAGAAATAATTCATGAGGTTGAGCCTGCAATACAAGGAAGCCAAGTTGGTTTCCTCCTTCAACTGGAAACTTACCACAGCCAGAGAGGAAGAGGAGGTCTCCCGAGAAGAGAGAGCTAGGACCTTCAAATGGTTTCCCATCCAAGACATAGACCATGTGCCCTACAGTGTGACCTGGAGTAAAGAGGGCCTTGAAGTTCAGGCGCCCAATCACTATAGTCTCCTTGTCCGTGACGGGACTGAAAAGGAACAGCATGTTTATGGTCACAAGCTGAAAGGGACATCAGAGAACCAATGCCAAGTCGTCTTATAATATTTAGATGAACACAAAACAATAAGGCGAGTCGTCTTATATTTAGATGAACAGGAGAGGAGGGCCATCATTCTCCATCACTCTCAAGACCATACTATTATCTCTCTAATGCAATCTCCAAAACATTTCTAGAGAAGGGATCTTCACACTGTAAGCCCAGCATGTTTTATACCCACCTTCACCAAAGGGGAGCAGAAATCAAAGATCACTTACTCTGTAAGTTCGGGAATGTCATCAAAGCTGCTTCCAAAGACTCTGCAGGAGCTATACCATCGCCGCAGGGTTGTGTTGCCTCCACTGTGATCCCTGACAGAGGAGACACATTTAACTATGAAAGCACCAAATGACCATCTTAATTTACTTCCATCATGATTGCAATGCCACGTCTACAGGCATATTCTCCAATAAAGCCAGCTAGACTGCAGAGGTGTCAAACTCGATTTCATTGGGGGCCACACCAAGGTTGTGTTTGACCTTGGGGGGGCTGGGGTGTGTGTGGCCAGGGGGCATGGCCAACTTGATGTCACTCGGGCCGGGGGCACATGTGGTGGCCCAAGTGCTCTGCCAGCGAAACCGGGCTCCCAATCTCCGTTTCCAGCTGGGACAGCCTCCTGCAACCCTCTGCCAGCGAAAACGGATCTCGGGAGGGGCCCGTGCGGCCCTCCCAAACTCCACTTTCACTGGCAGAGGCACCGTGGACCAATCCTTTCCAGGGTGGTCCCGCAGGTCAGATCTAAGCACCCCACGGGCCAGATTTCTTCCAAGGAAAGGGTAAATTTTCTCACACGGACACATTTGTCCTAATCACACTTAACTGATAGCAACAACACTTTTCTGCTAAGATTTTACTTGGTATACACACAATTCAAAGTTTCCTGACATTCCCCCTTGTCGGCAACCCATCAAGAAAAGGGAAAAAAAGAAATCCCTTACCAATGTTTGTGAGTACACAGGATAGCTTCCAGTGTCACTTTCTCTTCCTGAATCACTCTCTGTGTGGCAAAAAAAAAAAGGAATTCAAGCACTGTTCTGATTCCACTATATACTTATCTTTCCCCCTCCCACTTGAATGTGGATTCAGGTAAGGCATCTAACTAAGCAGGTGCATGATGGAAGTTTGCTCCAGGAAGACTCCCACATCATCATCTTTTGAAGAAGATGGAAAAAAAAAAGGATTACGGATGTACGCATGCATTATTTTGCAGATGTAATAGCACACCTTTTGGGTTCTTGCCCCCCCCCCCCCCCGTTTCCTTTTATGGAAGTGGGCCATGGAGGGTGAGAGATATGCTAACTGGAAGGAACCTTAGCAGACATGGTAGGATTTTTCAATGTTAAATGGTTTTCTTCATCACAGAAAGAAAATAAAATTGTAAAATTATAGGGTTCCAACTAGTTTCCATATATTGTCCATATTTTTTTTTTAAAAAAAGGAACAATGGTTGGAGAGGGCTCCAGCGACAGACAGACAGACAGACAGACAGACAAACAAATAAATTGAGACGTTTTCTATCCATTCTTCTGTGAGGATTATTTTCAGAGTATCTTTGTTCTAAGAAAAAAAGGTTAGCAGTGGAGATTAAAACAGGGATTGGGAAAAGAAGGGAGAAGGCACAGAGAGAGAGAGATTGATGTCCATACTGACAGGGCAGAGGGAAGCTTTCTGTAGCAGCCTAGGAAAGCCTTCATCAAGCTACAAGGAGTGACCCATAAAAGGCCACGATAACAAACAGAGGCATGAGAGGGTCTTTGGTGCTCTCCCAGCTTCATTGTTCTCCTGCAGATGATTCATTGCCCTGTACTGATGTTACCTAGTTTGGATAATGAAATACCCGGAAGGAAACATCCAAGCATAGAGAGCACCAAGGACTCCTCATTTCAATTTTGAGCTACAAATATTTTATTTTTATTTGTTTGTCAAGCATATATAAGATAACAGATAAAAATATAAACATGATTTGAATACATAAAAAAGGATACGAGTAAAAAGGGACATTAGGACAGGGACGGTAGGCACGCTCGTGCTCTTATGCACGCCCCTTCACCGACCTCTTAGGAATGGGGTGAGGTCAACAGTAGACAGTCTAAGGTTAAAGTTTTGGGGGTTTGGGCAGGGGTGAAATGCTCCTGGATCAGACCGGATCGCCTGGTCCGGTAGTGATCTTGGCTGGTGGTTCGGCGATCCGGTAGCGATGCCACCCACCTGGGTGTCATTACTTCCTGGTTTTTTACCTTCTGCGCATGCGGTTTTGCGTATGCGCAGAAGATCTGAGTGCACGTGATGCGTGTGGCACATGCGCTTCTGAACCGGAAGGAAGGTAAGTAGATGTCACCCCTGGGTTTGGGGAAAAAAATCACAGAGTCAGGTAGTGCATTCCAGGCATTGACCACTGTTGCTGAAGTCATATTTTCTGCAATCAAGTTTGGAGCGGTTTGCCTTGTTTATTGTTACTGGAGCGGTTTATTGTTTGTTGTGATAATTGTTGTGTAATATGTTCCTCTATCAGAATAGAGGTATATCTCTTACCACATTGCAGGAGAGAATCAAGGCAAACGACCAATATATATCACAAGGGATCCAGGGTTTCAGTCTCTCTCTCTTTCTCCCGCTTCTGCTTTTGTAAAAAACAGAGTCACGGAACTAGAAAGGGGGGTTGGTGGTGCCGGAGGGGTTTTATATTGAAATTGCAGTTCCACAGCTATTTTCAGATCTGTATCTTTCCTCTCTGACAGTTGATAAAGCAATTGGAGCAACTGGAGAAGAGGAAGATGTGGTTTTGATCAGAAAGCAGCCAAAAGGAAAAGGTCAAAGCTGCCTTAGGCCCAATGCTTTGCGGTGGATGTCCATGTTCATGCCCGCACGCACAGCCTATATTTATGTTGGGAAAGGAAAAAGCTGAGAAGCGCACCGCCCGAGATTGCCCAGATTCTGCTACTTTGTGTAAAGAGGACCTAGGGCAGGAGAAGAAGGGTGGG
Organism: Arizona elegans; assembly: GCA_022577455.1. NCBI lineage: Eukaryota > Metazoa > Chordata > Lepidosauria > Squamata > Colubridae > Arizona > Arizona elegans. Next base: position 1,814,878 of record JAKOOJ010000040.1, on the reverse strand, counting down.
GGGGGAGGCCAGAGTCTTTTGAACAGGAGTTTGGTGGCAGGGGCAGTAAGTTCATATATACACAATTGCGCCACCTGTACAAGATCACACTTGACTACTGTTTTAGTGTCACTGCCAAGTATTACCAGTTGTTGAAGTTTCTGATTTAGTAGGCTAATTTCCTTTCCTACTGCTCCTAGAGAATTATATGTAAGCTTTATGTCCAAGAAGATACTTTGACTGTGGGCCATTATTCCATCAAAAATACAAAAGTGCCTGCTCCATCTAGTGTTCAAACTGTCATTAACTTGGGAATTTTTGTCTAGCTGTGCTGGGCTCTATTTGTTATACCTTTAACATTAATCTCATAAATAGTGTTATTGATTTCTGTACCAGAAACCATTACAAAAATGCCCTTCTAAAATGATCTTCTGGTTTGATTTAATGGTGTTTATTTTTTTAACAGATAAGAGTAATTATCTGCCTTTATGACACTAGGTAGTTACTTCATCTTCATATCTGAAAACTATTCACTTTACTTAGATATCACCTTTCCTCTTAAAAGAACCAGAGCAGTGTACTGAACACTGTATCATAATATAGCAATTAAACTTTCCAATAAAAAAGCAGAAGATACCAATTAACAATAACATAACCAGCATTAAATGGTTTCAACCAGTGATGGAATTTTTTTTTTTTTTACTACCGGTTCTGTGGGCATGGCTTGGTGGGTATGGTGTGGCTTGGTGGGGGTGGCAGGGGAAGGATACTGCAAAATCCCCATTCCCTCCCCACTCCTGGGGGAAAGATATTGCAAAATCTATTCCCACCCCACTCTGGGGCCAACCAGAGGTGGTATTTGCTGGTTCTCTGAACTACTCAGAACCTGCTGAATTTCACCCCTGGTTTCCACTACTGCCACATTTTCTCGCAAATATCTGAATAAGCAGATACGTTTTTCGCCGTTATCTACATGAGAACTACCAGCATTTTAGTGGGAGGGGATTGCATATTGTGCCCTGCTGCTGAGAGCACCCTATCACAAATCTACAGACATTGCACCAATCCAGTCGTGCAAATATTATCCTGACTTCAATAAGCTATGTTCTTTTAGTCTAGGAAAAGATGGATTCAAGCTAAAACCTTGGCATGATGGGCACCCTTAGGAACAGCACCGAATAACAGAAGCTCTTTTGAAACATGAACCCACTCCTTCAAAAGGAAGGAATTTCAATTTTCTAGTTCTCATCACCTGCTCACTCAGCAAAATCACAACAGCTGTGTCCCCAGCTAACCACCTCTAAATATACAACCTGGGTAACTCTCAGCCAGCTGGGAGCTGCGTTTAGAGATGTCTGCCTAGAACAAGTTGGCTTTGATAGAACCCCTGGGGGAGAGACGGGAATCCCAAGGGGATGGGAAGCAAAATTCATCCTCTCACGGTCCCTTTCTGACTTTGGATACCTGATCTTTCTCTCTTAAGCTCTCCCTCTGGCCTCTCACTCAGCTACACTTGACATTTTATTCCAACCACATCTGAACAAAAGTGAAGAGCTGGTCCTTGAGAATAACAGGAATAGCCAGTGTGACAGGTGCTTCTGAAGAAGAGAAACCCCCAAGGAGGAAGGAAGGGATTTTGATCATATAATCCCTAAAGAGCAGCGGTGGCGCAGTGATTAGAGAGCGGTATTGCAGGCTACTTCTGATGATCACTGGCTGTTAGCAGTTTGGCAGATCAAATCTCACCAGGCTCAAGGTTGACTCAGCCTTCCATCCTTCCGAGTTTTGTAAAATGAGGATCCAGATTGTTGTGGGCAATATGCTGACTCTGTAAACCACTTTGAGAGGGCCATAAAGCACTATAAAGCGGTATATAAGTCTAAGTGCTATTGCTATATAACCTTGCTCCTGTTCTTACTTTTGGAAGTAGCCAGCTATTACTTAATCAACTGCTTTCCTTCAGAGGGGAGGGAAGCAGCAAGAAGCAGACTTGAAGAGTCATGAGTCTTTTCCTTAATAGCAGTGGTTCTCAACCTGTGGGTCAGGACTCTTTTGGGGGTCAAACGACCCTTTCACAGGGGTCGCCTAAGACCATCCGAAAACACATATTTTCAATGGTTTTAGGAATAATTTTATGGTTGGGGGTCACCCTAACATGAGGAACTGTATTAAAGGGTCACAGCATTAAGAAAGTTGAGACCCACTGCTTAATAGGATAGTATCGTCCATGCTAAACAGTAGAAAAGAGGAAGACAGAAGCCAATTGATTTATGTTCCCTTAAAGATCTTTGCAGATTGCAAATAATAAGTCAAAGGAGAATCAAGCAAATGTGCCCTTGGATGGGACAATAGGTGGAGGTCAAATGGCATACCATTTATCAAGCCAAGCACTGTATATAAAAAATAACTTCATGATAATAAGAGCCTTAACAGGATTTCCAGGCCAAGAGTCATGAACAGACCAATCTGAAGCAGCTGGAGACAAAGGATCATAAAACAGATCTGACTACCCCTTAAAAAAATTTTTAAAAAAAAAGGGGGGGGAGAAGAGAGATCAAGAAAACTATAGTGATTTACTTTTAGCAAATTAAAGTAGAAGTACAATAACTGTTAGTACTTAACAGACAGTTGGCACTGCCTTCTACTTAATGTTCTATTTATTTTCATCTGGGCTGTGGTACTGAGACTCCTTTGGTCACGTTACTACAGGGGTGTCAAACTCGATTTCATTGAGGGCCACATCAGGGTTGTATTTGACCTTGGAAGGCCAGGGTGGGAGTGGCCATGGTAGGCATGGGCAGCTCAATGTCACTCGTGTTGGGGGCTCCTGTGGTGGCCCGAGCACTCTGCCAGCGAAAACGGGTTCCTAAGCTACGTTTTCAGCTGTGACAGCCTCCTGCAACCTTCTGCCAGTGAAAACAGAGCTCCGTTTTCACTGGCAGAGACACTGCAGGCCAGTCCTTCACTCTTTTCAGGGTGGCCCCACAGGCCAGATCTAAGCAACATGCGGGCCGGATCCAACCCCCGGGCCTTGAGTTTGACACACCTGCTTTACTAGATAACATATGTCAAAAACTAGATGGAGTATGATCTGTTTATTTCCTTTAGACCTCAGTGCCTTATTTTGTCACCAATTTTTATTTTATTTTTATTTTATTTTATTTTATTTTGAATTTGTATACCGCCCTTCTCCCTGAGGACTCAGGGCGGTGAACAGCCAAGTAAAATTATGGTAAATTTATGGGCACTGCTGGACATACTATTCTATGTGATTCTGTCATTTTTGTTTGGCCATGCCCAGAAACTGCAATTTTATGCCTTGGCTTACATTTATGCTCTTCTAAAAGATTTTTGTTCTCTGAATGCTGTCTATATGAAACATTTGGAGGTCATGCAGAGCTTTAAAAGATATAATCAGCATGTTCTACTGCAGGGATGTCAAACTGGTGGCCCGTGGGCCAGATGCATCACGCATAGGCCACACCCACCCCAGCTCCGCGAAGGGGAAGAATGTCGCAATACGTCACATGACAGCAATGTGACGCAGCGAGTTTGACACCCATGCTCTACTGTTTCCAGAGAACGCTAGTTTGAAGTTTAAGATTACTCATTGGCTCCCCACAATTAGCAGGTGGCAACTCTGATGAAAAATGTGCTTGGCAAATATGGCTAGCGTTCCAGCTATGATCTTTCCCTGAGCCAGTCAGTGAGGGTGATCCATGCCTTGTTTACAATCCTTGTACTGTAATGTTCTTAAATAGGGGAAATGGCCAGAAATTAAAACTGATGTAGAATGTAGCATCAAGACTGCTGACAAATGCTTGCACTAGTTATCAAGTGCTTTCTAGGCACAAATTAAGGTGCAGACATTGAACTAAAGCTTAAGGCACAATTATTTGCAAAACTGGCTAACTCAGTATGGACCTGCGCAGTGCTTTTGATCAGGAAACGATGCCTTACTGAAATGCCCCTTCTGCCAGAAATTTGATTGTCAGGGACCATCTCCTTTTTTCTATTGTTTCTGCCCACCTCTCCGGATCTAATAGAAAAGCCATAAATCATGCTTTCTCAATGACACATTCCTGCCCTGTGGAACAGCATCTTCTCCAGATTTGGACAGCTCCATCTACATTAGTCTTTTGCAAGGCTCTGAAGACCTGGCTGTATCCCAGGCATTTGAGTCAGGTGAATAGATGAGCTCTATTAATATTAATGGTGTGTAAGATTGACTGTTTATCCTTGAGCATGGGCAGTTATGTTTCATGCATTTGTCTGTTTAATTCTGGGGTTAGAATTCTAGTAAGACAGCCAGTCTCACATGCATGAGTTGGGCAACTACTGTACTTACTAAAATAGAAAAGGCCTTCTCTTATCTACTTCCAGGCTATGGATACACTCCTTATAAGGAGATGCATTTGATTCCTGCTCTCTCACTATTTAAGAAAATGGTAAAACACATTTCATTTACCAACCGTTTCATGTAAATTCTGTTAATGACTGCATTTAATTCTGGCTTTGGTTTTAGCCAATTTTTTAATGTTTTATACTCTGTATATTTTAATTGCTGTAAATTGTCTTGATTGTTGGAGTAAATAGAAACCTGGGGTATAAAGACAGTAAGAATAGATACATTATCTTGTTTTGATCTGTACAGTGATTTGTAAGTGTAGTGAATTTAGATCAGGTACTTTCCGTACATTATGAATTACAGCTGAGAGGCTTGTTTGAGATTGCTTAATAAATTGAATACAGGAACTTCCTCATTTGTAATTCAATACTATGAAAAGTAAATTGCGCCAGGTCTCAGTTTAATGACAGTCTGGCACCTCAATGTTTTGTGACTGCCAATTCTCAGAATTTCCATACTGGCTGAGAATTCCAATCCAAATAAATCCAGGAGAGTGCCAGGTTTGGGAAGGTTGGAAATATTTTGAAGAATTGTAGTTTGGTGAAGTTTCTTATAAGTGTAGTAGTTTCTTATACGTTTCATTCTTATACTGAGCCTCGGTGGCGCAGTAGTTAAAGTGCAGTACTGCAGGCTACTTCTGCTGACTGCAGGCTGCCTGCAATTTGGCAGTTCTAATCTCACCAGGCTCAAGGTTGACTCAGCCTTCCATCCTTCCGAGGTGGGTAAAATGAGGGCCCAGATTGTTGGGGGAAATATGCTGACTCTGTAAACCGCTTAGAGAGAGCTGTAAAAGCACTATGAATCGGAATGTAAATCTAAGTGCTATTGCTATTGCTATACCCCAATATCCTCCTATGATCATGGCTACAGTTCTCCAGGTTCTACGTAGATACCGTAGACCTTGCTTACCAACTGACTCATTCAGTGACCATTTGAAGTTACAATAGTACTGAAAAAAATAAATTTACAACCAATGTCTGCTTTTATGACTTTTGCAATGTCTCTGTGTCGTGTAATCATCATTACGTTCAGTATGTATTATCCTGTACCAGAGCTGTGGTTTTTATTCTGTTCCCCTTGCAGAACAAAGAGATTGGGTAAGAAGGGATCACAATGTGGGTATATTCCCCATTATATGCTTGCTTATTCTCTTATAATCCTTTATAGAAGATCTCAGAAGGATAGAAGGCTGAGTCAACTTTATTTATTTACTTATTTACTTATTTATTTATTTACTTATTTATTTAAATTTCTATACCGCCCTTCTCCTTTCGGATTCAGGGCGGTGAACAGCCGAAAATAAAACATTTGTATACAAAAGTTAAAATCGTTTTAAAATAATTAAATAAAGTTTGGCCCATAATTTAAAACGTTTCAATTAAAATCAGTATCAATTTTAAAAACCAATATAAAATCAGGCCAGCCCAGCTAACTGAAAGAAATAAGTTTTAAGGGCCCGACGAAAAGTCCGGAGGTCTGGGATCACTCGTATCTCTGGGGGTAGATTGTTCCAGAGGGTAGGTGCCATCACAGAGAAGGCTCCCCCCCCGGGGGTCGCCAGCCGGCATTGTCTGGCTGACGACACCCTGAGGAGGCCCTCTCTGTGGGAGCGAACTGGCCGGTGGGAGGCAATTGGTGGCAGAAGGCGGTCCCGTAAGTACCCTGGCCCTAAGCCATGGAGCGCTTTAAAGGTGATCACCAACACCTTGAAGCGCACCCGGAAGTCCACCGGAAGCCAATGCAGCTCGCGCAGGAGAGGAGTCACATGGGAGCGCCCCGTCGCTTCCATAATCCCCCGCGCAGCCGCATTCTGCAGCAGTTGGAGCCTCCGGGTACAACCCAAGGGGAGCCCCATGTAGAGAGCATTACAATAGTCCAGACGAGAAGTGACGAGTGCTTGAGTGACTGTGCGTAAGGAGTCCCGATCTAGAAAGGGACTCTTTCTTTGAGCCTTGTCAGGATCAAACTCTGGGCTGTGGGCAGAATTTGCCCGCAATACTGCATTTTAAGCACTGCACCACCAGAACTCTTGAATGGATCAGGCACAGGAGAGATTGCTCAGATTGCTTGGGTTATTTTTACTCCTTCCCCCTTGCTCTCAGGAATACACTGGGCTGTTGCATAGCACAGTTGAGGTTGCTGGTACCACATTATTCTTTTATATATGTATTCCCCACTTTGTGCCTGCTGATTTTCTTGTAATCCCTTCCTCTTCAATTAATGTAATTACAAACATTAATTCGTTTTTTGTTAATTACCCTGGTGTTGGGATGAACATACTAAATGGCAGGGGAATGGAAAAAAGGAATGCAGTTGTGGTCATGTGATTTTCCACTTAGCAACCACTTCACTTAACAACAGAGCTGCTAGTCCAAATTGTGGTTGCTAAACAAGGGCTACTTATAAATGTTAAATCAGCACTTATGTGTGGAAGGAGGTCTTTTACAAATGTCCCCTCCTAGAAGCATTGAGATTTATGGGGTAGTAGAAGATAGCTGGCCTGTCAAAGACTTTGCCAGAGGAAGGATTTAAATACTGACCATTTGGAATTAGGGAGGGTAGAAGAATTGATTGAAGATTGAAAAAGTTTGAAGGCAAACGAGATCCAGGCAGAAGAAGAACATCATGGCTTCAAAACCTAAGGGACTAGCTTGGATAAAACTCAGCAGCACTTTTTCATGCAGCTATTGACAAAAATAGGATTGCCAACATCCAATGACCGATATGGCACAAGAAGAAGAATCCAAAATTTTTCGTTTCCTAGGAATCAAGCTTGGGATCAATTCTTGAGAAATGCTAGTTCTTTCCCAAAAATATGATATGACACTATTTTCCTTTTGGCCAACTTGTACAAAACTTAGTCTAATTCATCCAAGGGACTTTTTCACACTCCCTTTCCACGATTCATGCTTGGTTAACATCTCTATGAAGTTATAGCAGGTCATGGCAACCTGTCATTCTCCAGCTGGTTTTGATAACAACTCCAGAAGCCATAGCCAAAGCAGACAATTCCTCAATTGCATAGACCACTGCCTGGATATTAAATATGCTTGCAGCTCAACTGATTGCCAAGTCCTTCTTCTTAACAGGACAGCTTGAGCCTATTTAAAAGCATTGGTAAGAATGGCAATTTCTCTTTCTGGATTTCAAACATCCATATTTGATCCACTTTATACAGCAGAAGAGGCAAAAACAAAACAGCATGTATTACTAGATTCGTGGGTGATTTGCAATAGATCTGAAAAGATCTTGATTGCTAATTGCTAAACAGCAATAATAACAAAAATAATGTATGTTCCCGCCATGACTGACTTAAGTAACTGAGATGAAAAAAGCAAATGAAGAACAGCACTGGATATTTATATGATCAGACTTTAAAGTCAATTCTAGCAACCAAACCTATTACTTTATCTCAGCCACATGCACAGAAACAACCTATTACATAATTTTGCTAAGAGTATTTATGCCCTTTAAAACGAGATTTTATACCCAACACCATTTGATTGCTTCTAAAAATCACAACAGGAGCAGGGAACTTGAAGAACTTGGTTATTGCTAAAAATCAATGTTCTGTAATCCTGAACAGCAGGACCAATTTTAAGGGAAGTAATGGAAGGTAATTTAGCAATTTCTAGGGCGCTCATGGGTCCCATATCCCTCACTAAACTAGAAAAAGTAGACCCACAGTCCTGAAATCTTCTGATCTTCACTTCTGGAAGAGAGGTATCACATATGGTTTCTCACCTGTACAGCCAAAGGATCAGAAGGGTCCACAACCACTGCACTGTTGGAGCCAGTGTCAACCACAAGATAGCTGTAATTATCAGACAAGACAGGGATGGGAAGGATCTTCAAACCTGGGAAAACAGACAGAAAACAAAGAAGGAAGAAAAGCAGGAAAATGAGCCCAGAAAACTCTCCATTGAAGCTGTAATATCTATATTGCTATTTGGACCTATATTTTGTTGGCCCACTTGAATAATTGTTTAAAAGATATTTTTTTAAAAAGATAATGAGACATCACAATCAGAGGAAACAAAAATTGGCCTATGCAGTCCAGCAGCTTTCTAAGTCTTAAGAGCAGGGGTGTCAAACTCAAGGCCCACAGGCCGCATTTGGCCCTCCGGGGTGCTTAGATCTGGCCCATGGGGCTGCCCTGAATTCAGCGAAGGACCGGCCCACAGTACCTCTGCCAGCGAAAACGGAGCCTGGGAGGGCCATGTGCGCCCCGACCCCCAGCCTCCGTTTTCACTGGCAGAGGGCTGCAGGAGGCTGTCACAGCCAAAAACAGAGTGACATCGAGCTGTCCACGCCCACCATGGCCACACCCCCTGAGGTCAAATACAACCCTGATGCGGCCCTCAATAAAATTGAGTTTGACACTCCTGTCTTAGAGAGATGTAAGTTCTTTGAATATTCTTGTCTAATGAACGAGAGAGAAAAATGCTCAGTAATTTCAAGCTGGGTGCTGGAGGCATAGAAGTTCAAGTACAGTGATCTTGCTGTATCTTCCGTGAAACGTGCTGCAATCTCAGCTGATCTCAAAGATCAAACTGTGAAACTGGTTGCCGTCCTTCCCAAGGTTTCTGACAAGAATTTTGCAGATGTATAAAAACCTGCTCTGTACAAATTGTTTGCCCAATTCAGGAGCATTAGTAAGAGTATGATTGAATCCCAAACATATAGACCTAATTTGACTCATTAATTCATTTTGGGCCATCTCAAGAGGTTAGTTAGTTAGTTTAATTTTATTTAGGGAATTTATATTGCTGCCTATTCGCATATGGCAGCTTACAGAATATAAAACCTCATATAAAAACAATAAAACTAATAAAAGAAGAGTCATATAATAAATTAATATAATAAAATCACCCCCCACTCCGGGGCTAGAAAAGTTAGTTTTTATGACAGGATTTCTTCACTATCCCGAATCCAGTTAGTGCTTCTCAAAAAGCTCTCACCATTGAACTCCACAGGCTGGGGAATTGAGTGTCCTTGGGGATAACGCTGGCGTGCCTTCTTTATCTGTCGTTTATATAACAGGTAGCCCAGCCGGGTGTGGGCATAGAGATTATACCTGTGGAACCGGAGAGGCAAACAGAGAGGCAAGTCAGAACAAGTTCACAAACAAAGACTTTGGTACAACTACATTCCTGATGATACTTAACAAAGCAGAGAAGGATTAATAGCCACCACTAGAGTTGCTGAACCATCCAGACAACTGAAAGCAGAGGTACATGTAATTAAAAGAGATATATATCATCTAGACTCAATTCAGTATTCTAGGGATAAGCAGGCATGCACCCTCGAGCTGTTAAAACTACACAGAGATGCCAGAAAACTCAAATTATACAAGTGTACACCCAACTTATTTTTCTTTCTTTGACTGATGTTTATTTTGTCTTGTCCGCAAGTTTCTGAGGTTATTAATTAAAAAAGACTGAGAGTTGCAATAAGTCTTTTATTTTTTTAAAAAAATAATCTTTATTTACATTTTCCATTAAAAAACAAAAAACATCACCACACTATATAAATAACATACAAGACAACATAACAAATAACAAGCATATCTACAAGAAATATCTTGACAACTAAATATTCAATACGCTATATCTACATTATATTCCGAGGAAGATAGAACAACTTATATTTCTTTATATATCAATGGTCTATCCGACCTCACTTAATTTGTATATTATAGGTTTCTCAATAAATACCTTTCCTCTTTTCAATTGGGTTATGATTTTCTCTTCGCTAGCCACGTATATAATTTTTCCCAGGATAAACATGTTTGAGTTTGATCTTTATCTTTTAATTTTTTAGTCAGTTTATCTGCTTCTGCACAGTCCAAAATCTTTTTTATAATTGCTTCCTCTGATGGGATATTTTTGTTTTTCCAAAGTTGCGCGTATATCAATCTCGCCGCTGTGATAATGTGTAGGGCCAAATACCATAAGTCTTTTTTAATATTATCCGGTTTGGAGCCGAGCAAGCATGTCTCTGGTGCCCAATCAATTTTTAGCTTTAAAATCTCATTAAGCCATTTTTTTTATTTTTCCCCAAAACTTAACTACTTCTGGGCAAGTCCACCATTGATGATAGTAAGTGCCTCGTTCCAGCCCACACTTCCAACATTCAGCAGATTGTCCAGTGAACATTTTAGCCAATCTATCAGGGGGAAGGTGCCACCTATATATCATCTTATAGATGTTTTCTTTGTATGCCGTGGATACTACTAACTTCATATTCTCCCACCAAATCCCTTGCCATTTGTCTAGGTGGATTGGGTAACCGAAGTTTTTCCCCCAGGCAATCATTGTATCTTTAATTATCTCATTGCCTATCTCTAATCTCATTAACAGTTTATAGCTTTTCGAAATCATGCCTTTTTCTTGGCCCATCAAAATTTTATCTAATTCTTGTAGCTCCATGTATATGACTTTCCCATCTCTATCTTTCTTGAATTTAGATTGAACCTGTAAATAGGTCCACCAATCCACTTGTAGTCCTAAAGAATTTAATTCCTGTTTAGATTTTAATTTTCCTTGTACATTCAATAAATCCTTATATAAGTCTTTTACATTCCTCTAGTAAAAATACATTTGCAAACTGTTAACACAGCTAGTATAAAAGCTGGTTTAAAAGAGAGCCTACTGAACACATGTTTTTCAGATTTTATTTTTTTAAAAAAGTTGAATTGGAAAAAGTTGTTGGGTTTTGACCCTTAAAGACAAAAAATACTGGGAAAAGCATGTGCAGCATCTAAACTCAGAACAAATCAAAGCAGCCCAGAGAAACAGTTTTTCAGGCCAACTGCAGCCAAGACATTCCCCCAATTCAGTGTTCCCCTCTGGAGAATTCTTGATGGAGAGATGAACCCTTAATTGTGCCTCAGACATTACTGTATCACTCTGAAATCCCAAACTCTTGGAAATTGATTCACATTCTCACTTAATGACAACTCATTGAGTGGCTGTTCAAACTTATGAAGGCACTGACAAGTGGTATTTATGACCAGTTCTTATAACTGTGGCCGCTGCAATGTTTCTCTGTGGTCATGGGATGATAATCCTGGCATTCAATTGACTAGCTTGTAATTATGAAGTTGCAGTGTACTGCGGTCACAACATCACCATTTGTGACTTTCACTGCCGCCTTCTGATAAGGCAAAATCCATGGGGAAGCCAGCAGGAGGTCACAAATGGCAAAGACATGACATTTCACTTAAATGATGGTGTGGGATTCACTTAACAACAGCAACCAGAAGTGCCAGGACTGCTGTCGCTAAGCAGTGTGGTCATGTGATTTCACATTTCACAACTGTATCCCTTAGCAACAGAAATGCTAGTACTAATTAATGGCTGACTACATGTATGTCTCATTCCTTAAGGTTCCTCATCAAGCCACAAACTTCTGGAGAAAAATATGAAATCACCATCAAGCCAAGATTTTCTGTAGCAATTTGTGGTGGCTGGCTGCCAGAGATGGCCAAAGGTGGGGATTCCAGTGAGAATAGGGGGAAAGAAATGACCTCAGAGAACCTACATGAGAGAAGACTGGAAATACATAGGAAAAATGAAAAGTGATCGTGAACTGTAGCTTGTTGACATGAAAGTAGATCCTGTTTAGAATAAAATTCCACATCTCTCTCAAAGCAGCTGAACCATGCCAATAAAAACAGACCCCCACAAGTTGCATGTCAAAGCTACATGCATCCTACAGCACAGTACACCAGCCTTAAAATGTATTGGACCACAAGTTAGCCCCATGCTCAGTGTGGATGATGGGTTGTAATCCAATACTTCTAGACTCTTGCAACACAAGAATAAGGCTGCTTATATTATACTGGGGAGGTTTCAACAATGTCGGATTCATAAAAGTTTGAAAGTGAGCCAGCTTTTTCTCCCAAGGTGCCCCCACTCCAGAGCTATTTCCTGGAAGACTGAGCAGCTTCTAAGCTGAGTCCACAATAACTTCCTTCGACAAAGCAACATCTGAGAATCCAGTTTTCCTGTGTTATCAGTTGCAGCATATGCATGGTTGAGTCTTCAGATTAAACTTGCAATGAAACAGTATCCAGAGGGTTGATTTTTTTAATTTTCCTGGGACAGCAGGGCCACACAAACTCAGAATGGGACAGGCAAGCCACAGATACAAAAGATCTTCTTCCCCTGCAGGAGTGAAATCATTTTATCCCAAAATTAATTAATTAATTAATTTAGTCAAGCATGTATTTTATGACAGATACAAGTGTAAACATAATTATAAATACATGAAAAGGATACGAATAAAAGAAAACATTAGGACAGGGATGGTAGGCACGCTGGTGCGCTTATGCCCAGCCCTTACAGACCTCTTAGGAATGGGGTGAGGTCTACAGTAGACAGTTTAAGGTTAAAGTTTTGGGGATTTGGGGAAGAAATCACAGTCAGGTAGTCCATTCCGTTTTCTGCAGTTTAGTTTGGATCGGTTTACCATGAGTTTGTATCTGTTGTGTGCTCTTGTATTGTTTTAGTTGAAGCTGAAGTATTCATTGGCTGGTAGGACAGCGTAGCAGATGATTTTATGTACTATGCTTAGGTCAGACCTAAAACGGTGAAGTTCTAAGTTGTCTAACCCCAAAATGTCTGCAGATGGGCTCAAATCAAGAGATCTAAAATCTTGCATTTAGCTGGCAGTGCCCGTTCTATCAGAGACTGCTTAACCAGGATCCTCAGATCCAAGAATAAGAAGCCAAGGACCACTGTGAAGTTCTCAAAAGACACAACTGTAGCAATAAAAACATCCAAATTTGGTCCCTGCGTATCACAGTCAAGTCTTTGAAAGACCCGTTTTCCATAAATTCCTTTTGTTTTTGAGCTTGCAGGCTAATCATTCCACAGAGATTTTATCATTTTGAAATCTAACTGTATAAATTCTCTCAACGGTCATAACAATTCTGTATCTGATCCCCATATTGTGCATATAGACAAGATTTGAGGAGAGGCAAGCAGCCCATGCCATCTTGTAAATTTATGGCCAAGGTTTCACAATTCAGCCTTGGAATTATAATAAGATTGCATCGGAGATAAGCACACAATTCAATCCTATCATCAGGCAGACAAGCTAGCATTATAACTTGCAGTTCAATCAAGTTATCACGGTATAGCAAATAGTGTGTAATATACTTTCCCAAACAATTCAATGAATACAAACACACCCTTTGTTTCTGAGAGTTCTGTAGCAAGGAAGAAGTTAAGCAAACACTTTGTACTTTTTCCCCTCAAAAGCTTATAATTCCTTGCGGTTTCCTCATCTCAGGGGATTTCTCTTCATTTGCTAAAAAGCCCAGATGGCTGATTTGCGGGAAGGATGTGATAGAAGAAGAAAAAGAAGGAAGAAACTAACTGCACCCAGGGGATACACAAGCAATGGAAGGAACCAAGTGAACAAGATAGGCAGTGGTGTAATAGAGGCCATGTGTAGGAATGGTGAGGAATAAAACAGTGGATAAGAAGCTCAGAAAAACAGAAAAACAGGCATCTGGAAAAGATCACATGCATTCAATGGAAGAAAAAAAAAGCAGGAGGAAGAAAAGCGGGATAGGATATCTTGCCCATCCTTGCAATAATTCCAAATGATATCACCCTCTGCTATCTCTGTTACTTTTTAAACAACAAAAAGGGCTTATCCTTGATTTACAACAGTTTGTTTAGTGACCGTTCAAAGTTACATTGGCACTGAAAGTGACTTATGACCATTTTTCACACCTACAACCATTGTAGCATCCCCATTGTCACATGATTTACATTCAGATGCTTGGCCACTGGTTCATATTTATGACGGTTGCGGCATCCTGGGGTCATGTGATCCGCTTTTGCGACCTTCTGCCAAACAAAGCCAATGGGGAAGCCAGATTCACTTAACAATTGTATTACTAACTTAACAGCTGCAGTGGTTCTTCTAGCAAATGTGACAAGAAAAGGCGTAAAACGGGGCAAAACTTACTTAACAAATTTCTCACTGAGCAACAAAAATTTTGGTCGTAAATCGAGGACTAGCTGCATTAAGACAGTCCTGATTTCTCATGCATTTTTCAAAGGAGAAAAAAAAAACCCAGATTCCATTCGGTGGTACATCCAGTCAATCATGCAAATCTTATCCCACAAAAACATGCAACGCGTTCTTTTTAGTTTTTTATTACTAGGCTCCTCTATAGCTGGTTAGGAAAGCTAAGTACATCTAGCGATATTAAATGGACACATGCTCTGAATATTCTGCTTGAAATGAATATCATCTTTTCTTTGAATGGACAGGAACCTTTAATTTAGTAGAAAGCAGAGCTGAACTTTTAATATTATATTGATAAAGGTATTGCGGGGCTCACAACGATGTTAAGAAAACGGATTTAAGTATATCGTTCAAAAGGTTACGGAAACACTCTTTCAGATTATTTATAAAATGAAGGCTCCCGTTTGTACAATGAAGGGCCTGCAAGAGCTGGGCAGCTGATGAAAAATATGTCAGACCAGAGCAGAGGAAAATAAACATGAAGTCATGAAGATACGGATAAGAATATTTTTTCTACAGGATTACATATTTTGACTAACAATACATTTTAAGTTAGCTTTCCTCAACCTGATGAACTTGAGAAGCACTGAATTGTTATTGTAAACATTCCCAGAGAGAATATCCAGCACGTGGGAAGATGGGTATTGCAATACCACATTACTGGAGAGAAACTGGATAGGACTAGCCATCTTAAAATACCCTTCACGACAGCGATACGCTACAATGAAATCAAATGGATATACAATCAGATTCCATGCATTCTGCAGGCAGCCAATATCAAGAGGATGTAAAAAAGAAAGAAAGAAACCACATCACCTTTTATTCTAAGTAAAAGGAACAAATGTTCAAATGTACTCAATGAACCAGTAATCTGTTCTTTAGAGGAACAGAGGATGGAGTGACTGGCAAATTAACTTAGTAAACCAATACTTAGAAACACTTATATTAAAAACCCAGCTGGTTTGTTCATTATACCGTGTGCAGCTGCTGCTTTTAAGCTGTGTTTTTGATGCCGGCCTGTAGAAACCACTCGGCATCCAAGGTAATGGTCAGATAAGCAGGCACCAGACTGACCTGCCAATAGACAAAGTCCAAAGTACAGATGACCGCTTGTAGGAAGAACACACCCATTGCAGGAATTTTTATGCAAACACATAGAGGACAACTCCCCAAATGAGCACAGTACTGGAATACAGGTAGTCCTCGACTTACAACAGTTCATTCCGTGACCATTCAAAGTTACAACAGCAGGGGAAAAAGTGACACATGACCACTTTTCACCCTTATGACCGTTGCAGCATCTCCATGGTCACGAGATCAAAATTCAGGTGCTTGGCAACTGACTCATATTTATGACAGTTGCAGTGTTCCGGTTCCGGGGTCATGAGATCACATTCTGCGACTTTCTGACAAGCAAAGTCAAAGGAGAAGCCTGATTCTCTTAACAACTGTGTTACTAACTTAACAACTTAACAACTAACTTAACAACTGCAGTGATTCACTTAACAACCGTGGCAAAATGCACTTAACAAGTGTCTCACTTAGCAACATAAATTTTGGGCTCAATTGTGGTCGTAAGTCAAGGACTACCTGTACAGATAATTCTGCTTGAATAGCTAAACCCATCTCCATTTGGTTTCCAACAATTATCTATAAAGCAGGCAGACAAGAGTCTAATGCAGAGGTGACAACTTCCTAAACCGCATGCAGAGCTGTGGTGGCACAGTGGTTAAAGTGTAGTACTGCAGGCTAATTCAGCTCACTGCCAGCAGTTTGATCCTGACTGGCTCAAGGTTGACTCAGCCTTCCATCCTTCCAAGGTAGGTAAAATGAGGACCCAGATTGTTGGGGGCAATATGCTGACTCTGTAAACCGCTCAGAGAGGGCTGCAAAGCACTGTGAAGCAGTATATAAGTCAAAGTGCTATTGCTAGTTTAATTTATTGGCTTTCTTCTTTTTTTCTTCTCAATTTATACATATTAAAAAAGGAATCTCCCTCTGCAAGAAAAGAACACCCATGACTCAACAATACATCTGACATCTCTCCCTTTCATTAAGCCAGAGGATTAAGGATGGAGATTTGACTAAGATTATGCCTTAAATCAAAGCCAGATTCCTAATCTCCTGAAAATTATCCTCAGAATCATAAGCCTGCAAAGAACTATTTTCAAGTCTGAAATCCCCACTTTAGGGCACATACAGGAAGACCTCAATTTACACAATTGAGCCTGGAATTATGGTTATAATTTGTTTGCGATCATCAATTGGGTCACCAAATGACCAGATTTCATTTTACGACTGATTTTTTTAAATGTCAATCATTAAGCAAATCACATGGTTATTAAGCGAATTATTTGGTCCTAAGTCTGAATCCAGCTTATTGAATGGGTGTTCTTTGCTAGAAAACAGCAAAAAAATGTCACAAAATATGATCATGGGATCATGGAATGCTGCAACAGTGATAATGCAAGCTGGTTGCCAAGCACCTGAAATACCATCACAGGTCCACAGGAGTGGTTCAGCAGTCATAATTTTGAGGATGGTTCATAAGTAAATTGTTGAGTCGATTGTAACTTTGAATAGTTCTTAAGCAACTGGCTGTAAGTCAAAGACTACCTATATAAGTCTATGAATCCTTTGCCCCATAAGCCTAAAATGTAGAAAGTAAAAATGGATTCATACATTGTTAATTTGGAGATCAGCAGAGATCTGACTTTGCAATAAAAACCAAACTACAATACCTTTCAGGAAGGTGAAGATTCATGCTCATTAGATTCCCTATAATACTTCCTATATAGATTACATGCGATTTACATACATAAATATTTATAAATATTTTCAGCCTTTTGTGCCTCATCATTTTTCATCTGGGCTTCTCTGAGGTCACAGCTTTGCAACCTTTACTGGTATGGCAGGAGGAGAAAGGAAGTAAACCCCAAGATTGAAGAGCTGACTTAAATAAGCCTAACCTGGAACCAATAACTCAGCTATCTTACTGAAGTTGATCAATAGCTAAATGCAAAACCAAGTTGGTGGCAGCCCTTGCTGACTTAGACTGATCTTGAAAAAGCTAAACAAACTGATATTTGGATGGGAGACCAATAAGAAATCCTAGGTCTGTAGGAAGTCAACAAATACTGAAAGCAGTGGCAAATCATTTCCGTCTTATTGTAAAAATCACTAGGGGTCGATAGATTCAAGGATAACTTGAATTTTATGGATAAAATGCTACCTGGAAACTCCATATATACAACTCTACAATGTCTATTCCTTAATGTCTCAATCATTGAGGCCCTGGTTGTCCCAAAGGTACTTTTTCCAAGGCAACTGGACTTTCTCACTTTTTTCTTTGAAAACGTTTCATTATGGAAATACGAAAAAGTTCACATTCTGGACAAAGAAGATACTAGCTTGAAAGAGGGGTCAAAGAGGCCATCTATGTTAAAACTGAACAAGCCCTCCCTCAATAGAGGGGGAGGGATATGACATCACCTATCTCCTGCCTATAAATCAGTCCTTTCAGCAGTCCCAAGAAGATTCCACACCTGTTTACACTCTGTTTTGGGTGGCTTTGAGGGCACAGATAAAACACCAAGTGGCCTCAACTACTCTCAGAAAGCTAACTACCCATCCTGAGAGTGTAAAAACCAGATGGCTGCAAAGAATTTAAATATTATCATTCCTCTCCAGCCAGTTAGTACTGAAGAAGCTTCTTGGATGAGAAGCGAAACTTTTTAAAAGGAAAAAAACCAATAAAGTCCAGTTGCCTTTTGGCAAAAGCACCTTTGGGACATATTTCAGGAAGGAGGGAGGGAGGGAGGAAGACAGAATGCAAACATATAAGCAAACTACCCATACAGTAGCATAAATTTCACCAAATTAGAATACAAGAAATTTCTTCTTCGGAAATTTGTTTCTGTAAGATCTGCATCCAATCTTAGAGTGGGGACTTTTGAGAGATGAAAAACGGCTGCAAAAGATTTGGGAGGTTTTTCCTTCACCGATTCTCAAAAAGATACTGTAAATTCACTTGCTGATGTTGGAAGAGCCAGGGACAAAGGAGAATTCTGTGTTAGGAATTTCAGCGTCTTTCCAAAAATAATTTCTGACTTCCTCTTCTTTGTTCCCAGCAGGATCTGGCACTCTCCCTTAAAAGCTAAAAGCTCTGTTCGTTTTTTTAGTGAGTTACCGGTATATATCTCCATCCATCTCCATTGTCAAGTGTCTCTTGCCTTTAGTAATGGATGAGTAAGAAAGCACTTAGAGGTTAGGGGACTTTGGGGCGGTAGGTATTCCAAGTTCCTGATGGCTCATATCTTATTATTTCACCTATTGGGAAATGTTATTGTTCTAAGGCCTAATCTGTAAGGCAATAGCCTTTTTAATCACAAAAGATGGGGGAGGGGAGTTTGAAGAACTATTAGTAGAAAACATGCCCCTTTTCTCTGTATCACATGCACAATACATGGGATACAGCAGAGTTTGCAAGGCTTTTTCCTCCGCAGAGGCCCTGCCCTTTTTGTTTTATGTAAGCAAGCATTCTGCTCACTTGATACTCCTTGGATTAATATCAGTCTGATCTTGACAGTTTGTGTTTTCTCACCACCTCATCTCCTTCCTTCAAACTGTGACTTAAATGTATTCCACAGGGCTCTAAATTCAGCATTAAACTTTATTCCCCATTTGTTTATTTTTGACCTAGAATGAATACAAGGATCAGAATTCGGAGCTAAATGATTAAGTAATAAAGCATATGCCAGTTTAGAGATTAACGTCACTGACGAACCATTCTGTATGATTAACACTGATTTTCTGGGATTTTTAAGCCGGTTTCCCCGGCTCCACATGGAAGTACTAAGGGGTTGGCCCAGTCATATATACGGAATATATATTTTATACAAAGCATATGACCTGCCACGCTCTTCCCCACCACCCAAGGAGACTCCTGGAAGAGAGGGAAATGCGTTTATGCTAAACGGCAAAGAAGCGAGAACAGCACAGCAATGCTATTGTTACATTTTTTTTTTTTTTGAATGACAGGCATTTCCAGAAAACATGCTCGTCATGCTCCAGCTCTTTCAGAAAAAAACCACCAAAAAGCAACCGCCGTAGGCAAAAAAAATCCCACAAAAGTTGCTCACAGCAGAATCTCATCCTTCTTTAACTTTCGATTTGGGAGGAAGGGAACAGGCACCCAGGGTATTGTACGCCCCCGCCCCCCTTTAGAGCTAGCTACCTGCGCAAAGCCACCGTTTACGCATATGCAGAGGCTCGGATCCCGATGTTCCTTTGATGCGCAGGCATCCATCATTGCCAATCAATCCAGCCCCCGCGCTAGCTTGCTCCCTCAAGTGCGGCACAAGCGCGTCTTTCCTAGCCGCAAAGCAAACGCCGGCCGTTTCTTATAGACCGGTTTAAATCTAATCTTTGCCTTTGCAAAAGCGTCGTGGCCGGCCTCGCCTCCGCACGGTCGCGTTCTGGGTGCTGCGACGCCCCTGGATAAGGTTGCTTGTTCCAATGCCACAAATGGGACTCAACCCGGTCTCCGTGAACTCCGCAAGCAGCCTCGAACCTACTGACCTATCGTTCCTTTCGCCCACTAACAGAACTGCCGAATTCCTCCTTTCTCCTCCTCCGCGTTGGTTTTGCAAAAGTCAATTAATCCCCCCGCGCAGGCGCACACAGAAACTCTTTCCCCACTACCACCACCACAATTAAACAGACTGTCCCCTCCCCCGACTGAAGCAAAGGCGACTTTGTATACATCCTTTAAGATCGAAGTAGATACCCCCGCTGAAGCCAAAGCCCTGGAACAATGACTGCAGCTATCTCGTTGCAGCCTCAAAGAAAGAGACAAAATTCGACCCCGCATATCCCCGGCTATTCTAGCCAAGGCTGCAAAAAATCCGCAGAAAGAACTCTTGGCTGCCATTTAGCGGCCGCCCTGGTTTTTGCAGTTCAGATCTGGTAGATCTCCGTCTCAAGCTCCTTCGACCGCCAAGACCTTTCCAGTTGCAGCAGACCGGGGTGAATGCACCTTGTCAGCCCAAGAATGTGTTAAGTCCCAGAGCACGTTCTTGTAGTAGCCACTACAAAAAAGATCGTCCCCCGCCCCCCACTCCTTACGCTCCGGTCCCCCCACAATGGACTTACCCAATGCGGAGCAGCAGGGAACCCGCCACAGCCATGGGCATCAGCAGGGAATGCTGCCTTTTCCCGCAGCGGTGAAAAGCGTAACTCAAAGCCCGGCGACCCGAAACAGCGAGTGCGGTTACCAGAGCCCAAATCCACAGCAACCAAGCCAGCCAAGCCATGCTCCGCGGAGGGGGCTCGACAAGCCTCCAACCCGCCCCGTTTGGCTTTAAAACAGCCCTCCCATCTCCCGGGAACTCGGGATCCGCCCCCTCGGATCACCGAGGATTTCGCAGCCGAAGCGCGTGGTCGCCCCTTCCTTTCGCCACCGCCAGGCGCCGCGATTGCGCAGGATTCCACGCTCAACACCGCCCCGGCCGGTTATCTGCAGCATAGGTAGTCCACGGTCGAGCGTGGAAGACGCCGTTCGCGCTTTCGCTGGCTTGAAGCTGCCTTTACTGTGGAGTCAGATCGACGAGAGAGTAGCAGCGGGTGATGGAGGTAAGCTGTAGCTTGCAAAGAAGCCAGGTTGTTTTGGTCCCGTGAGCCTTTGCCAACGCCAACTCCTGGTTGGACTGATAGGAATTGAAGTCCAGAACTTTATGAAGGCTCTCAGAAAACGCATATTTTATGTCCTTATACAAGGTGTTCGTTTCAGCAATTCCGAATTCGGATTATAGCAGGTGTCTATAGGACCGATTCATTGCACGAATTCACTAAAGTATACTTGATCTTCCCTTAGAACAGGGGTCAGCAACCTACGGCTCCGGAGCCGCATGTGGCTCTTTGGGCCCTCTGCTGTGGCTCCCTGTCAGGTGATCCCAACACTGGCTGGCCCCGCCCCTTGCCCTCCCCTCCCAGTCACTCCTCGCCTGGCCTGAGAAGGTAAGGGCAACAGCGGGGGCGGGCTAGGGCAGAGACAGAGGGATACAGAGAGAGAGGGAGAGAGAGAGAGAGAGAGAGACATAGAGAGATACAGAAAGAAGAGAAAGGGATATGTCAAAAGGATTTTGTGGTTCCCGGTGTTTTTTAACAACTGGTTGTCTGCCCTAATGACCGGCTGGGTAGGTGTGGTCATGTGATCGGTGGAAGTGAGTGACATTGAATTGGCCACGCCTACCCAGATTTTGTGGCTCCGGGTGTTTTCTTTTCTGTGGGAAACTGGTCCAAATGGCTCTTTGAATATTTAAGGTTGCAGACCCCTGCCTTAGAAATAAGCCCCATTGAGGGATCCTTAGTGTTCTCTGAGCTTGGTTTTCTTGGAAACGTTACCCAAACTAGGTAACCATCAACTTGGGCGTCCTCCTGGATTGGTGGTTGGTAACCACCAACTTGGGCGTCCTCCTGGATTCACGGCTGTCTTTAGAAGAGCACTTGACGGCCGTGACCGGGAGGATTTTTCATCAGGTTCGCCTGATTCGCCAGTTGCGTCCCTTTCTGGATTGGGACTCGTTACGCACAGTCACTCATGCCCTTGTCACCTCCCGCCTGGACTATTGCAACGCTCTCTACATGGGGCTCCCCTTGAGGAGCACCCGGAGGCTCCAACTGGCGCAGAGTGCGGCCACGCGGGTGGTAATGGGAGCGACATGGCATTCCCATGTAACACCCCTCCTGTGTGAGCTGCACTGGCTCCCGGTGGTCTTCCGGGTGCGCTTCAAGGTTCTGGTTACCACCTTTAAAGCGCTCCATGGCTTAGGACCCGGGTACTTGCGGGACCGCCTACTACCACCAATAGCCTCCCACCGGCCGGTACGCTCCCATAGAGAGGGGCTCCTCCGGGTGCCGTCAGCCAAACAATGCTGACTGGCGGCCCCCAGGGGGAGAGCCTTCTCTGTGGGGGCACCTACTATCTGGAACGAGCTCCCTCCAGAGATACGGAGGATCCCGGATCTGCGCACCTTCCGCCGCGCCTTAAAGACCTTACTATTTCACCAGGCCGGCCTGGCCTAATTTTCCCCCTCTTTTATAAAAGATTTTTAAAATTTTAAATATCTTATATTCAATTTTAAATTGGTTTTAAAAGTTTGGGGTTTTAAATTTGTCGGGGCCAAAATTATTTAATTTGATTTTATTCTGTTTTTAAATTTTGTATTGTATGTGTTTTTATTGTTTGGCTGTGCACCGCCCTGAGTCCTTCGGGAGTAGGGCGGTATAGAAATCTAATAAAATAAAATAAAATAAAATAAATAAATAAACAAAACAACCAAGAGAGCACTCAGGACTCCCTCATATCAACTCTGAGCTACAAATATTCTCCTTTATTAAGCCCCACTGAATTCAGCATTAAACTTTTGTCAGAGGCTATTGAGTAGTTTCATCTCATTCAGGCAACTTTCATTTTCTTCACTCAAACAAGCATACAAGTGCATTCTGCCTCACTTGGGGTATTTTAATTTTGAAATGTATGTGTGAACAATCACATCTGATGAATATTCCAACCATCTGACATGTGAAGTCTTGTTTAGGAGCATGTAAAAAGGTGTTTTAAATATATAGAATTTGTTTCAAGGTTGTGCTTTTGGCTAATTTTAAGTTACTTAATCAACTGAGTTTATTTCTGAAACACATGTATGTATGTATGATCAAGCTGCTATTTCCAAGGCTATTCTGAAACATCATCCCTCTTTTCTTTTTCTGCTCTTTATCTCAGGGCATTTTACAGTTTTGTTGTAAGAAGCTGCGTTGTAGATCCTACCTGCTGGAAAGGAGAAATCTGAATATTAAAGAACCCAAAGAAAAGTAATTATTGGAAGGTAAAATGGCACTTACACATACGTTAACATTGCAAATACTTCTAAAGGTACAGCTTGTATTGTATTTTTTCCCACTCACCTATTGAGAAGTAAGACTTTCTAAATCGGACTTATTTCCAAATTATTTTTAGATTTTTTGTCTAATTATTTTCCTGCATACTCCTTTATCTCCAAATGCTGATATTCATGTTTAACTTCATCACATTTAGAATAGAATAGAATTCTTTATTGGACACACAAGGAATTTGTCTTGGTGTATACGCTTATACATAAATGTAACATTTCTGTTCTATATATATAAAGTGCACATAAATGCTCAATATGATCTAGTTGATGGCGAATTAGAGCTAACATTTTTACACTGGTCTTTTCATTATTGCTGTATTATTGAATATGATTACCTGATTGCTACTGCAGTTCTTTAAACTACAGAACTGGAACTATCTTGGAATAACAAAGAGCCACTGTAATGATGGGAATAATTTCAGCTTTATTTCAATATTAATTATTAATAATACTGTGTAGTATATTATACAACACATTCAATCCATGTGTATTTCCACAGCAAGCCATTGGATTTGGTAATATCAATAAGTATCTATTGCAAAAGAGGGCTCTGTGGTTTGAATTGGTTTTTAAATGATTGAGAGTTGCCATGAAAAATATCCCAGCCATTCTCCAGTGCAAAAGTAGCCTGCCTCTATATACAGTAATGGAGAAAGCTGCATGGAAAGCTGTGCATATATGAGTCACAAAATGCTAGAAGCAGAGTAGTTGTGTGATGATGGTTGTATTAGCTTGGGGAGTTAATTTCTGAGTGATTCTGATACACTCAGCCTTTTTTCTTCAGCTCTTTTTAAGAATACAATGCATATTTCTGATAATTGTTCTCCTCCTCTCCCCCATACTCAGTAGGGTTCATTGAGATGATGTTCTTCATAGTCATCTTTTGTATTTTAGCAGAATTTAAGAGAGAACAAATTCCATGCTGATGAGCAAAGCAGGACTGCTCTGCTAACTCCCAGCATAATTTCCTTGATGACCACAAAGAAAGAAGTGTTCTCGCTAGTGCAGAATTTAATTGCAGGCTAGTGGATTGCCCGTCCATTCTTCTTCCGCCAGTATCCTACACTAACAGGGTTTCTTTTTACTAGCCTGCTAAAAATTTGAATTTCTAAGCATGTTGCAGATGACCGGGCTTCCCCTGCTTTATGGCGATCATGGGAATTCAGAATGCGTTAGCCTCCTCAAAAGCCTCATTAAGAAGAGAAGACCATTGAGTTTTGCACATTTCATCCCAGATTCTGTTTAGTATTTTAACTCTGTTTTGTATTTCTCTAGAGGGGAAGGCAAAAAAGTCAAGTCAGTAGCTCCTGGAAATTTTCCCGGTTTTTGCATATATCATGCATGTGACACATCTAAAGAAAAAGGTCAACTTCAATCTTATGGTTGCAGATACCACTTTCATTTTTGTTGATGCCCTCCCTGCTGATTTTTCACGTTTTTGTCCTTTCTTCCTCTTCTCTTGGTTATTTTTGCCATCCTTAGATACAGTACAGTGCCCCCAAGCCTAGCCAAATGCTAGAGATTCTTTCTCATTTACCATAGAAACAGCTGAGAGGAAGAATCGACAACAGGAACAATTTCCCCCTTTTAGACAAAGCCTAAGCAGTTTAAATCACCTTTATTTCATGCTCTTGAGAGATTCTGTCCAGAAAGTATAACTGAACCAATTCCCATTTAATTCCTCTTTGTGTCCTTTGTCCAAACCAAGGCTGTCAAACTCCCGGCCCATGGGCTGGATGCATCATGCGCTGGCCACGGCCACGCCCAGTTTAGCAAAGGGGAAAAAACTCCAGATACATCACGTGACACCCCTGGTCCAAACCAAAGACATGTACAAGACTTTCTTCTAGAATTATTGTGATACTCTGATGTCCCTTCAAGTATCTTTCTATGCGGGGCCACCAGATGGTATACCAACCCCTAGGCCCGTGGTGGTGAACCTGTGGCACGCGTGCCAGAGGTGGCACGCAGACCCCTCTCTGTGGGCACATGAGCCATCGCCCCAGCTCAGCTCTGCGCATCTGCGCATGCTTCCCACCAGCCAGCTGGTCTTTGGGTCTGTGTCGTGCATGCTTCGGAGGTAGGGGGCATGTGTGTGTGGGGTGCATGTGAGGGGGACAGTGTATGCAGGGAACACATGCAGGAGGGTGGAGTGCATGTGCAGGGTGCAAGTGCATGCACAGGAAGTATGCAGGGGGTGCACGTCATGCATGGGAGCAGGGCACATGTGGGGGCACATGCACGCGGGTGCTGCATGTATATGCATGGGGGGGCACATGCACAGGGGCCACACGCACATTGCAATTTTGGAGGTTTGTGCGTGCGTGCTTTGGTCACTGAGTCCAGAAAAGGTTAGCCATCACTGCCCTAGGCTGATATTGAATCTCCTCCCCCTTCCCCAGAATCAGTGAACAAAGCAGACACTCTTTGTTTATTTTAAAAGAACGCTTGAATGCCTTGACTTATTTGTCTGGTGCATTGCTTCCTTGATATGATTCAGAGAAAATTGTTTGCAGCTCCAGGCAGCATACAACATTCAAAATTCACCATTTAAAAACCTACGCTTTAAGCTCCCTCATCCCCCAGCCCTAAAACTCAGGCTCCACTAATGATATTTTTTCCCCAAAGGTTTGATCTTTCTACTTTGAAGATGCCTCTCAGTAAAAAGTGCCTTAATTTCTAATTCGCTTTCTACTTTCTATAATATTTTGTTCCTTTTTTATTATTGTAATAATAACAGTTACAATAATCCTGAGGCAGAGATTCTCTATGAGTTGTCCTTCCATCAACAATGGCAACGCTGCTATCATAAATATGGTTTGAGTAAATAAACAGAAGTCTTGGAACAGCTGAACTACATTTGAAATGGTAGCCTGTAAATTGTATATAATAGCAGACAAGTTTTCATTAGATCTTCCTCTGTCAATATTTACTTCCCTTAAGAAATAAACAGAATGACCACATGTGGTCAAAACAATAGTGGGAGTAAGAGCAAGCTTCAACTTCCTGCCATTGATATTTCTTATAGGAAGAAGGCAGGGAGTGTTGGAAACCATGATCACATGTCTGTAGCAGCTGACTGCAGAAGTGTTGCAGCAGTCACAGTTTGCAAATGGAATATAATTGGGATTGATTGTGAGCACAATTGTATTAAATACAATTTATTTAATTGTTCACATACTTTATCACAGTATCAGGCATTGCTTTCAAAGTAATTGCTCTCAAAAGTTCAGTTCAAAGGACAAAATAAGTAAGACCTGCAAAGGAAGCATGTTTTTAATTCTACAAATCCTATTAGAATTATTACTTCTTCTGGGGTAATCAGTGTCTCTAATTTTGATGATGCTTTGCATCTTCCAGATATTGTCTCTTCTTTTTGCCCAAGAAAATCCCAAGAAAGTTTAAATTTAACTTTTTAAAAAGTTGTAATTTTAAAAAGGTGTAATTTTAACTTTAGGGTGGATTCCTATATTGTTTTAAATAATATTGTAGTATTGTATAAATGCATGCATTTTAATTTAACTTGGAATATATAGATATACATTCTATATATTGGTAACCTAGTTTATTCAACAAACCATTATTAAAATAATAGCTTGATATAATCAGGACTCAAAGTGCTTACAATTAGAAACAACTCTGGAATCAGATGAGAAGAGAAAGAAGATGGCTAAGGTAACATCTCTTAACAGTAGTTCTTGTGTTGTACTTAGATTGTGAATTCAACCAATAGTAGCTTTATAAACTACAGTTAAACCATGGTTCACCATAATTCATGGACCAGTCTATTAGTAGCTGCATTCATGCCAACTCTATTTCATAAATGTGTCATATGCACCTGCCCTCCCTTTAGTAACTTTGAGCTTATTTACAAATAAGTCTTCTAAAAATATTATTTGGTTTTGATAGCATTTTGCTTCAAACATAAAACAGTGTCAGCCAGATTTTTTGGTTTGCATCCAATCTGCTGTTCTTTCTTATTTTATTGTTTCTAAATTAGATCTCTTGAAAATTAAACAAGGAACCAATTGCAGAGATGTGTCTTGATTGTTTGTGCTGAAAGATATAGTAAAGTAAGAAAAATTAAAATACACTTTTGGTATTCTCAATAGTGTGCTGCCAAAATGTATATTCCTGTTCTCAGAGATTTAGCTTTATTTACCCTTTTATGAAAAGATGTGGTCAATATTGTCAACTCTTAACAAGGTATGTTTCTTTAAGAGAGGGTGGGGGAGAGAGAGGGAGGGAGAGAGAGAGGAGTGTTGCTATAGAAACTAGTACATGCATTGCAACCTCTTTGTAAAAAAGAAAGAAAACGCATATGAGAGAAGGTGATTTGCTTGCAGCGGGGTAGTTTTTCCTCATTTCTTTCATTCCCTTTTGGGGAAGAGATATAATGGGTGTTGTAAATTATTTATTTATTTATTTAAAAGATTTGTGTGGTCTTCCATCACACGGGGACCGCTGTTGTTGACTGTAACAGGTGAGAACAAGAACTGCAAGGATATGCACAGGACAGGAAACATCTGAATTTTGGAGCCATTCTTTCTGTACCCCTGAATTCACATGTTCATTATTAAACCTGTTATCAAGCTGGCACTCGCTGTGTATTATCAAACAATTTCTGATTGATGGTAACTCTTCCATCTCTTTGTCCACCAGGAACCACCAGTTTTAAAGTGATCACAGCTTCTTAATTCTTCTCCCTGGATTCATTTCACTCCTAGAATTATCTCTGGATTGGACCCAGGTTTGGCCTGTTTTCTATGCAGGTTGATGGGATGGGATGCTTGATTGATGTGCACTCTCCTTGCCTCTTATGTCATTTTGAGTTATTTATACCATAAAATATTTCAGACTTTACTATTCTCATACCTTTTTTTAAATGGTTAATGGCTATGACCCCATTTCTCAGTTGGCCTGTTTTTTGTTTTGTTCTGCATTGTTTTGTGGTTTCTTGTATGGATTTAAGTGTTGTGTTTGTTGAGAGTCAAGTCTCAGTTTGGACATTTCACAGGGCTCCTACCATTTTTGCAGAATCCCAATTCTATGTATAGATAGTCCTCTATCGTCATATTTTCTCCAGAGTTCTTCATGAAGAGTCATGATGTAATCTTGTGTCTGTGGGATGGAGAAAAAAGTAGGTAGTATCAAGGGACTAAAGATAGAAAGCCATCATTGGGGTTTTTAGGCTAGTTTAACTGCCAGATTATTATTTTTTTTCAAATAATTCTGATAATGATAGCTTTTTGAAAAATTTGGAAGAAAGCCTTCTATTTTCAGAATTCCCTATGGTGAGGCAGTGGCTATTAAAATTTGTAATGTGGATATATTGAGCATTCTTAAAAGTTCATGGAGGAGTCTGCCAAACTCTTATAGGAAGGTCTAAAAAAGTGTAATGTTCATTCATTATATAACATGATTAAAATGGTGTGAATAATGTTTTCTGAATTTCTGGATTTACTCCATCTAGACTGGAGACCCAGTGTGATGTAGTCATTAAGCTGACAGGCTAGATACCCAGAGATTGGGAGTTCTAGTCCATTCTTAGGCATGAAACCAACTGAGTGACCTTGGGCTGATCACTCACTCCCAGGAAGAAGGCAAGGGCAACCTACTTCTGAAAATAATGCCAAGAACACTGCAGGGATTAATCCAGGCAGTCAGCAGGAGTCAAAAATCTTCAAAGGCTTTCTTTTACACATAACACACACAATTTAGATTTTCATAATTGTGAGATGGGGAGAAGTAAGCACAAAGAGAAAAAATATGTATATTCTGCCTTGTGTTCTTCTGTTGTTTGTTATCACTCTACATAATGCCAAATCTCAATTGTCTGTCTCTCTGCCTACTTATCTAATCTGCCTATCTAACCACCTTCTAAGTATCATATTTTTCAGAGTGTAAGATGCTCCGGACTATAAGATGCACCTACCTTTTTTGGGGAGGAAAACAAGAAAAAAAAATCTGCCTCTGCCTCCCAGCAATTTACCTCCTTGCAGCAAACAGCCTGTTTCAGTTTCATTTTCAGCACAGCCTGATTAGCACAAGAAAAAAAATACCTGCCTCCCAGCAATTTGCCTCCTTGCAGCAAACAGCCTGTTTAGTTTCATTTTCAGCACAGCCTAATTAGCACAAGAAAAAAAAAATCTGCCTCCCAAACAGCGGTGCAGAGAACAGCAATAGGCAATAGCAATCCCTGCAGCCTGAAACAGCTGATGGTCGGGAGGCCGAGCCAACTGACAATCAGCTGCTTTTGCTAATCTGGCTGTGCTGAAGCTGAAACTTGAAACGGGCTGTTTGCAAATTGCTGGGAGGCAGAGACCAAAGGGCAGGGGCCGGAGGGTGGATAGGGCTACATTCAGTGAATAAGATACACCCACATTTTCACCCTCTTTTGGGGGGGGGAGTGCGTCTTATACTCCAAAAAAATACGGTAATCAACTTTTCTGGTATTCATTTTATTTAATTGGTGACTGTGACTAGGGTTTCTGAGTCTGTCTGTCTGTCTACACATACGTATGCAAGCATATACAGAAAATATGAAATTTCAGGATGCACACTTGGCCAAGAATTTTATCTCAATTGTGCAACCACAAACTAATAGCATAATGCACACATTTTGTCTGGATTTGTATTGCCAGAATATAGCAACCTTGTGAAAAAGATGTGGTGAAAATCAGATCTAAAGTCTTATTTGAAACAAAATTCTGTATAATATCACAATACGATCTTATCCATGTCACCTTTTGTTCCATAAGTTGTATTCATGCAGCCTCAGTTACCCCTGCCTTCAGGATATAAGCCTATATCATCTCAACAGCAATAATGATTTTTTATAAAAGGACTTTTGCACGCAGAAATAGAGTAAACTGAATTATCCCACTTCCTCACACAGCATGTGACTATAATTGCAACCAACCCAAGTTACAATATTACTGCTTAGGAATCTTAGTACTTGGATAAAGAGTATTATTACAATTTGCCACTACTAACAAAAGCCACCTCCTCTTTTCAGAGCATTGCTGTTCCTGAAAAGTGCATCCTTCCATCAGTTCCAGATCTCAAAACACTCATTTCTCCAACATGCAAAAAAAGTCATCAGAAGGGCCAGAAGAAGCTGAACTAACAGAACGAATCCCAGCTGCCAGCAAGGAAGCAGTGAGTTTCCTTTCACTCATTGGTGAGTGGCCCTTTAATGTATGACATACACAGTTAGTCCTTGACTTACAACAGTTCATTTAGTGACTATTCAAAGTTACAACGACACTGAAAAATGACCATTTTTTCAAACTTAAAACCATTGTGACATCCCTGCGTTCACATGATCAAAATTCAGATGCTTGGCATCCGACTCACATTTATGACGGTTGCAGTGTTCCAGGATTATGTGATCCCCTTTTGCGACCTTCTGACAAGCAAAGTCAATGGGGAAGCCAGATTCAATTAAGAAATGTGTGGCTAACTGAACAACTGCAGCGAATTAACTTAACAACTGTGGCAAGAAAGGTCATAAAATGGGGCAAAAGTCACTTAACAAATGTCTCACAACAGAAATGTTGGGCTCAATTGTGGTCGTAAGTCGAGGACTACCTGTACCCTTGCTTTGTTTATTTCAGAATTGTCTTTTAAGCAAAAACTATAGGTGACATGAATATTTTGCTTTGCTGAATTTTACAAAATAGATATCTTGCAGAACTGTAGGTAGGGTGCTTAAAACAGATTTGTTCACACCAGAAACTTTCTAGTTCTGCTGGAGCTACAATTCCCATAATTCATAGCTATGATGAGAATTAACCCTATTGGCCCGGAAATTGTAATCCTAACACATCTGAAGGATGCCCAGAATGCAGTATTATGAAATCTGGGTTTTCAAAATCATAATAGATGCAGCAAAGTAAGAGATTTATATCAGGGCCAAAATACACAAGAAGAGAGGTATTTACCTTCTCCTCTCCAACTGTAGTTACAGGAGGGAATTATTTCACCCAAAAGCCTATTAAGACATGAGATCTTGAGACCAGGCTGGTCTAATTTCGCCCTTCATTCAAAACAGCTAAGGAATGTTTTCAATTAGCAAGGAGCATGGATTTACCAATGTTAACACTCCAGTCTCCAACTGGCAATCCACATTAATTTAATTAATTTTATTTAAAACATTAGTACAGCTACCCATCTTAAAACCAAGCTCAACAACAAAAGCCACATGTACAATTACAACTACAATGAAACCCAAAAAGAAAAAAACCCAGAAAAATCTGGTGCTGCAACCACATTTTCTTCCATCGTGATAACATCACATGATGACAACGTGATACAGTGAGTTTGACACCCATGGCCTATGGGAACAGCCAGGTTCTGAGTGCTCCCCAGAAGATTAAAAAGAGGGGGGATTGTCAGGTCTTCAGGGAGAGGGTGTTCCATAAGGCAAGAGCTCTCATGGAAAAGGCAGGATTCCAAGAAGCCATAATGTTTTTGGTAAGGGACTTAGAGTGTGCCTATTCTACCTATTCTGGTGGGAGAGACAGAGGGTGTCCTACAGATAACCTATGCCATATGATTCTAAAGGTAATAACCAACACCTTGAATTGCATCTGGAAGGGGACTGAAATCCAATGTAGCTTGAGCAGCAGGAGTGTAAAATGGGTGAACCTAGAAGTAACCAACAGTACCCAACACTGCACAATTCACTGCATTCTGCACCAGTTGTAGTTTCTGGATCGTTTTCAAAGGCAGCCTTACGTAGAGCTCACTGCAAATAGGAAGTGATCAAGGCAGGAGTGGTGTGATCAAGGCCTCCCAATCTAGGAAATGGCACAATTGATGCACAAGATAAATATATGGGAAGGCCTCCCTAGCCATAGCTGCCACCTACTCCTTGAGCGTTAGCTATGAATCTAAGAAGACCCCCAAATTGGGCACTGGCTCTGTCCAGGGGAATGCCACCCCATCCAGAGTCAAAGATGGCATGTCACTGCAACTTGGGAGTCAAAAAACCCAAATCACTCCATCTTACCAAGGTTGAGTTGGTTCCTTCCCATCCAGATTCCAGGCATATTCAACTTCCTCTTCTCAGCCCAGATTGTTGATCTAATAGTTTTCCAAACTTGTGTTTTGCCATCAATCCATGCTTTACTTAACAATTCCTGTTTTTCATTGGCTCCTTGAGACAACTCTGTCTTTGAACAGAAAAGTCTGTTGAAAATACTGTCCTGACTAAGAGCTTTTATGAGACATTTGTGGTCCAAATGCTGGTTGAAAGACAAGAGACTTAAATTATTTGCATAACTTACATAACTTATGAGCTGTCTAGTTCCATAAAAGATGGCCAGATATTTGTGTTTCCATGACACTAAGCAGACTTAATATGCTTTAAGCACAGTTTTTACACATAGTTGTTATTGTGTAATTCAATTCCCCGAGTTCTGAGAAGAGAGGGTTATTTGAAGTTAAGATCTCATCTGATCTGTAGACAAAGAGGAAGGAAGCAAAAAGTGGGTTGCATTCTCTCCCCCCCCCCCCCCCCAATTTGTTTTAACACAGAGATACCCTACATGGGTAAATTGAGAATGAAACCAGGACAAGAAAGTGCTAAAGAGAGGTTCTAACCCAACTGGGCCATCCCAGTTTATCTGTGTGAGAGTAAGTAAAATTTTCTTCCTGTCTTTCTGAGGATAAAATTGCTACATCTCATTTCTCAGAAAAAAAAGAAATTCAGCCCTGCCTTTTTGAAGAATCACTCGTGGCTATTTCAGAGTCTGGAGAAACTATAGGAACGTTTTCCATCTCAGTGAAGTGGGCCTGCTATTCGTTGGATGGATGGCAAGAAGAAGACTGTTTCCTGGTCCTTGCAAACAGCAAAGGGACCATCGATGGGGTAACTTGCAAAATCTCCCTTACAGGTAAATTCAGTGCACTAATTCAACATAAGCCAATTTGGTCTAGCTAGTGGGTAAGGCACCAAATTAGAAATCAGGAGACTGTGAATTCTAGTCCCACCTTGGGCATGAAGCCAGCTAGGTGACTTCGAGCCAGTCACTCTTTCCCAGCCCTAGGAAGGATGCAGCGGCAAACCACTTCTGAAATCTTGCCAACGCTGACTTAAAGCCATAAGTCACACCTTAGCACAAATTAACATAATGAGGGTGATAAGGGAGAAGAGAAAGTCTAAACACATTGCTATGCCTAAATGCAGGCTTCCGTTTTTAAAATTGGTGACATAAGGATATCAGAAACATAGAGATAACGATGGTAGTTAGAATAATTCAGTTTGATATTCTTCTCCCGTATTCTGATCCCAATACTTGATCTAAGATTGCATAGGCTTCCTTTATGCATCGGAAACATAAATCTTCTGCCGTGAGCTACTGCACTACTTATATTTTTAATATTTTACTAGTCCAATTAAAACATTTTAATTCCTGTCTTAATTGTCTGGCTCCTACCAGATTTATTTAGAAATAAGTCCCATCAAATTTTCTTGTATGCTTTTTGGTATTAACTGCTTTACCATGGAATATAAATACTATAGGATATAAATAAAAACCAAGTAAATATCTGTTCAATAGATACTAGAAGCTGCTAGTAAATTTCATGGGACTTTCAGGTATAATTAAAAAAAGATAAGTTTAGAATTGCATTCATTAGTGGTCTACACATTTTGTGTGATGTGTTACTCCTTGCAGATATCATTTCTTTAATTATTTCCTATTTCTTTCTGATTAGCAGAATGTGGTTAAAATATTTTTTATTATTGCAGTGACATTTTCTAAATAAATTTTAAAAAACCAAAATATTATTTGGACAGTCGCAAATACATCCATATCTGAAAAGACTTCATCAGCCATTCTTTGCTGATGTCCCATCTTGCCTTTCGGATTTAGGCAATTATAGAAACAATACTTTTACCAATGTTGATAAAAGCAAGAGTGCAAAGCTAGCATTTTTGGGGAAATCTTCTTTTCCCCAAGTATCTCAATTTAGATGCTTTTCTAATTGGAAAGTCAATAGGACAGGACAAGGAATGTAGAAAACTAAGTTTCATTCCTGCACAAATAAGACTTTGTTGGGCTAAGATGTTATTACAAGCAGTTCACACCAGAACAGAAGATTACAGACAGACTCATAACCCGCTGGTGAAAGATGAAACATTTCCAAGAATCAGAAGAAATTTCCATGTAGCACCAACGTGCCAAGATATCCCACAACAATTGTCTCTAATCTAATATTCTCCAGACTAAAATTCCCATTATCTGAACCAATGTGGCCATTCAGAGTCATAAATGAACACATAAATAAATCATTACATTGGGGAAAGCTGCCCGAAAGGAAATAAAACAGCTGTGTCATTGCCGTGATTTCCTACAAATGCCCTTTTTTTCTATCAGGATACGTATCAAAGAAACTGGAGATTTTGGAGCAGCATATTCAGGAAAGTATGAGGGTGAGTAACTAATGTATTTTGCTTTTCCCCTCACTGCTGGCTTCGTTATCTAATAGGGATCTGGCAGTGCTGGAACATCTGCAGCCTTCCCCAAAGTGCTAAAATGTGCAAAAAAAAAAAAAAAAACCCTTTTAAAAGCTCAGAAACAAGTTGGCAGGTAGAAGGTGTAGCAAAGTTAAATGGGAAAGGTCATTGGGTGGAGTACCTGGTAAATTTCAGTAGCAAAAAATGCTGGTTGCTTTTCAGAAAAAGATGGATGAGAGGAAGGGTCCAGATCCCTTCAACCTCTGTCTTGTATTAAAGAGGCTGCAACATAAAATACGTCGGAGAAGGTCTATGCTCCTGCTGTTTGAGTCTTACCACCACATGATGTTCCCATCATTTGCCTCAGCTCCTGCCAACCTAGCAGCTGGAAAGCATGTAAATCAGGGGTGTCAAACTCACGTCATTGTCACATGACTTATCGGGACCTTTTCCCCCTTCGCCAAACCGAGAATGGGCATGGCCAGCGCATGACGCATCCGGCCCGTGGGCTGGGAGTTTGACAGCCCTGAAGTAGATAAATAAATACCATTTTGGTGGAGAAGTAACAGCATTAACAGTATTCTTTGTTTCGCTACACAGTCTGTTGTGGCATGATGTCATGCTAGTTTCATGGCCACATCTTTGGAAACATCTTTGGACAATGCTGGCTCAATAGTTTAAAGAAACAGAGATGAACACCACTCTCTAAAGTCGGCTACAACTAATGGAGTAAAAACCTGCAGGGACATCTTTACCATTTTTTTAACCCATTTTTTAAAGTCTTGTATTGAAATACAAGGGACAAGAAGAGGGCCACCAGATCTGGGTTGCAAAACTAATGCAAAACATTAGATGGCAGTAAAAAATTAGGAGTTTTGCAGAAGCAATTCCCTTAGAGCTGTTTTAGAGTGTCAGCAGGCACATGGCTAGAGATAACCCAATCAACACTTTAAAAAAAAAAGCCTTTCACAAAAGTTCCTCATC
The DNA here is from genome assembly GCA_022577455.1 of Arizona elegans. NCBI lineage: Eukaryota > Metazoa > Chordata > Lepidosauria > Squamata > Colubridae > Arizona > Arizona elegans. The sequence goes on along the minus strand of JAKOOJ010000040.1, from coordinate 1,779,036 downwards.
ATAGTTTCATGATTAAACAGCAAAATCATGGGAAAAGATGACTTGTCCTGTATGGTTTGTTATCATGAGTAAGAATAAAAGGGCAGTTTATTAACAAGCTTTTTAATTTGAATTTAGAAGAATAGAATAGAGCTGGAAGGGACCTTGGAGGTCTTCTAGTCCAGCCCCCTGATCAAGCAGAAGAACCTATACCCGTGATGGCGAACCTATGGCACGCATGCCACAACTGGCACGCGGAGCTCTTTCTGCAGGCACGCATGCCATTTCCCCAGGTCAGATCTCCATGGTGTTTCTTTCTTGAGCTTCTGTTTCTCTGCAAACAATGAAACAGAAGCTTATGAAAGGAAAAGATCTTACCTCTTGCCGTGCTGCCGGTGTTGGGATGTCCTGCCTTCCGCCGGCCAGCTGGTCTTCGGGTCTCTGCTGCACAAGTGTGCATGCATGCTTGTGCACATACCACACGTGTGTGTTTGCGCATGTCCATGCATGTATTTGTGCATGTCTGCGTGCTGGCACGCATCTTTCTGTTTGGACATGCACACACACGCAGTTTGGGCACTCGGTGTCTAAAAGGTTCGCCATCACTGGTCTAATCTCTTCTTAAAAACCTCCAGTGATGGAGTGCCACGATTTCTGAAAGCAAACTGTTCCATTGGTGAGGTTAATTGTCCTCACTGTTAGGAAGTTTCTCCTCAATTCCAGGTTGCTTCTCTCTTTGATTAGTTTCCAATCATTGTTTCTTGTCCTGCCCTCTGGAGCTTTGGAGAATAATTTGACCCCCTCTTCTTTGTGGCAGCCTCTCAAATACCGGAATACTGCTATCATGTCACCCCTGATTCTTCTTTTATTTAGACTAGCCAGACCCAAATCCTGCAGCTGTTCTTCATGTGTTTTAGTCTCCAGGCATTTGATCATCATAGTTGCTTTTCTCTGAACTTTTCACAAATTCTCAACATCTTTTTTTATAGTATGGTGACCAAAATTGGTTGCAGTATTCCAGGTGTGGTCTTACTAGGGTTTTATAAATTTGCTCTCAAATGATTTCGATTCAAGAGTAAGCAATGAGATAGCTAAGTCTGTGGAGTTTTTATTAAACTACTAGAGTGGGAAAATCAGAAAGTGATCCTGAAAGATTCAAGAAAGACATATTTAAACTGACAACCAAACTGCAAATGCAATTCAATTAAAAATATAATTTAATCATAAATATACACTTATACATTGGGACGCACTTCACATATACACTAATGAAGTTTGGAGTATCTGTAGCTAATCAGGAAAAAGTTTGAAATTGGAGTAGATTGCTCAGTGATGAGATCAACTCTGCAGCAGCTCGGAAATGGACCAATGTAACAACAGAGATCATTAGATTTGTGCTACATCTACAACTGAAATATCATGTACTGTTCTAGTTGCCATAATAGAGCAAGAAAAACATTTAAAAGTGGGCGTCGAAATGATTGGGATCCATGAGCATTTTCCGGACAAGGAAAAAGTTACTGTAAATGTTCGGGATTCTTTTGTTTTGAAATAATAATAGTAATGATGATGATGATGATGATGATGATGATGATGATGATGCAGAGATTCTGGCATAAACCAGTGCAGGTGGTTCCAGTGGTACTTGGCAAACACTTAAAAACAATTGGCTCTGACAAGATCACCATTGGTCAGCTGCAGAAGGCCACCTTACTGGGATCTGCTCGCATAATCCGCCAATACATCACACAGTCCTAAACGCTTGGGAAGTGTTCGACTAGTGATTTGGGATACGAAATCCAGCATGGTCGTTTGCTGTGTATACTGTCATAATAACAACAACAACAACTTTATTGTCATTGTACGTGTATACACAGTATACCCATACAACGAAATTCACTTAACACCCAAAGACCAGGTCCAATACACATAACAATCCCCAAACACACCCCCACCCACCACAAATTCCCCACCCCTAAACCACCCAAACATCCACACAACAGACCACGTAATGCTGTCCAGCAGCTCACTGATGGTGGCCCTTTAGTTCATTGTTGAGGGCAATTATAGCTCTGCGTACCTTCCGTCGCACGCTTAAGACATTCCTATTTCATCAAGCTGGCCTGACCTGAATTTTCCTCTTTTAAATGGGAATTTTAAATTTGGTTTTAAATTATTGGGTTTTTAAAATGGTTCAGCCAAATTTATTTGATTTGTTTTATCTCTATTTTAAATTTTGTATCTATATGTTTTATCTTATGGGTGTTCACCACCCTGAGTCCTTCGGGAGTAGGGCGGTATACAAATTTAATAAATAAATAAATAAATAAATAAATAAATAAATAAATAAATAAATAAATAAATAAATAATAAATAAATATAGCTCTGGGATAGAAAGGCAGCTTGAGGGAAGGACATGATCCAAGGGTACAAAAACATGCATGGCATGGAAAAAGTGTACCAGGAGAAGCTTCTGTTAGAACAATAAAATTAGAGACATCTAATGAAGAAAAATTATAGGTATTAAAATAGAGAAGGATGACCTTTCCTTCCAAATAATGGAGTCGTTATCAAAAGACATAATAGTGACCACTGATTTGAATGGCTTTAAAGAGGAATTTGATATGTGTTCTTGGACAACTGGCCTCTCAAAGACTGTTCTCACGGTCAGGGAGAAAATAGGAAGGAGTGTTCTGCTGTGTCACCTTGAGGTTCTGGTGGAAAGGCAAGATATAACAAGTAAGTAAGAAAGGCTTTTGGGAAGCTCATATAAGGGAAGGTTAACTCAAGCCTCAACTAGTTGTGAAGCTTCCACCTTTTCAGGAAAGCAAGTGCCTGCATAGTTGAGGCCAATCCTGGCATAACTGGGCTACTTTTTCCTTTTCCTTTTTGTTTTTCCTGCAGCTTAGAGATCATCCAGTGGAAATCAGGACCAAAGTGGTGAAGCGGCATGGCCAGCTTTATCTGACCAAAACTATAGTGGAAAAAGATGTGAGTAAAATGAGCTGTGCCTGGAATATTAGCCCAATTCCCTCCTCCTCACAGTTCATATGAGTTAGATGATTATAATACCTATAGCTTTACCTAGATCTCAAGACAGAGACTAACCCATCTTCCATCAGCCTATCACCCTTCAGTTACATCAAGATCCCCACACACATCCAGCCAGGATGAAAACTGCAAACATCTGTGAGAGTTTCGCCAGCCTATAAAACCTGCCTAACTTGTTACTATGAATCCTGTTAAATCGAAACTAATTAACCCCAGTAAGATAGACTAGGGAAGGCTGTCCTAGTTAATCTTGCCATTTAACTGCCTTATGGAAGCTAATGTAGTGGCACAGGTGGAGAAACCTTGGTGCTATAGACTGCAAAAGCACTTTGCATCCTGGGCAGAGTGACAAATAGTATTATTACCCTTCTGTATCTGTGCTTCACCTTTGCTTCCATGTTACTGCAGTAGTGAACTCCTGAAGTGTTGGACTATATAATCTCCCTTCCAATTCTCCTCAGGACAACATAAGTATTGCCAGCCAGGCTATTTTCATCCAGGTGTGGGAGATGACCAGGCTGAGCCTGACGGAGGGGTCAAACGTGTCATCAGTCATGAGTCCCTGCGTGCCCACAAGAGATCTAAGTCCAACCCACCTTGAATTCCTTTCTATTCTTAACCCTGCTAATTTGCCTTGACTGTTAGTAGTTCAGATTCTTGTAGAGAGCTTAAGTTTGTAATAAATCTTTATACTCCTTTGAACTGCCTGGATCTGCTTGATACCAGGTGACTATCCCCAATACTGCCAAATTTGCTGAAGGGTCTTCGGAGCACATTCTCATTAAGCATCTCTCTAGCACTTATTCTCAGAGTGGCCTTGAGCAAATATGCGCCTATGCACATTTTTCTTGGGGCTTGCAAGCTTGCTGCCCTATCCAATTTCATTTTTAAAGGCTCCTTTTCATTAAAAAGAAATGCATGGGAAGCTCATATGGCACAAATCAAATACTGATAGTCAGGCTATTCTTGTTTCTTTCTTGAACTTCTTGAGATAAACACCCAGTGTGAAAAAGAAATGGCATGAGGGTGGGAAGTCCTGCTTGGACGTCATCCCTTCCACTGTCCTCTTGGCCAGTTGAAGGAAATATTGTCTTATATGGCATTCCTTATTTTCTGAGGCATGGGGGAGAATGGCTACAAGCCAACTTGAAACTAATTCGGAAGGTTTGGGGACATAAATAGGGATGTGCTTGGAAGGGAGCATGTAAATTTAACATCAGATGATCATAAACAGATTGCTTTTATTGGAAATGAGAACACTAAAACTCCTAGTCTTAAATGGTGTGAAGAGGGAAGGAGAATTATGACCTCGTACTCCTCTTCCTCTTTCTTGCCCAAAAATGGTAGCTTTGTCTTGGGTGTGCCTTCTATAAACCCCAAACATTTTTCTTCAAGGCGGCCTGCTGTTCTGGTTGTTGACTGAGCTTTTGTGAAGGATGTCTAGCCTTTTCTGTCTCCCTCAGGAAGAGATCAACGTCAGCACATTCTCTTACAGATGTGCACAACTTGAGGGCCTCGTCTCAGAATCTGCCAACTTCTTGATACTACGGGTGATGGCCAGGAGGCAGTCCTTACCACAAAATGCTACTTTCCTCTCATTTGACTCTAACCAGCACGTCTGTACCTCTACCTATGTAAGCTCAGGTTGTGGGTATTTTACAATGGAACTGCTGGATAGCCAGAAATATAGTGGGAATTCTGTCTTGGAAAAGAACTATACAGTAGATGAATAGTAGAGCATATGTTTTTCTCATGAAAGGTGCCAATGTTATCCCTGGCATCTCTGGATAAAAACTGGGGAAATCTGCCTGAATCTCTATCAAATGACCACCAATCAGCTTAAGAGAGTAGAAAGTTATATGGACGTAAAGTGTCCCTCATTATAAAGCAGTTTCTTGTTGCTCTCTTGCTCTACTTTGACTTATCCTTTTCTTCCTATGTATTTATAATTGATAACAAAAAAAAAAGAAGTACAGGAAGTCCTTAATCTACAATCACAATTGAACCCAAAATTTATGTCGCTAAGTGAGACATTTGTAATAAGTGAGTTTTGCCCCATTTTATGACCTTTCTTGCCACAGTTATTAAGCGAATCATTGCAATTGCTAGATTAGTGACACGGTTGTTAAGCAAGCCCAGTTTACCCAATGACTTTGCTTGTCAAAGGGTCGCAAAAGATGATCACATGATCCCAGGACACAGCAACTGTCATAAATAGGAGTCAGTGGCCAAGAATCTGAATTTTGATCACATGTGACCAAGGGGGATGCTGCAATGGTCATGTGTGAAAAAAGTCACTTTTCTCAGTGATGTTGTAACTTTGGTCACTAAACAAACTGTTGTTAAGTTGAGGACTATCTATGTTGAGGCAGAGGATAAAAGAGCAGGGAATAAAGATGTAGCCTGTGTTGATGTTGGTGGATAAAAATAAAGTCCAGATACCTCCACCCAGAGTTTCCGTTTACCTAAAATAAGCCCTGAATGTCTCTAGAATATTTAAGCCGAGGGAAGAAAGATTACCAGCTGTCCAGACTAAAGTGCAATATGGGGATGAAATGTTGAAATCAACTGCTTATTCACTGGAGCAACTAAGACATGGTCTGAACAGCCATCCTTGTGCTTCTCTCTCTCTGCCATTTCTGCCAATCTCTTTCTAGAATAGCCTCGGCTTTCAGAAGCAGAAAGTGAAAAAAGAAGACGTGGATGTGTTTGTGATTGAAAGGACTGTACATGCCGTGGAAGCTCCCCCACTGAATTGGCAATTCTACTTTTTACCAGACGGGTAAGGAAGCTCTGATTTACAGGTAGTCCCTAATTTACAACCATTCATTTAAAGACTGTTCAAAATTACAACAGCACTGAAAAAAAAATTAATGATGACCACTTTTCACACTTACGATCAGGGGTGAAATGCTCCCAGTTCGGACCAGATCTCCCAATCCGGTAGCGATAGCGGCGGGTGATTTGGAGAACCGGTAGCAAAAATCCCTGCGCCCCCACCACCACTACGCCCAGCTGAGCCGCACGATCATCAGAGGCTTTTTTTTTTTTACTTTTAAAAGCATTTTTTCTACAACCTCTTCCGACGAAAAAATGCTTTTAAAAGTAAAAAAAAAAGCCTCTGATAATCGCACGGCTCAGCTGAGATCATCAGAGGCTTTTCAAAGAATTTGTTTCTTCAACCTCTTGGCCGAAAAGGTGGTAAAAAAATGCTTTGAAAAGTCTCTGGCAACTCCCAGCTGAGTTGCCTGATCAGCAGAGACTTTTCAAAGTGCTAAAAAAATGCTTTGAAAAGTTAAAAAAAAAAAAAAAGTTGGGCACGCCCATCCAGTCACATTACCCCACCCACCCACCAAGCCACACCCACAGAACCGGTAGTAACAAATTTTACATTTCACCCCTGCTTACGACCATTGCAACATCCCCACGGTCGTGTGATCAAATTTGGGATGCTTGACAAACGGCATGTATTTACGATTGTTGCAGGCTCTTGGGGTTGTAGGATTGTCATTTGCAACCTTCTTAGGAAACGTCTGATGAGCAAAGTCAGTGGGATATGCCAGAGTCTCTTAACAACTGCATGTTTTACTTAACAGCTGTAGTGATTCACTTAACAACCAGGCAAAAATGATAATAAAATGGGGCACAACTGACTTCTGTAGCAATGGAAATTTTGGGCTCAACTGTGGTCATAAATCGAGGACTACATGTAGCCATTCCTGTTCAGACTTTTCCTGCATTCAATGTGGCCATCAGTCTTTTCCTCCGTATATTCAGTATATTTAGCCTTTGCTATTGCTACTTAGTTGGTAAGGCCCATGATCCCTCCTGCTGTTGAAGCTTGGTTTTCTTTGAAGCATTTACAATTTTTCAAGTACTACCAATTAACTCAAATTTCTTTTTCCAATTAAAAAATGGCTTGAGTTGATGCATAGTAATCTTTTATTTATTATGTATATTTTATACTATCTAGATCAAAATAACTCTTAAGGAGCTGGCAAAGTTAAAAATTAGACCAGTTGGGTATCAAAATTGGGCATGTAAACAGTCAACCAAATACTTGGCTATTCAGTTATCAAATAATCCTACGGTGTCAACCCCCAAATGCCATTACTAACATGATGGTCTTAACTACTTTACAGGATATGTTACAGACTGCTAATAGGTAGGATCCCACTTTTACTTCCAAGGGCAATACTTTCCAAAGTATTTTCTGACACCCCACACTTGAGTCTCTCCTTCTCTTCCTTTTGCCATTCTTAGAAGCTTTTAAAGAATATTTCTCTAAATACTCCAAGGATAACATGTGGCCCTCTAGATGTTTTCTACATCCAGTCAGTCTCTGCTTACATATCCAATGATTAGGGAGAGTAGATTTACAATCTGACAACATCCAGATAATTCACAGTTTATCTACAGTATTTTTGCAGTTTGGGATGTTTTTCAATCTAAAGGCTGATTTTTGAATATCGTGTATCTGCCGTAAATCTTCTATAATTCTTTGAGTAAGATAGTCTGAGGCTTGGGTTGACAGCTTTCAGCAAGCAGCATGTATACTAAAGAGACTAAAGCTACATCTAGCCATTTTTTCCTTTGGGCTTTTGTCTTGTTGGAAGATGGAAGCATTCTGTCTGTGTATGAGAGAAAAACAGCATTCCTGAGTGTGGGAATCTGATATGAATAATGATGAGTAGAGCAGGTCTAATAACTATTGTATTATAGGAATAAGATTTATTTACCAGAAATTATGTGATAGAAATAGACAAAGTCTAGCCTTCTACATCCTACTGGAGGATAGTCAAACACTATAAGAGCTTGGGAAGAAAATGGGAAGAAGTGGATCAGAGCCTGGCAATTTGTTAGACAAAGATCACACAAGGTACTAGAGAAATTACGCAGAGTAAATCCTTAACACTCTATACTCCACTGCCCTCTTGTGGTCAGTAAGTCATGAAGTGTTGAAGAGTTCAGTGCCATTGAGTTCATACTTCCCACAAAGCAAACGGTCCATTCCCATGTTTAGGGCAGTGATGGCTAACCTTTTTGCTGTCATGTGCCAAAAGTGGGAGGAGTTTGGGGGGTTCGTGCATGCGCGGGCTCACACCCATAAGTCAATGCAGAAAGTGCATATGTGTGCAACCCCCCCCCATGCTCCCCTCGCTTTTGGCACGTGATGGCCTGGTGGGCCGGGTAGACCCGTTTCTCGCCCTCCCCAGGCTCCAGAGGCTTTCTTGGAGCCTGGGGAGAGCAAAACCGGCTTTCCCCACACCCCCGGAGCCCCTCTGGAGGCTGGAAACAGCCCCTTTCCCGATTTCTGGTGGCCCAGAAGGCCCGAAAATCAGCTGGCTGGTACATGCATGCGAACTGGAGCTGACCTAGGGCAACGCTCACGTGCCCACAGATATTACTCCGCGTGCCACCTGTGGCACTCGTGCCATAGGTTCACCATCACGGTTTTAGGGATAGAAAGCAGTAATTTTAATAAACTGAGGAAATGTTTTCGAGGAATAGAACAAGACATTCACTGGTTTCTTTCTTTCTTTCTTTCTTTCTTTCTTTCTTTCTTTCTTTCTTTCTTTCTTTCTTTCTTTCTTTCCTTCTTTCCACATGATGGAGATTGTTATGTGGCACACCAATAGCCAAACATGATCATTTATAGCAAGCATTTGGGGTTTATACAGCCTGCTGTCATAAAGTGTCTGGGTTTGGCTTGCCATGTTTGCTAAATGTCAGCTTCATAAGCAGGTTCTGGGTTAGTCCTTGCGTGGTAATTTAAAGACTTGGCAATCTGGGTAAGTGAAATAAAAGGGAAGCTTCGTAATTTTTGTACCGAAAAATACGTCAGTAGATCAATTACTAGAGAACAAATTTAATTTGATTTATGACTTCACCTGAATTCACTATATTTAAAGCCAAAGGAATTTGGCAAGCATGCATGCCAATAATAAACCATCCACATTTCACAGTGAACCTATGGAAGTCATATATGGTTTTAGTCCTAACCTGGGACATTCCATCCTTCCTTGTAATCCAAAACTTTGTTCTTTTCAGTGGTGTTATAAATTAGAACATAAATTCTCTTATTGCTTCTGATGTTGATAATTGGGAATCACAAATTACTTTGATCTGCTGCAATTCAATATATCACAATTTGGTTCTTAGCCCAGCTCTGCCATTGCCTCTCTCTCTCAGTCCTACAAACAAATGCTGAAACTCCCATTAATTTGTTTCCCTTCCATCTTCCTCCATCCAGGCATTTATCTCGCCGTGTACAAGTTGGATCTCCAGCCACCATGGTGATCCTGCAGATGCCCATTTTGATTGACATAGGTAATATCCTCACAGGCATTCTCCCTGTGTTGCAAATAGGAATTGTTGCCAGCATTGGACTGGGATTGCTGCTGACTGAGGTGTTCTTTTTGTCTGAAATGGACAACTGTTGGAGTAGATCATCTGTCTCAGGAAAACAACAGGAACACCTTCTCTTTAAAAACAAGAAAATTTCAAATTTGTACTACAATATATTCTGCTCCACACTGTCTGTATATCCTGCATTCCTATATATCCTGAATACTTCTTATCCATTTTCCATTCTTTTTCCAGATGAACCAGACCCTCGTCCTGTCTTTGAAAAAGTCCCCTTAGACTGGGAAGAGGATGCCGAATTATATTCCAAGTTCTTAGACAGAAAGGTAAATTGTTCGGGGATTAAGGGCAGAGTACCATGTTTCTCTGAAAATAAGAGCTAACTGGAAAATAAACCCTAGCATGATTTTTCAGGATGCTCATAATATAAGACCTAAATGCTTCTTTTGGAGCAAAAATTAATATAAGACCCAGTCTTATTTTTGGGGAAATACGGGTAACATCTGAAGTATGGCTCGTAATATGGCAACTTCTAAATTCATGGGATAATTAACTCATTTTACTTCCGCATAATCTAAAGGTAACTCTCAATTTATGATCACAATTGAGCCTAAAATTTCTGTTGCTAAGCAAAATAGCTTAGTGAGCTTTGCCCCATTTTACAACCTTTCTTGCCACAATTGTTAAGTGAATCGCTGCAGATGTTGTTAGTAACATGGTTGTTAAATGAATCTAGCTTCCCCATTGACTTTGCTTGTCAGAAGGTCTCAAAAGGGGCTCACATGACCTCCAGGACACTGCAACCATCATAAACATGAAGCAGTCATAAAAACAGTCATAAGTCACTTTTTTCAGTGTCGTCGAAACTTCGAATAGTCACTAAACGAACGGTGGTAAGTCGAGGACAACCTGTAATAACATAAAACCTCTGAGGAGTTTCTGGTTATTGATTTCTTGGTGCCCTCAAAGCTTGTTTCACTTCCTGCAGACATTCCATGAGTATTACTGTGAAAAAGTCAGTTGGGTCATTTCGATTCAGTCATTCTCTCTTAGCCCAACTCACTTTATGGAGTTTCTGTTTTGGGAAATATAAGAGGAGGAAAAGAGTATGATGTATGTTTGCAGCCTTGAGTTACTTATAAAGTAATGAAGGCAGGATAAAACTCTGATAAATAAAGAAATGTCTGTTAATAGCTGACTTGTGAGACTGCTGTGTCTTTAAGAATTCTCTTGCATTTATACATCTGGCTTACATATCTATAGTTCACCAATTGAATTTCTGGTTGAACTTGTCAGCATGTTGTGAAATTAAGGAGTTTTTCACCATGTCTTCTGACTTCTAGAAGATGTTTGTGAATGCATTCTTTCGGTTTTCTTCCTCTTTGGCCCACATAGTAATTTTCACAGACCTTGCATTATATGCTTTAAATGACTCCAATTATGTGTTTGGCTATTGGTGTGTCATAAAACAACAGTCAGGTTCACTGAACTATCCCAGCAACAACCCAATGGCACAGAAAAGAAGCTGGGAAAGAATTGCTAGAGGCGTGATATACTGCAATAACCTAGAATTCCAAAAACCTGAAATAGACTACCTATACATATCTTTAGGCCAGACAAGGAATAATGGATAGAAACTGATCAAGGAGAGATTCAACCTAGAAATAAGGAGAAGTGTTCTGACAGTGAGAATAGTGGAAGTTTGCCCTTGTGGGAGTTTCATCACTGGAGACTTTGAAGAAGAGAGTGGACAGCCATCTGTCAGAAATGGTATAGGGCAGGGGTGTCAAACCTGCATTGTCATGGCGGCATCACATGACATATTGTGACTTTTTTTCCCCTTTCACTAAACTGGACATGGGCATGGTCAGCACGTGATGCATCTGGCCTGTGAGTTTGATAGCCCTGTTATAGGGTTTCCTGCTTGAGCAGGTAGTTGGACTAAATGACCTACAAAGTCCCTTCCAACTCTGTTATTCTATTCTATTCCATGTTACAATGCAATAGATGAGCCATGGTGGCGCAGTGGTTAGAATGCAATATTGCAGGCTGCCTGCAATTTGGCAATTCAACTCTCTCTAGGCTTAAGGTTGACTCAGCCTTCCATCCTTCCGAGATGGGTAAAATGAGGACCCAGATTGTTGGGGGCAATATGCTGACTCTGCAAACCACTTAGAGAGGGCTGTAAAGCATTGTAAAGGGGTATATAAGTCTAAGTGCTATTGCTATTGCTAAGCAACTTCAACAAAAAATATCTAACCATACAACCAACAATTACACAAAGCTGCACAACCTATTAATAAGATAACTACTATATGTCAAAAACTTCCCTGAATCGATCAGCAAACTGCTACAACCTCTAGGCATCATGGTAGTCCATAAACCAACACAATACAGCCAAACTATCCTAAGCAAAACCAACAGCCATTGAACACAAAGCAGGAGTCATTTACAACATGCTGCAGAAAGATTGTAAAACCACAATAGCAATTGTAAAATTGCAGACATGCTAAACTAAATCTGTTCCAAAAATGCAAGAGTATTCCTAGGGCCATGGCTCTGATGAATCATCCATTAAGAGGCACATTGAGATAAGCATTATCTGCAAATTATTCAGGAAAGGAAGCAACCAAAGGTCAAAGAAAGGCTCAAATACACCTCCTCCCATCACATACCTATTAATCCCCAGACAAGAAAAAACAAGGAAGAAACAATGCCCCAAGACAATTTATCATACAAACAACCATCAAACTGTACTCCTGCATGAACTGATGATGTTTCTAGCCTGGTCACAAAAGTCTGCAAGAATCAAAGTAAGTTCAGAAAACAACGCTGCAACAACCCAACAATTCAAACCTGAAGTACTTATATTCCCCAGTGTGGCAGGGTGCAATCACTTCTAAATTTTACAACATTTTTATACTTAAAAGCAAATGCTGTAGAGATAAGAATAACGAGAGAGATGGAGTCTTTTCCCTATGATACTTCCTGATTTTTGCCCAGCATTGAAAGGGTCGATGTTTATAGATAACTATTTCATAATTGGCTTATTTAGTAAATGGAAGTCTGACTTGTTTGGAACTTGTAGTGAATAAAAATGTCAAGGTGTGATGTCTTGATCTGGAGGTAATGCTAAAGAGCTACAGTAGTTGAATGTAGAATAAATTAATTATACTTCATTGTCATGAAATCAATGGGACTTTCATAACTAACAAATGCCATTGATTTTAAATGAATTTACTTTGGCATCCAGTATCACAAATCTCCAGTTAATACATAATCTAGTCCTGGAGGAAGTCCTAGCGAGCATCATAGGGCTGACAGTGGTGTGGCTGTATGATCAAAATGCCAATGGAATAAAAACACAAGAAATAGACAAGACCAACTAATGTTCATTCCTATGTTGAAGATAAAACAAGCAACCTGAAATGCTTTGTGGCATTTCAGGATTGTGGCAAAGGACTGTGTTGTAGACTGTTGTAGACTTTCAGCAGTTCCAAGAAGGCGCCACACCCATTTGCACCACTCAGGTGACCCCGATGACACAGATAAATCTCCAGATGGCCTTAATGACTCGCTAAAAGGCTGCAAATAACCAGCTGTCTGCAAGGAGTATAAATCTTTCCATTCACCACCATCCAGACAGAGCTGAAGAAGCTTGGATGAGAAGTGAACTGTCTTCAAAGAAAAACCAGAAAGTCCAGTTGCCTCTTGAAAAAGCACCTTTGGGACATGACCTGGATGACTGAGAATCTCCAGAGACATTAAGTAACCTGAGATGTTTTGAATGCGATTGCTATTAGCATAGCCAACAATTGGCGATTATGGCTCATACCAAAACACATAGCTGATGAGGCTATACATTTCTTAGGGCAGGAGAGTTTTTTAAAATGGCATTGCAGGGGTAGGGGGCATTTTACAATCTTATTTTGATCCTCATTTACTGCCATTGATGAACTATAGACAGAATGGGCTGGTTTGCTTTTCACAGGAAGAGCTACAAGCAAGCCATGCTACCTACGTGCGTCGCCATCCAGAACTCAACACCTTGCTGGCAGATTTCTTGCAACTGCTTCTCCTTCGCAAGCCCGATGATGTGGTCACCTTTGCCGCTGAATTCTTCGCTCCCTTTTCTTCCCAACAACCACCATGCAGATCATTTCGGTCATCTGACAAGCCCAGCCCCTTTCGCAGCTATGTCTAAAATGACTCTGATAAAAATAATAAAGATCCAGGAAATAATTTGGGACTTTTGTAGAGCTATTTCTTGAAGCTGTGGGAGTGCCTCTTTTAGAGAGTTGCATGGCTCCCCTTTTACCACAAATACTGGAGACTCCATTTTGGTCATTCCCCTTTCTCAAATGATGTTTGGAATGTCTGCCATTAAAAACTGCTGAATTACAGAGCGTGCATATGGGGAGATAGAGATTATAGTATTATACTGTACTGTATTGTATTGCAGTTTAATAAAAAATGATGGGTAGCTAAATACTATAAATAGCCTTTTTGTTAAAGATAGGAACCACCTAAAAAAACCTAATCCAGTTTCCGCAAACTACTCCCAAAGGACAGATCCAAATAAAAAGTATCCATGATTTAAACACTTAGTAAAATTACAGCTATTGGCTGTGGAAAAGGTAGTCACTGATTCCAGTTCAACTATAATGGTAAACCATAGTTGGACCTAGAGCTGTGGTTTGTACAAACTGCAGTCCAAAATGTCTGTTATGAGACATATGTTCCCCATTCTGCATAGTGTTGGTTTTTTTAAAAAAAAAAACCTGCAACCCAACATTTATTAAAAATGGGAACATATTCTGAACTTCCTCTCCTTCAGTCAATATTTAAGGACACGTGATGTGTTATTTTGACTACTCAGAAGTAGTACAATATTTAGGAATATTAGCACATTAAAGCACATTAGTGACATTAAAGTGACTTGGGTGGTGTACAACTATCCAATAAAACTAATATAAAACAATCATTATCCAAAACCATTATCTCGTTAGTAAAAGAACATTAAGAATATAAAAGCAGACCTAAAATAGGAAAAGAGAACAATTGATGGAGGGATGTAATAATAATGGAGTCAGCTCACGAGTTTACCTGGGTCCCCAGTCTTGCTGAAAGAATCAAGTCTTGAGGGACTTTCATAAATTCAGGACTGATGAAGCTGACTTCATCTCTGGGGAGGGGGAAATCCACAATGTGGGCACCACAGCAAAAAAGACCCATCGTCAACAAGCTGCCTAACATAGCTCCCTAGACCAGTGATGGCAAACCTTTTTGGTACCAACTGCCCAAACCGGAACGTGTATGTGCGTGCTGGAGCACCGGAAAGCTGAAGACCACCTGGCCAGTGGGCATGCACGCGCCAGCCAGCTGGTCTTTGGGTTTCTGGCATGCACATGCGCACCAGCCAGCTAGTCTTCGGGTTTCTGGCGCAACCGAACACCAGCTGGCATGTGTTCACCGGAAACCCGAAGAGCAGCTGGTGATGGTGTGTGTGCCCACAGAGAGGGCTCTGCATGCCACCTCTGGCACGCGTGCCATAGGTTCGCCATCACGACCCTAGACAGTGGAACTTGTAGGATACCCATTTCTATTGGTCCTGGTAGGATGGGCAGATGACATCAGGAAGAGGTAGGCCCTGAAATGAACCAGTTCTGTGTCATTTAGAGCTTTAAAGGTCAACACCGCCACCTTGAATTGGACCCCAAAGCAAATGGAATCAAGATAGCTCATGCAGCAGATGTGTGATGTGTGCTCTACCAGAAACAAATGCTTGGACCATGGCATTTTGCACTATCTGAAGTTTTCAGATACTCTTTTAAGGGCAGCTCCATGCAGAGTGCATTGCAATAGTCCAATCAGGAGGTGACCAGGGCATGAGTGACTATAAGTAGGGCCCCTTGATCCAGGAACCAGCACAATGCAAAGTCCCTCCTAGCTACCACTGTCACCTGTTCTTCATGCAGGAGTCACGAGTCCAGGAGGACTCCCAGATTGTACACAGGAACAGCTTAACAAAATTGTATCAAAATAATTGATATACTAATGGGCCTGGAAGTAAAACCATATGTCCTTTCTGAAACTTCCTTCTGCCCCCGGTTAAAAAAAGTAGGTGTCTCATGATCATGTGACTTTGGTTCACAAATCTCATTTCTAATGCTTTGCATTGGACATTCCTGCCACTGCCTATGTGGGACTTCAAGCGTGTATTTGCTTGAGGAGGAGGGGGTTATGCTGCCCATTCCCAAAGTTTTACTGGTTAATAAAATTCCGAGGCCGTGCTGGAGAGAGGAAGCAAAGGGATTGGAAATACCTTCTTTATAAGGGAAGGCGAAAAGGATTTTTATGTCTTTTGGTTGGATTTCTAATTTTCAGACAAAAGGACAGAACAAATTTCTCAGCCTTGTTGCTTCAGGGGAACTGAATGAGGAATTGATGCTCCCCCATAAATATACAGGGGCTCTGTCAGCAGAGGTGGAGGCATGTTCAGGCTCGGAGTTTTACATATACCTGTTGAAAGCATTATGGGCATGAACTGACTGGAAAATCCCCACACTGTGGCTTTTACAAATGAACAGGAAGATGCCTTTTATAGGCAAAGCTGCTTTTCTCCCCACACAGAGGCCCCAGGATCAAGGCAATCAGCTTTGTCAGTAATAGAGCTGACACAGCTAGTTCTCTTCACTGGCTTTGTTAGAAAATAGCATTGCAAAAAATAAGGATTCGTGAAAGAGGTAAATTCCTAATAAACCTGCCCTCTCCTATCTTTTGCTGTGAAGAGATTGACAGTAAAAGGACATCCCCAGATTGTTGCTTCTCAATTACATTATGTTTGATTAAATTAAATTATGATTGATGTTCCTGGGTGGGTGGGATGAAAGCTTACCAAATTATGAGGGGGGAGTGGGGAGGGAGGAAAAACAATGGGATTTTCTGGGGAACTCTGTTTTTCTTAAAGCAAACAGAAATCAATTCAGAAAAGATAAAAAGAAACTCCCAGGAGAATTACTTCACAGAGTATGTAGCTAATGGAATTAATTGCTATCCTGTTGTCTGGTTTATGCCCCTTTAAGAGGGATTGCCTTATTCATGATCAATGTTTATTGCAAGCTCTTTAATCAGAAGTATGACAAAAATGTGTTACTTTGGCCTAGCCTTGAGATAACAAATGTACTGTACTGTACTGTATTGTGATAAGAAGCCATTTCTTCTATCATGATTGTTTTAAGACTTTTAGGTGTATTTAGGTATATTTATGTGGGGACTGTATGCAAGGACAGAAAGATGGGTGTGTTTCCCACCAGTCATTTGTGATCAAAATACAATGAACATTTTGTGCGCATCTGTGCTTGGTTTTAAGTTTGATGCTCTGAAGGTGATTTGGTAAAACCAGATGAGGACAATGCTGCATTATTGTGAGGCCAGGTTTTGACATACAACACAAGCCCAAAGGAATGACCAAAACTTGCAGTCAGGGACTTTACTTCCAATGCCTAAGCTGCTATTAATAGGTTCCCTAAATAATTACTCTCAACTTCAATTGAAATTTTCTTAATTAATAAATTTAATTCTACATCTTGGGCACTGTACCGAATTATGTGAATTAAGACTCATATTTGCATGAATATTAAGCAAAAAAAAAAACCTTAATCCAGGAGAGTACATGCAGTACTCCCTATCATATACAACATCTGAAACACAATTCAGATGAATGCTTTTTAATTCATTTTTTTAGTTTAGCATATCATTCAATCCCTGAGATGTCTGTCTGTCTGTCTGTCTGTCTGTCTGTCTGTCTCTCTCTCTCTCTCTCTCTCTCTCTCTCTCTCTCTGTGTGTGTATGTGTGTGTGTTAAGGCTGTGCCTAGTTTGAAGAAGTGCTTTGGAACTTTTATAGTCACAGAGACTTTCTGACTTTTTTCAAGCTTTCACAGCTGAATCAGACCAAAGATTTATCTTTGATATCCTATTTCTCATAATGGATAACAAGAAAATGATGGAAAGATTACGAGGAGACAGGAACATTTCATGCACTGCATTAATTATAATTGATAGTTGTTGACAGCTTAATTTTCCAAGAACATGCCCTATGACAGCCATCTAACTTGCTTGTTGTGAATTCTGTGATCTTACATGAGGATGAGTTTTCTTTGGCCTCCATCTTCCACTACTTAGTTTATACTAGGTCCTGTATCTATTTCTCTATTGACCAGAATTCTCAGAATAACTTTTCAATACATTGCACATGCATACCCTTCTTTTTAAGGATGTGTGTGTGCAACGTATTGAAAAGTTAATATGTTGAAAAACCTTCACAAAGTTAAGTAATGTATTGAAAAACCTTCTTTTTAAGGTTTATACATTTGACAGAAGCCATTTTTTTATATCACTCCCCAGAGTACAGGACATTCTGTTTGAATCTGAATCTGGTAATTCCAGAATGCCAATAATTAATTATTAAAAGTCCCTTATTGCTTAACAGCTTATTTCCTTCTGTAAATCATAACCAAAATGCAGAATTCTGTTTGGAGGAACACCTTGAGCTTTCTGAGGAATACTGTACTCTTTAAGAATAACTATGGAATCTTAGTTCTTCAAGGAGCATGGGTTTCTTCCTCAAAGTATGGAAAATACCTTACAGAAGGAAGCTTAATTCTTACCTAGTCCAGAAAACAGTTACCAAATATTTGAAGAGTAAAAGGCAGGATTTCCTGTAAACAAAGAAAGATTTAGGTCATGAGAGAGAATTTTGCAAAGAATGGGCCTTTGAAAGGGTTTAAAGTTACCGAATAACAGAGTTAGCAGGCACTTTTGAGGTTTTCTAGTCCAACCCCCTGCTCAAGCAGGAAACCCCATATCATTTCAGACAAGTGGTTGTCCAATCTCTTCTTAAAATCCTCTAGTGTTGGAGCATTCACAACTTCTGGAGGTAAGTTGTTCCACTGATTAATTGTTGTAACTGTCAGGAAATTTCTCCTTAATTCTAGGTTGCTTCTCTCCTTGATTAGTTTCCATCCATTGCTTCTTGTCTTGCCTTCAGGTGCTTTGGACAATAGGTTGACCCCATCTTTTTTGTGGCTACCCCTTAGATATTGGAACACTGCTATCATATCACCCCTAGTCCTTCTTCTTTTCATTAAACTAGACATACCCAAATTGATCCTTCATAATCCTGATAGGATTCAATTGCTTTCAGTTCTAGGTCCTGGTTGCTAAAAATAACATATAGTATTTTAAGCTTTTTCATTGTTCCTGAATTATTTTTGTTTAAGAAATCTTGCTCTTGGAGACACTCTATGCTCTTAATGGCATATTTAATCTCTTGCTTGAATCTTATGAAAGAACTTTGCTCTGGCTTCCAACCCTGCTCGGAGTTACTGCCTTTCTTTATTACAATACTACTTATTCACCTGTTTGTTCCAACAGCCAAATGACACCTTAGTAGTTGGATTAAATTTTGTGCTAATTCTATTTTTTTCCCCAGGGTCTACATTATTTTCCACTCTGCTTCCACAGGCCATCATTTCTTCAGATTTTTATTCTATAGACTATAAACAATATGGCTGACTTGCTTTACCAAGAAATTTTAAGAATTCCTTACAGTTCAAGGTTGCCAATTTCTCCTTTCAAATAGAAGTTGTTGCATTGGCAGCTTCATAACAAATAAAAATGCCATTGGGTTTTTTTTTCTCATTGCACCCAAGAACACTGCGGTCATGTGCAAATATCTGTAAGCAACCACAGGTGGAGAGCTAGTTGTTTTCACTGGGGACTAAATAAAGAAAGACCTTTAACCAAAGAAATACGTTTAACCACTTTAGAGAGCACACAAATGTGCTAACTTGAGTTTTGCTTGAATATGAATAGGATAATCTTTTCAGTAGAATAATTTTATTAGCCTGGAAAGGTGTTACCAGACTTCTGTTGATTAATTTAATTTTTGCATGTGGTGAAATCTAGATAAATCTCTCATTGTAAAATTCCTCAGCCCTTCCTCCTGGAAATGGCATTTCTCATCTAGGAGAAAAAAACAAATACAGGCAGAAGGCAGTCAGCTTGGTCATGAGGGTAAGTCTCAGCTCAATCTACCTTTCTATCTTTAAAGCACGCTGATCAGCTCATATTGTCTCTACAAAAAATAGTTTTCAGCTCCCAGATCTGCAAAACAATGGCTCTCCACCCTCCTGTGAAATTCCTGGTCATCTGACTAACTATACACTAAGACTGCAACAAAGAAGCACACCAAGCAACTCTTTCTTTTGCAGAGATTAAGGATACATAGGATATTTTTTCAAGCCAAAGCAGACTTCCCAGTAGCACTTCCTATTCTACTTTGCTTGCTATTCTCATTTCCATTTTTCATTGTCTCGTGTTTCTCATGAATGTTTCTAGATCAGAAACCACCACTGGCTAAAATGTCTATTTGAATCTGCTTTTAGTTTCAGAAATGGTTGGTTGGTTGGTTGGTTGGTTGGTTGGTTGGTTGCTATAAATCATGACCTCTTCCCACCCTCCGGCAAAACTCGCCAAGTACAATTTCAGTGTGAAAATTCAGAGAACTGTGAAATCATAACATCCTAGCTTGATGGCATGCAGTTGAATATCTATAGGACTGGCTGGAGCATCAAAAGCACAAGTAGAAGGAGGCAAGAGTTCCCACTGAGAAAACAGTCTATGGTAATAAACAAGAAAGTAACTAGATAAATTTTGATAAGTTTTATAGAGCTTTAGGGCATGACCTCATGTCCCCAACCCATAGCTCAATTATTACCTGATAACTGTTTTGTCAGTCATGTTCTCACAACATGACTGCTTCCACCTAGTTCAAAGGTCACTGAAGAAGCAACTTGCATTCACCTTTTGCTGTTCTGATGTTAAAATTGAGATGTTTCCCCTCTCTTTCTCACACAAGTCTTGTTGCCAGAATGACAAAGTGGTCAATGGTGCAGTTTGGGGGTAGGTTCTGCTCAATTCCTTGAGATAAAAGAAATCCTTATTGAAGGCTAGCAATTTAGTTATACCCAAAGAAGGCAGGAACTGATAAGGTGAGGTAGCATATATAGAATTAGACAAGCTATTATAGGCACAAAGAGGTTGCTGTTATGGCTTGCTTTGTGCTAGATTTGGCAATAGACCCAACGAATGTGCAAATAGGCATGGGACTGTGCATTCCTTTTTTTTTTCTCATTAAAAGTTTTTATTTTATAAACAAACAAACAAACAATACATAATCAATCATTCAATATATCTTCTGAATACATCTTTTGTATCTTCCTTTTACTCCTCCAATATTTATCATATCTTAATATTATCATTTCCTTTATTATGACATTTCCCCCACATTTCTTACTTCTCTATTAATACATTTATCTATCTTTTAGTTTTATTAAAAATTAAACAACAATTTTATCCCCAACAACCTTCAACCCCCTCCCCCCTCCCCCACCCCCGACTTCCCAGAGCAAAAACAGGGTGTAACATTAAACAAGCATAAGCTAAAATATACTAACTTACTACAAGATTCAAAACTCCCTCAGGCTCTTTAACTCCTCTTTTAAAAATTATTCATCAGCCTCCCCTTTTAAAATTCTAAATTAAACATTTTAAAACTTTCTTTAAAGCATATCTTTTTAAAAGAAAAGAATATGTGTGTGTGTCTGTGTGTGTGTGTATAGTTAATATTTCGGGTTTCTTCCCATGTAATTGTGGATACATCCCTAAAAGGGTAGAAGCGACGTTTTAGGGATATATCCACAATTACACGTGAAGAAACCCGAAATATTAACTATACACACATACATACCCATGAAAACTTACATAAACAAATATATATATATATATATATATATATATATATATATATATATATATATATATATATATCAATTTTCTTACTTCTTCGTAGGGTCTATGTGTGTTTTTCTTCTAGCCAGGTTTTCCCTACGTAGCCAAGGTTTTTTTTTGTACTGAGCTGGAGCTACAAAAAAAAACCTTGGCTACGTAGGGAAAACCTGGCTAGAAGAAAAACACACATATATATATATATATATATATATATATATATATATATATATATATATATATAATTTTAAGTTAAACCTTTTAAAATCTCTTAATACCTTTAATAAGACATTCTTCAAGATATAAATTTCAAAAAAAAATTTCCCTTCAAAAGGCTATCCATATAATCTTAAAAATACTAATAATCCATTGAGTTAAATTATTTCTAATTCTTGAGTTCATTCTTCAAAATATCAATTTCGAAGCTTTCAAAAAGTTATCAATTAAGTTTAAAGTTAAGCATTTTAATACCTCAATATTTTTTTAAAAAAGCTATCCATTTTTAGTTAAACATTTTTACTTAAACTTAAAAGATACTAATTTCAGTAAAATTTTCAAATTTATTATTAAAATCCTCCCCAAAAGAAACTAATCTTCAATTCTTCCTTTCTTTCTATATTTTTTCCAATCCTTCTTCTTCAATAGTACTTTCTTCTTCAACATTGCTCCTCCCCCTGCTTTTATTTTCGAAAATTTTTGAATATAGATTTGAGGCTGATGCATCTTTGGAAATCGTTCTCTTCTAAAAGTTATCTCCTTCAATTTGAAACCTCCATTTTGACTCATTCTGCTTATATAATCAGTCACTTCCTTCCTTGAAAATTGATTCTGTTTATCAAGCCAAAAATTGTCACGATAAAGTTTATCAGTCTGCAGGAAAGAGTCTATTTGCTGCTTTTCAGTTAACTGCATAGAAACTTCTGCTAAAACCTCTGTTTTCAGTGTGCTAACTTCCATCATGATCCTGACAGCCTCTTCTTCCTGCTCCAAAGTCGAAATAGCTTGATTTTCTTCCTCTTTTCCAGCCAGCAAATCATTGTTGTTCTCCAGATTATAATTTTGAATAGTCCTTTCAACTGATTCCAATATAACAGAAGGATAAACATTTAAGAGTTCTTGTAAAACCTTTACAGTCACAACTTGTGAATTTGCTGGCTCATATAATAATGATCCTCCATCCTTGATGTCAGCCATATTTCAATTTCCACTTTAAATTTATTCAGCTGTCAGGTCAATAAGTCCAATAATTTTCCACACAATTTAGAAGTAGTTGGGGTCAGTACCATAGTCTTTTTCATTCCACTAGCACTTTAAATCTGCATAATCCAGTAGCTTTTACAATGTTGCAGGTTTAACGATCACTTTCATTAGTAAGTTTCATTTCAACGCCCTTAAGCGCCATCTTTTTTCTTTTTCTTTTAAACGGAGTTAAAGTTTAATACTTGCATTTTCTGTTCTCCTGACTTTGCTCTGCCAGTGTCCAGGTTCAAATTTTCTCATAATCCTTAAAATTGCTCTGCTGGTGTGGTCGCGACCCCTTGTTCTGCATAAAGCAGAATCGTCCTGGATCCGGAGCACTGAAGGGCTTTCAGGGAGCTCTCACCCTGCAAACCCCAGGCTTAAAAAAAAAAGCCTGGGGGTCTAGGGGAGCTCTACCCAGACCCTTCTGCTCTTCTCTCCCCCTTTTTCCCTGGGGGAGAGTTTCGAGCCATTAGAACAACTGATTTTCCCTGTTCTAGCAGCAAACGGGATCACTGGGCTGGAGCTCCTAAAGGAGCGTCCATTCGGGGACGCGGAGCCACCGGAAGTCCTGGGACTGTGCATTCCAATACTTGCCAAATTATGACACCTGCTTTAAACACCTGATAACTTGGAGCAGTGGTCTCCAACCTTTCCACTCCGAGGACTGGCAGTGGCAGAGTGGGGGAAGGATGGTTTCATGCATGCACCCACCGCTTGTACATATGGAGCTTTGTACATTCGCCCACGGCTTCTGCTGCCCTATTCCCAGCAGGCCGCAGACCATTCCCAGTCCCCAGACCAGGGTTAGAAACCCCTGATTTGGAGGACCTTCTGATCTGCACAGACATCTTCCCCAATAACCCATCCCAGGGGCCAGCCAACATCCTTTCCGGAAACATTCATTCAAATTGGTCATTTCTTAACTATGTTTGCAGTGCTTCTTCTAAAATATTACCTTCATTTGTTCTGGGAAGAAATATTAAATGTGGAAATTTGAAATGTTACTTCTGCTTAATATTACTTCTGCTTAATACTACATGTTACTTTTGCTTAATATTACATGTGCATTCATATGTATACTCAGAGGTATCATTTTTGTTTGTCTTTGTTCTTGGTTTCTTTTCCTTTTTACCTTTTGAGTTTTCTAGATGAGGTTTTCTTTCACCAATAATAATTCTATAATAATGATAATGATAATAAATTATATTTGTGATATGTATTTAAATGTCCAGTTGAATGAGTTTCATGTTTAATGAATAAAAGATAATAATAATAATAATAATAATAATAATAATAATAATAATTTTAAAAATAATAAAGCAACTTGTAATGGGTTGTGAAAATAATCATAGGAGACAGGAATAAACCAGGGGTGAAATCCAGCAGGTTCTGACAGTGGATTTCACCACTGGGATAAACCCATAGACAATGGTCTGCTAAGACAAATCTGTATCTGAAGCAGGAATGGGGTTGGTTGGAGACTCCATCTCAAACATGATTGACTCTCTCTAGCATGTAAAGACAGGGGAAGTGGAATCCATTTTAGACTTGCGGGATTTTGTTACTCTGACCTTACAATAAAGGTAGTAACAGTATTCTTGGCTTTGGTTTCCTAATCTGGATTATGTTGAAAGGTTGACAACACTGCAGAGCCATTCTTTTTTCTGTTTCAAGAAATGTATTCTTTTGATACATGCACACACTTACTGGAGAGATAAGGTTGTGATGGAAACTATACACAAACATTTTAGCACACAGTGCTTTTCCTATATCTTTATTTAGCTTTCTGTGTATGGGCCTTATCAACAGTTTCATGACTGACGGAACTTCCAAATTTGCTGTGACAATCAAATGTTGAGGCACAAAGGTCAAAGAACTTAATTTGCTGATTCATTCATTACGCATGCAACTGATTTAGAATATTTATTCATTTCAAGAGAAAGCATACAGATTCCAGTTCAGTGAATCCATAGACCTTATCCATGATACAACACTTCGATAATAGTTAATGATTTAGTTTCAAGAGCTGTGTTTGTATTACAGCTGTATTTGAAACAGTACAAATCAATAGTACTTTCCCTTTGGATTAGCATTAATTAGACATGATTCTGGATATTTTCATAGCTGAATCTTAACAAGTCTACTTCTGTTAACCAAATGATCATTACAAAAATATTAAATGTTGGGATAACTTCATTCCTGTTCCTACAACTTGTCCATTCTAGGTAGCTCAAATATCCTGTCATAATCAATGAGGTATAAAATGGGTAAAATGCTCCTGGTTCGGACCGGATCGCCCAATCCGGTAGCAATGATGGCAGGTGGTTCAGAGAACTGGTAGCAAAAATCCCTGTGCCCCCCCCATGCCCAGCTGAGCCGCGCGATCATTAGAGGCTGTTTTTTTTTTTACTTTTAAAAGCATTTTTTCTACAACCTCTTTGGCTGAAAAAATGCTTTTAAAAGTAAAAAAAAAGCCTCTGATGATCGTGTGGCTTAGCTGAGATCGTCAGAGGCTTTTAAAAGCATTTTTTACAACCTCTAAAGAACCTTCCTATAGATATTGTAAGATTAGCCTACTATACTGTATCAGAATTCATTGTAAATGGTTAACTGGTCTATCACAATCTCAATTCCAGGCTTGCATATAGCCTGATAAGAGTTTTCAGACCAGACTGAGAAAGAAAATTAGATGCTAGATCTCTGTCGCAGAGAAACCTAAAACCATATTATTAAGATATTCTCATTCAAAGTCTGTATTTTTCAGCCCCATGACATAGATCAGGCCAAGGAACAAATTCCATGGAAGTCTGAAACTGTTTTTATTAAGATGACTATTGTAACAGAATCTTACAATTCTTCATATAGAGTAGAGTAGAGTAGAGTAGAGTAGAATAGAATTGAATTTTTTATTGGCCAAGTGTGATTGGACTCACAAGGAATTTGTCTTGGTGCATATGTTCTCAGTGTACATAAAAAAAAGGAATTTCCCCTTTTTTTATGGTCACCCAAATCAGGAGGTTGTGTATGAGGGAGATGGGGGTTAAGAAGTTTGATATGTAGATAAGCAAATAAATAAATAAATAAAATTTAAAATACTGAAGGATACTTTTGAAAAATTGAATCAAATGTTAATATCCAATATGTTAACAGCGATAATGGCTTCTATGAATAGACTGTGTCCAAAAGATATTTTGGAAAAGATGGCAGAAAAGTAACAAGTTTTATCCGTTAAGTCAGAGACAGAATTGTTGTAGAAAGTAGATCTAAAAAGGGCTGGCAGCAAGAATAACGTGGGGAAAAAATGTTTCATTGGACATACAAAAGAAACCAGTTCATGCTTTAAAAATTGAAAGGTAATTACAAATAATACACAAGAGAGTGACCTAGATAATTCTTTTATACTGAACGTACAAAAAGAGTTTGCTAAAGTATGGATAAATTTTGTGAGAAGGGGTGAAAAAGAAATGAAAATAAGTCACTTGAATGGGTGAAAGATTAAGACTAAAATGAGTATGAAATTTGTTTCTCTGAACAAGGTTAAAATAGGTATTTGTTATTTCTGGCAACTTTAAAGAATTTGCTGACATCAGGACTAAAATGATAATGCTTTGTGGATTTATTTATAGATAAGATATGAGACATGGGATGAAGAGATCTTTAGTTGTAAATTCAGAGGTGAAAAGTTACTAAAACTATTTATACATATGATGAATGTTAAAAATCACTTCTTTATATATATTTCTTTTTTTCTTTATTGTATTCTCACTTTTCTTTCTTTTTTCTATTCTCAACATTTCTTTCTTCTTTTCACATTCTTTTTTTAGTTTGCATTTGTTTTTACTACTGCAATTATAGTCTTCAATAAAATAATTATATTTTATTATTACATCATGCGAAAATATTTTTAATACCATCACCATCAACATCTGCCTATTCCAGGTCATTGGGAAGGATTAGACGGGTGAATAAAAATGCCAAATCCAGTCTGAACATCTGGCTGACTATACAATGAACCATAATAATAAACACGTACAGTTTCTAGCTAAGGTTTCCAACAATTCTAAATAAACCAAAGACTTATGTGAGGCAGATGGAGTGACCACGATAGTGAAGAAAGGTTTTCTAACTAAACTAACTAAATGTAGTGACTGAGAATTATGGATCCGTTGTCTGCTTAGAGCTCATGATCGACCAAGAGTACCTAATAGATCCCCCTTTGACTGCAGATCAGCTTCTGGTGACTTTGTGGTCTGATTCTATTTAGGTTTTTGAGATCAATCAGAAAAGTACGGCCCCATATCAGAGCAAGTTAGGAGGCTGACTGGACCAAAGAGCAGGGTAATTCTAAAGTTCTATATGAGGGACACCCTGCCCATTAGTTGCACCAAATGAAGGCTACTGGCCAATTAGCTGAAAGAAATCCCATTTTTAGGCAGGAGTAAGTAAATGCTTGTAAATGCTTCCTGTAACAACAGACCTTTGCTGGCTCAAGTGAATTTTATGGTGAGGTTTTTTTCCATCATTTTCGGGACTGATCTATGTTAATCAGGGGTGGGTTCTAAAATTTTTTACTACCGGTTCTGTGGGTGTGGCTTATTTTGTGGGCGTGGTTTGATGGCCATGTGACAATTCTTTAGGATTTAGCAGAGGTACTGGTCTACCAGGCTTTTAACTGCTTGCAGAGCTGTACTGGTCTACCCATTTGTTCTTGGAGCGTTCCAGTCTACTCATTTGTTTTTGGAGGCACCAGTCTACCCATTTGTTTTCCGAGCGCACTGGTCTACCACCACACTGCCTTTTAACACTGATCAGCTGTAGGTGGCCCTTTGAAGCCCCAAGGCAAGAGTTTAAACAGTTTTTTTCCTTCTAGCCGATCAGCTGGGACTGGGGAGGCAGCGAATAGATTGGTGGTGGGGCCAAATAAAAGTTAAGGCTCGTCACCGCTACCGGCTGGGCCGAACCGGGAGGAACCCACCACTGATGTTAATGCACAAAAGTTACTCTAGTTTGTTTCTGCCTGCAGGGATACTTGCCTACTCGTTACAGTCTCAGTCCAAGATAGCAAAAACCAAAAGCAGAAACTGAAAGTATACCATGATGTTCAAGTTCTGAGAAAAGCAGTAATGCAACAAATGAGACAAAGGGAAACCTTTTCTTTTCCCTCTCCCACTTCCTGAAAGGCTCTAAGACTGTTTAATATCCCTTGCTTTACTGGAAGTTCTCTCATGTTTTGCTAGTAAAAAAATAATCAAAATTTCAATTCTCAAAATGTGGCAGCTGCACCATCATCTATGAGTTGTACAAATAGTCTCCCTTTCCTAGTCCTTGCCAAAGGCTGCTGCTTTTGTCAGGGCATCTTATATCTGCCACTCAACTGGCCAAGCCTTTTCTTTGGCTGCCTGGTCTATGTCAATGTTAAAGACAGATTGTTTTGGTAGACAGCTTGTACCAGAATCATGCAGATGTAGAAAATGAACAATGTTCTACCAAGATCTTGACTTAACAGAATAACAGAGTTGGAAGGACCTTAGAGGTCTTCTAATCCAACCCCCTGCTTAGGCAGGAAACCCTACACCCACTTCAGACAAATGGTTATCCAGTATCTTCTTAAAAACTTCCAGTGTTGGAGCATTCACAACTTCTGGAGGCAAGTTGTCCTACTGATTAATTGTTTTAACTGTCAGGAAATTTCTCCTTATTCTAGGTTGCTTCTCTCCTTGATTAGTTTCCACCCATTGCTTCTTGTCCTACTCTCTGGTGCTTTGGAGAATAGCTTGACTCCCTCTTCTTTGTGGCAGCCCCTGAGATATTGGAATACTGCTATTATGTCTCCCCTAGTCCTTTTCATTAAACTAGACATACCCAGTTCCTGCAACGTTCTTCATATGTTTTAGCCTCCAGTCCCCTAATCATCTTTGTTGCTCTTCTCTGCACTCTTTCTAGAGTCTCCACATCTTTTTTACATCGTGGCAACCAAAACTGGATGCAGTATTCCAAATATGGCCTTACCAAGGCATTATAAAGTGGTATTAACACTTCATGTGATCTTGATTCTAAACTTTGTCAACTTTTTAAACTTAGATTCAACTTCAGTAATCCCAGTAAGATCTAGCAATAGTAATAATAGAGTAAAAACAAATTTCAATTCCTGCATTGCTCATGCATTGTACATAAAACCAGTGTACATGTGTTTCAAACATTAGACTAAATGACCTTCAAGGTCCTTTCTGATTGTATCACTCTATGTTGGTCAGGTCTCTTAGAGGTAAGTTCTGGCAAGGAGAAGACCAGCCTAGCATTATCCATTAACCAGTAGACGAGAAGCCACTCCATATGATTTTCCTCTTCTTCCACCCCAGTTTATTTCTTTATACTGTGTCTCTTAGTGCTTGCCTTAGCACTTCTCTTTTCTTATACCTTACAGTTTTAAGTACAGCATTTACTATTACATATTGCATCCTCGGTGTCCACTATTCCTGTTATATCCAGTCCTTCTGTTGCAATTGCATATCTATTGAAAAGTAAGCCCACTTAGATTTACGAAGGCATAGCATTCTTCCCCTGAAAAGAGATTCAAGATATTTTACATTCAAGAGAGCCCAAAACAGGTAGGTAATCCTTGACTTGCAACCACAACTGAGCCCAAAATTTATGTTGCTAAATGAGACATTTGTTAATTTTTTCCTCCATTTTACGGCTTTTCTTGCCACAGATGTTAAGTGAATCATTGCAGTTGTTAAATTAGTAATTAGTATGGTTGTTAAGTGAATCTGGCTTCCCCGTTGACTTTGTTTGCCAGAAGGTGGCAAAAGGGGGATCACATGACCCCGGGACACTGCAAGTGTCATAAATATGAAGCAGTTGCCAAGCATCTGAATTTTGATCACATGACCATGGGGGGGGTGCTGCAACGGTGGTGAGAAAAATGGTCCTAAGTCAGGGGTGGGCAAATGTGGCCCTTTTACAACCTATTGACTTCAACTCCCAGAATTCCTGAGACAGCCAAGCTGGCTCAGGAATTCTGGGAGTTGAAGTCCACAGGTCATAAAGGGGCCATATTTGCCCACCCGTCCTTAGACACTCTTTTCAGGGCCAATGCAACTTTGAAGGATCACTAAGCAAACTATTGTAAGTCAAGCACTACCTACATCAGTGACGGCTAACCTTTTTCCTGTCATGTGCCAAAAACGGGAGCATGGGGGGTTTACGTGCATGCGTGCCCACACCCATAATTCAGTGCGCCCCGTCCCCCCACACATGCACGCGTGACACCCCCCCCAGGCTCCACCCGCTTTTGGCACGTGATGGCCCAGTGGGCCCAGTAGGACCATTTTTCACCTTCCCCAAGCTATAGACCCTTTCTTGGAGCCTGGGGAGGGCAAAAACGGCTTCCCTCTCCCGGAGGCCCTCTGGAGGCTGGAAACAGCCTGTTTCCTGACTTCCGCTGGATCCAGAAGGCCTGTTTTTCACCCTCCCCAGGCTCCAGAGGCTTTCTAGGAGCCTGGGGAGGGCAAAAACTGCCCTCTCCACCCTCCCAGAGGCCCTCCAGAGGCCAGAAACAGCCCATTTCCCAACTTCCGGTGGGCCCAGAAGGGCCGAAAATCAGGTGGCCTGCACGCACATGCATGCTGGAGCTGAGCTAGGGCAACACTCATGTGCCCACAGATACGGCTCCGCGTGCCACCTGTGGCATGCGTGCCATAGGTTCGCCATCACGGACCTATATGCTAGGAAAAGTGGTAAATAATTCTGGGTTCGATCTCTTATCACTGGGGGAGACAGAAGAGGCAAGGAAATGCCTTGAATGTTTCTCCTTTCTTGCAGATGCCCTAAGCATGACTGAACTGGCCTGATTTGTTTGTGTCTTCAGAAATCCTGGAAGGGTTTCTTGGAGCAGGATGCTATCCTTTTACTCAAAGCTTCCCCACAGGAATCACTGAAGCTATTCAGTAAGCCACTGCCAAGGCAAACCATAAAATGCAGAGCAGATCTTTAGGAAAACCTAGGTTAACCAAGATCATCTACTTATCAAATGCGAAGGTGTTCTTGCAGCTCTTTTGGCAATTACAGTGTTTTGCTTCCTGTCATTGTTATGTTGAGATATAACAATGATAGAAAATGAAACACCAAACTGGCTGTTGTATATAAAGAATAATAGCATAAATCAATGTTATATATACAATTAATGTGTGCTATTCTTATATATACAACAGCCAGTTTGGTGTAATAGTTGAAGATGCTGAATAGAAGCCGTGATACTGTAAGTTCTAGTCCTGCCTTAAACACAAAAGTCCTGGTGATCTGGGGCCAGCCATTCTCTCTCTAGCTTTAGAAAGAAGGTGCTGGCAAGCCACTTCTTAAAGCAATTCAATCGGCAAAGGATTAGGCAAGTTAAGACAGGAACGGGTCAGAGAAAGGCAATTCAGAAATCAGGGCCAGCATCAGACTGTGATTTACTAAGACTTCATCGAGGGGACAATCTAGTTATAGTATAGTTATTAAAGGTCTACAATTCCTGCCAAAATAAAGGTAGTTATAGTTATACTCAGGGTTCAAAAATTTTTAGCAAGGGGTTCTCTGCCCGGTTGCTGCGTGGGCGTGGTCATGGTGGGCATAGCCTAGTCGGCCTCCTGCAGCACGGCAGGGGAGGGGCATTTTTGCCCTCCTTGGGTTCCGGAGGCTTTCCTGGAGCCTCCAGAAGGATGAAAACGGCCTCCCCAGGCTCTGGAGGCCCTCTGGAGCCTCCAGAGGCCCTTCTCAAACTTTCAGTAGGTCCATTTTATGCCCTCCCCAAGCCTCCATGCACGCCCTGCACCTATCTGCATTCAAAACAGGCTACATGGGGACTCCTGGGAGGGGAGGGGAGGGGTGGGCAGGAAGGGGCGGGGAGTGGCCAGCCAGGAGTGGGATTTGGGGGTTCTCCGAACTGCATAGAATCTTAGCTAGAGGTTCTCCCTAACCCTTGTGAACCTCCAGCAGCCCACCCCCGGTTATATGGTATGTGCCCATGAAGTCAGTGTACACAAAATTACAATTATAATCATGGACAATCAACGAAACATATTCAGGCTCTCTGAATTCTTGGGTTTCCCCCCAGGTGTGCTTTCCAAGCATTTCTTCTTCAGATGTTCCAAGATCAGAATAACATCATAGCAAAAGCTCTGCTTTTTAAAATCCAGAATGAATTTCTTCTATTTATAGTACCCAGAGTAGGTCTCCTCTGAAGATTTTCCTGAACAAATAGAATGATGTGTTTGCAGGGTCCTTTTTGATAGTTGGACCCACAAGCCTACTTCTTTGACAAAGTTTTATCTTACCCTAAATGCTTAGCAGCTTGAGGCACATGTCGCTGGTCATGTTATTTTGGCACCTAACATGGAAAATCACAAAGGTATCCCTTTAAATGCCAGAGACAAAAACTGTCCATAAAATAAAACAAAATAAGATAGATTGCAATTTGGTCATGATGCTCAAGTTGTTCTGCTGAGGCATGCTTCTCAATGCCAAGCACTGTATGTAAGAGAAAAATCACACTATTGCTTTCTTTTTGCACACACTTCTCCTTTTACGTTATTGTGAAATACAGGAATAACCAAAATGAGTTCACTATTAAGTTCCTTCCTCTCCCCCGTTTTTCTCTCTTACTGAATTTTAGGGCATGTGATGACTTCTCTTCAGCTTTTAACATTTATGAAGATCTTGCACTGCTTCTGATCTGAAGATAACTTTTGTCAGAACAAACGTTTAAATGGGATCACAAGATGCAGGTAGATTTCACCAAATCATATTCATTTTTTTCAGTGATAAAAATTACATCTTCTTTTCCTCTTGTACTTCATTTCTTCCATAGACATGTATTTGACTTGTTTACTTATTCAGAAGAAGGAAAATATAAACCAGTGCAGCATTAGAATGATTTCTAGAAAACAGTTTACATTTTCAATGCTTCATCTACTGTACTTTTCTGTTCTTTCGATTGATTTATACCAAGTAACTTTA
Source organism: Arizona elegans (assembly GCA_022577455.1). Classification (NCBI taxonomy): domain Eukaryota; kingdom Metazoa; phylum Chordata; class Lepidosauria; order Squamata; family Colubridae; genus Arizona; species Arizona elegans. The sequence goes on along the minus strand of JAKOOJ010000040.1, from coordinate 1,746,547 downwards.
CAGCTTATAATCTTTATACAGTTGCTGTGAATAAGCCTTATTTAATACAATGGAACTTAATTCTGGGATGTAGGATTTATTTTACTGGGATCACTCAGCTCTGCAAAACCCATTTTTTATTGTAATTCTGTAGCTTTTAACTGTCTGCCTATTACCCAGCTGTTAAAATCACCAAAGCATACTAAGAAAATGAACAAACAAGAAATGTAACAAGACTGTGAGAGAATTTCTGTCTAACATATAATACAGATTTGTAAAGGTCTCATAACTTTGAACTATGCTATAATTATGCATTTTTCAGTACGGTAGCCACATGAGTTGCAGAAATAAGAATTTATTTATTTATTTATTTGTTTATTTATTTATTTATTTATTTATTTATTGCTTTGATTTATATGCCGCCCTTCTCCGGAGACTCAGGGCGGTTTACAATGCATTAAGCAATAGCCTTCATACTTTTGTATATACCTGCTTAGTAGGGCTTTCAGCCCCTCCCACAAGTGGTGTTCTTTTTTATACAAGGTCAACTTATTGCCCCCACAATCCGGGTCCTCATTTTACCTACCTCGAAAGGATGGAAGACTGAGTCAATCTTGAGCCTGGTGAGATTTGAACTTGCAGTAATTGCAGGCAGCTGGTGCTACTTAACAGCACTTTAGTCTGCTGCGCCACCAAGGCTCTTCAATTTAAGTTCTTTGGAGGTGATTAAATTCTGAAATCTGAAATCTTGAAGACATTCTATGTTTTTAATCAGCAGCCGTAATTGTGTGCTGATTAATACAGCTTGTTTTGGATAGTACCAATGTTGATTTTTAAATGATACTTACAGAAGAGAAGAGGCAATCTGAGGATGTCTGAAAGCTGATTATTTCTGCCCTTTTCTTGGATTCCATTCCAGTGTGTTTCCTTTGTTTCCTAACAGAAGAAAAGAGGACCACACACCAGTGGTGAAATCCAAATTTTTTACTACTGGTTCTGTGGGCGTGGCTTGGTGGGCACGGCAGGGGAAGGATACTGCAAAATCTCCATTCCCAACCCACTCTGGGGCCAGCCAGAGATGGTATTTGCTGGTTTGCCGAACTACACAAAATTTCTGCTACCGGTTCTTCAGAACCTGTCAGAACCTGCTGGATTTCACCCCTGCCACACACTCAAAACTTCCTTTGCTGAATTACAGGCTGGAGGACATAAATTGTCCCCTTTTCCTTCTGTCAAAACACCATGCCTTTCATACAAGTCCAATGCTTCACCCTAGAGAGATGGGAAGTAGCACCACTTGAACTGTTGTTTTAAGAGTTACAGTTCAGTTAAACCAAGACAGCACCTCCAAATGTTGTGGCGCAGTGACTTAAGTTTACCCATCTTCTTAAGTCATACTTGGTTAACACAATAGATTATCATGATGTGTTTTCATGCTCAAACCAGCAGATGGCAGTAGAAGGACTTCTCTTTTTAATCTCTGAAGTTCCAAACCAAGGAAGCAAATTGAAACCATTATGTGTTGCTCAGAACTTCTCACCCGAACAGTGATTTCAAAATCCCAAAAAATTATATCCAACAATTTCCACTGAAAAACGTAGCAGTGAGCTCAGATAAGTATGAAGTATGATGATAAGTCCATGCTCATAGATCTAACAGCCACAACATTGAGTTGCAGTCACGTAGCTCTCTCATCATTCCCTGAAAGAGGACCAAAGGCTCTGGTTCTAATACATCAAAGGGAGAGAGGAGTCTTTCCTCACTTAGCAGACCTGAATGAACTCCAAGTCTTGTCAGAACAATATTAAGACTATATTCAGTAACAGTAACAGAGTTGGAAGGGATCTTGGAGGTCATCTAGTCCATCTCCCTGCTCACGCAGGAGAGCTTCGAACCGCCGAACTGCCAACCTTAGCCACTGAGCCACCTAGTCAGGGTAGTCAGGGTTCCTTTTGGCAAATAAAGCCTTTAAAACCAAAGCTTTTATTAATCAATACTTTTGCGATTTTACATTGATAAGATCTCTTTCAAGATATATAGCCTTTCCTTACCCATTCAATACTCTCTCTGGTGCTTAATCTACATAGATAACAATTTGTATGCATATTTTTCTTTTTCTCATGTTGAATGTGAATGAATAAACTAATCGTGGCATTGGACTAATCTATAATTTCACTCTTCAAAACTTATCTTGTTTTTTTCTAAGAATTTTATTATCTTCTCTTCAGATATCTTCTCTTGATGATAAAGTTTTTCATAATAACTCTTGAATTATTCTCTTCTTTTCTTCACTTCTGTAATGTATTTTCCCCTTTTCGTCTTGTAAATATTTTATTGCTTTCTTCTCTTTTTCTTTTTTTATTTTATATGCTAACCTTCTTCCCGGTTTATTCGCATTTTCAAAAAAAAATCTATAATTTCCCTCTTCAAAACTTAACATGTTATAGATGATGACAAACCTGATCATTTCATTACAGACTTTTGACTAATATGGTGTAACACTGCCTTGCTCTAATTTTCTCTGGTCTTCTCTGGTTTGTTTTATGGGACAGAAAGAAGTGATTCTGCAAACTGTAGACTGAAGTCAAGATCAAGGCCATTGACAAGGACTAGAGGATAATACTTGTGTTACCAAGCCATTTTTGGTATGCTGTAGACAAAGCTATCAAGATTGCAGCATCACTCTGTCACTGATTAGCATTCTTGTCTATTATGCCAAGAAAACAAGCACAGATATGTAAATACAACTCTCTAGAGCAGGGGTGTCAAATTTGATTTCACTGAGGGCTACATCAGGGTTGTATTTGACCTCGGGGGAGGGGGGCAGGGGGGCATGGCAGGGGCATGGCCAGGGTGGGCGTGGCCAGCTCGACATCACTCCTCAAGGCTCCATTTTTGGCTGCGATGGCCTCCTGCAGCCCTCTGCCAGCGAAAATGGAACTTGGGGACGCCACCCATGGGCCTGCCCAGGCTCTGTTTTCACTGGCAGAGGGCTGCAGGAGGCTGTCGCAACCAAAAACGGAGCCTGGGTGGCTGCAAGTAGCCCTCCCAAGCTCCGTTTTCGCTTGCAGAGGCACCGCAGGCCAGTCCTTCACTGTTTCCAGGGCGGGCCTGCAGGTGAGATCTAAGCAACCCGCAGGCCAGATCCAGTTCCTGGGCCCTGAGTTTAATACAGGGGTGAAATGCTACCGGTTTGGGGAGGTTCACACGAACCGGTAGTGAAAATGTTACTGGTTCGTCCAAACCGGTAGTTAAAAAATGCTGTAAAAAGTTCGGAGATCTTGTGGCACAGCCTATCCTCAGAACTTTTCTCCCCCTTTTTTAAAGCATTTTTTTACTACCGGTTCAGGCAATAGGTAGTAAAAAAATGCTTTAAAGAAGTTAAAAAAAGGTTCTGACAATCAGCTGTGACAATCAGCTGTGCAGCGGGATCTTCGGAACTTCTTTTTTACTTTTTAAAGCATTTTTTTACTACCTATTGCCCGAACTGGTATTTTTGGGTAAAGTGTGATAGTTTGTTTTTGAGCTGTGACTCTGTGACGTTCCTGCTTGTTGCAGGGACCATTTTGTGTGAAGTCCAGCTGCTTTTGCATTGTGTGTGAGTCAGTTGTGTAGCTTTTGTGTTATTTTTGTGTAAAGTGTGATAATTTATTTTTGAGCTTTCTGTGACTCTGTGAGGTTCCTGCTTGTTGCAGGGGCCATTTTGTGTGGAGTCCAGCTGCTTTTGCATTGTGTGTGAGTCAGTTGTGTAGCTTTTGTGTTATTTTTGTGTAAAATGTTACAATTGGTTTTCCCGGTCACATGACCACCAAGCCACAGCCACCCAGTCACATGACCACCAAGCCACACCCACCCAGTCACATGACACCAAGCCACACCCACCAAGCCATGCCCACAGAACTGGTAGAGAAAATTTTTGAAATTTAGCACTGGTTTAATATCCCTGCTCTAAAGCATAGTTGTCCAACCTAGGCCACATGGAGTAAATAGGAATTGTCTTGGACAATTCCTATATACAAAATATATAGTATAGTTAATGAATATAAAATCATGTAATAATGTTAAAAGTTTATGATCTTGTGGGCTGCATTTCTAGTTGTCCAGAGCCTCAGGTGGCTCATGGGCCATGGATTGAACACACCTGCTCTAGACAAATCTGAATGTAACTTGATTTTTATTTCCCATCAAGCAAATCTGCCTTCCTTCTCCCAGAATCAAGCCTGTTTAGGATAGTCCACTCCAGCACCCAGAGGGATAATTCTACCTGCTGATGTGACGCAGCCCAAGCATTCATATTATTTTTTCTAGATTGATATTCTGCCTTTCCTCGGGTCTTGAGGACGTATATATTACATTCATTCCATCAATTTTCACCATAGCAACCTTGAGAGGAAAGTTGGGTTGACCAGGAAAAAATGACTCGGGGTTTCTGCAGCTGAAATTGGACTTGAACTCTGTCCTAGACCAGTAACTTAACCACTGCATCACAATGCCTCTGTACCATCTTCCAACAATTACAGATTTTTTTTTTAAATAAAAAGTTTTTATTTTCTGATCAAACAAGTATACAATATAAACAATCATTCAAACTATCATCAAGAAAAAGAAAAAAAATCAATCCTTGGTAAACTCAATCTGTTATGTATTGATACTTTTAAGCGGGAGTTTCAAACCTGCCTACATTTCTGATTGGCTGACAGTCCCTCCTGGATTGTATATAAGGAGGACTGCAGCCCCTGAGTTTTCGCTGAAGTCTCACTGTATATTAAAGAGCTGTTGTCACTTGCTTGCTTGTGCCTCTCGTTATTCCCGAATCACTTCATTGGCGACGAAGGTGGGATAGAGGCTACAAGAAGCCAACCAGTGAGACCACGAGCTTCAGCTAGGCGACGAGGCGAACCACAGGAGGCATACCGAACATGTCTGCCTACGTTCCACCCAAGTCTTTCGATCCGACCCGCGAAAAATGGGTCTCGTACCTAACGAGGTTTGAATGCTCGCTTGAAGTCAGCGACATGCAGGGCCTCTCGGCTAATCGAAAGAGAGCCCTATTCCTAAGTCACTGCGGACCGGACGTGTTCGAGATGGCCGAGTCACTGTGTGAGCCAACGCCGGTTCAAACAGTCTCCTGGGACACCCTGATGGCAACTCTCCGGGCTCACTACGCTCCCGTCCCCTCAAAGTTCGTGCAGCGATACCAACTGAGGCAGCGCGTTCAACGAGAGGGAGAGCCGGTCAGCGCGTACATGGCCAGCCTGAGAAAAGCCGCAACCCATTGCGACTATAGAGATTTGGACGATGCGTTGCTCGAGCAACTGATCTGTGGTGTTCGGGACATTAGGCTGCAACGGCGTCTGCTCGCCAAGCCTGATTTGACGCTTGCTGGAGCCCTAGACAAGGCTAGGGCTCATGAAGCCTCCACAAAGGCCGCTGAAATGCTGCAGCGTCCGCTGACCAGCAAAGACAGCCCCAAGTCTGCCCCGGTGCACAGAGAAGACGCCGGATCCAGCTCGGAGTCCGAGTCGGATGAGGACGTCTTCCGAACGGAGCACCAGAGAAAAGACACTGGCAGCCCCCGGCGAAGCTGTCCCAGCTGTGGCGGGCACCATGATAGACTGTCCTGCAAATACAGAGAGGGTATTTGCAGGCGCTGCGAGAAAAAAGGGCACTTGGCGCGAGTCTGCGGAGCCATTCTGCCCAGAAGACACAAACCACGTGAGCGCCGCAGCCAACCGGAATCAGCGCGCCAGAAGCAGCCAACGAGAGAAGGCGGCGCGAAAAAACGGCGCGAATTTGAACCGCGAGATGGCCGCAGCATACACATCGACCAGGCCAGCACGGCGATCGAAGACAAAGTCAACACGGTGGTCGAGATCAACGGAAAGCCGTGCTCGATGGAGATCGACACCGGATCAGCTCTCTCCATAATGTCGTGGGCGACCCTAAAGACCCTCCTGCCGTCGTTCCGGAAGGATCAACTCTCCAAACAGAGACTACGCATCCTAGACTACCAGGGGAACCGAGTCCCCCTCGAAGGCGTGGGCACGTTCCGGGTCACCTACGGAGACTACGAAAGAGACCTGCCGCTGACTATCGTCACGAAGCAGCTTCCTAGCCTCCTGGGCATGGGGTGGTTCCGAGCCCTTGGCATGGGTTTCACCGGCGTCCACCTGATGTCCAGATCAACCCTGAAAGACAGCCTCCTGTCCGAGTTCCAGGACGTCTTCGGGGACACGTTGGGCAAGTATGTGGGGACCCCTATTTCACTAAACTTAGACCCCAACGTAGCCCAAGTAAAACTGAAGGCCAGACGAGTGCCGTTCGCATTGAAACCGAAGATCGATGCGGAATTAGACAAGCTGATTAAGCAAGGGGTGTTGGTTCCCGTCGACCATGCTAAGTGGGAGACCCCCATAGTGACCCCAGTTAAATCCGACGGCTCAATAAGAATTTGCGCTGACTACAAGTGCACGATCAACAAGGCTTTGCAGCCGAGCGCCTATCCGGTGCCGATCGTGCACCATCTACTACACTCCCTGGGGCCCGGAAAAATTTTTGCCAAATTAGACCTGGCCCAAGCCTACCAACAGTTACCAGTCGACGACGCCACGGCAGAGGCACAAACGATCGTAACTCATAGGGGTGCATTTAAATGCACCAGGCTCCAGTTTGGGGTGAGCGTCGCACCCGGCTTATTTCAAAGCACCATGGAGCGCCTGTTGCAAGGACTCCCGGGAGTGGTGCCCTATTTCGATGACGTCTTAGTCAGCGCTCAGGACGAACACCAGCTGGGGGACAGGGTACGGAACGTCCTGTCTAGGTTCAGAGAAGCGGGACTAAGACTCAAAAGGAACAAGTGTAGGATAGCTGTTCCCTCTGTGGAATTTTTGGGGTACAGGGTGGACGGCACAGGCATCCACCCTACCGAGAGCAAGGTGAGAGCTATTAAGAGCGCACCAGCCCCCAAATCCAAAGCAGAGCTCCAAGCCTTCCTTGGACTGCTCAATTTTTACTCTATGTTCCTAAAAGATAAAGCCACGGTTGCAGATCCCCTTCACAAGCTTTTGGGAAAGAACGTACCATGGGTCTGGGGGAAACCGCAAGCAGCCGCTTTTGAAGCAGTGAAAAGACTCCTATCTGAGGACAGTTTCCTGATACAGTACAATACAGAGCTGCCGCTCGTCTTAGTCTGTGACGCCTCCCCCGTAGGAGTTGGTGCCGTCCTAGGCCATAGACTGCCGAACGGCCTAGAGGCGCCCATTGCCTTCTATTCCCGTACCCTGTCCAGCACAGAACGAAACTATAGCCAGTTGGACAGAGAGGCTCTGGCTGCGATTGCGGGGGTTAAGAAGTTCCACGAATACCTCTATGGCCGAAAATTCGAACTTGTGACTGACCATAGACCGTTGCTAGGTCTGCTAGCAGGCGACAGGCCAACCCCCGCTGCCCTCTCCCCTTGTTTGACTAGATGGGCGATTTTTTTGTCGGCCTACTCGTACCAGCTCGTCCATCGACCTGGGCGGACCCTGGGTCATGCGGATGCCCTTAGCCGTTGCCCCCTTCCCGACCTGCTGGACAACCCAATGCCGGAAGCCTCCGTCCTTTTGTTGGACACGTTAACTTTGGGCCCCATCTCCTCCGGCGAGGTGGCGAAAGCATCAAATAGAGACCCAGTTATCCGGACTGTTATGGGTTGGGTTCTGAAAGGGTGGCCGGACAAGGTGGTCGGAGAGGAGTACCAAGGGTTTGCCAACAAACGAAACGAACTGTTTATGCAAGGGGGGTGCTTGCTATGGGGTGACAGAGTGGTAATTCCAACGAAACTACGGGATAGGGTTTTGGAGTTGCTGCACGAAGGGCACCCGGGCATTGTTAGGATGAAGTGTTTAGCCCGCAGCTATGTCTGGTGGCCCAACATGGACCAGGTCATTTCCGAGTGGGTGGGGAAGTGCAGACCCTGCCAGGAGTCTCGCCCCGATCCCCCAGTAGCACCCATCCGAGAGTGGGAGAAACCAAAAGGCCCATGGGGGAGGATCCACATTGATTTTGCCGGCCCGTTCCATGGCCAAACGTTTTTAATAGTTGTGGATGCCTACTCAAAATGGCTCGAAATTATATTAATGCCATCTACAACGGCCGAAGCCGTTATCAAGGTCCTAAGGAAGTTATTTGTCACCCACGGCCTGCCGGATACCTTGGTATCGGACAACGGCCCTCAATTTACAGCAACCCTCTTTGAAAGTTACTTGGCCGGCCTGGGAATCCGCCATGCCCTATCAGCTCCATTTCACCCGGCTTCCAACGGATTGGCTGAACGTTTTGTCAGGACAGCTAAGGAAGCACTGTCCAGATTAGACAATGGGGACTGGCAGGCCAGGATAGATCAATTCCTAGCAGTTCAGCATGCATCACCATGAACAGCAACAGGGAGAAGCCCAGCAGAGCTCCTCATGGGGAGGAAGCTCCGGTGCGTGTTAGACAGGCTTCACCCTAACTACTCGCACGAAAACTTTAAGGGAGAGACCTGTGGTTTAAGGCAGTTTCAGGTCGGGTCCCCGGTGTTCGCTCGCAATTATGCCAGCGGTCCTCTATGGGTTGCAGGAACCATAGTGGGAATAACAGGCCCAAAATCGTACACGGTGGACGTTGGGGTTGATAGACTCTGGAAGCGCCACATAGACCAACTTAGGAAAAGGGTGGTTGGCGAGGCGAACATTAACTTAGACATCTCCGAGCCTAACTCTGACCACTTCTCCAAAGCAGCTAACTCAAGCCCGGGGCCGCGAGAATACTTAGCTGACAAGCCCTGGTTCCAGCGCCACCCCAGCGAGTCGCCACTCCCAGCCGGGAATAACCACGCCCCGGACAAAGTCCAGGAGGTTCCATTGGCGGAGCCGGGAGAGACAAAGAGTCCCTCCGACCAGCTCGATGCCCCACCAGACTCTGAACTGCGCAGGTCAACTAGGGCGAGAACTCGTCCTAAGCACCTGCGAGACTTTGTTTGTACATATGTTAATTTTTGAGTATTAGTGCCTTCTGGGAAGGGAGGGGTGTTATGTATTGATACTTTTAAGCGGGAGTTTCAAACCTGCCTACGTTTCTGATTGGCTGACAGTCCCTCCTGGATTGTATATAAGGAGGACTGCAGCCCCTGAGTTTTCGCTGAAGTCTCACTGTATATTAAAGAGCTGTTGTCACTTGCTTGCTTGTGCCTCTCATTATTCCCGAATCACTTCACAATCTTCAACCCCCTCCTCACCACCCCCCACCCCCAACTTCCCAGAACAAAAACAGGGCATAGATTTCACCAAACATTCGCTAAAATAAACTAGCTAACTGTAAGATTTAATAACTCCCAAGACCCCTTAACTCCCCTTTTACAATTTTATCAACCTCCCTTTTTATAGACTCAAAGTAGCGTATAATCCGATAACTCTAAAAGTTTTAAAACCATTAACAAATATTAAACATTCAAACCTTAAAAATTCTCTTAATATATCAGTAAAGTATTCAATTGATTTGCAAAAACATTTTTCCCCCTCCTACTTTTCTCAAAGTTCAGATATTTTGAAATATCATAACAAAAAATAAACCTTAGGTATTCACTAATTAAATTTCTATATTTTTTAAGTTTCTAAATTTCCCCCCTTCATTATTCCTCCCTCCAACTTTTAAAATTTTAAAAGATAATCATCAACATAATTAACCATTAATACATAAACTAGAAAACAAAAAAAAGATTAATCTTACATTCAACCATTAATGCATCATATTTAAAAATCAATATTTAACTTTAAACTTTTTCCCCCTCAGTAGTTATAACACCTAAAACATAATCATTTTTAACCATAAGTAGAACAACTGCAAAGCCAAAAGAAAAGGTTAATCTTCCATTCTTGCTTTCTTTTTATATTTTTTCCAGTCTTTCTGCATCCCTCCTACTTCTATTTTGAGGAGGTTTTTCATTTTAATTTGAGGTTGATGTAACTGCAAAGATTGTCCCCTTTTTGAGAAAATTTCCTCTGACTTAGAGCCCCCAAATCACCTCTTCTTGCTTATATGAATCAGTTCATTCCTTCGTCTGTAGGACCAAAGTTTGTCAAGAGTTTGTGAAAAAAAGTTCAGTTGTTTCTTTTCTATTAAATGTATAAATGCCACTAGCAAATCTCCTTCATCTTCTGGAACTTCGAAAGTCTGGTCATTTACTACTTTTTTCCAAACCAAGTCATAATTTTGAAAGATTCTATCAATTTTTCCAAAAAGAGCAGAGAATAAGCTCGAAAATTCTTGAGAAGATTCTTCCACCTTCTCTGCTGCAATCAGAATATCTCCTGAATTGTCATCATGCTCCGTACTTGTTTTTGTCTCCTCAGTCATTTCTGTTGTTATCCCTTTAAGAATTGCTATTTGATTACTTATAGCTGCAGTATGATTATTCATGGCTTCTTTTATAAAGTCTGTAAATTCTGCATCAAAATCCTTATAACTCTGTAAATCAGACAACTGTTTCATTTCTGACACCTCCAAATAGCTTCCAGCACTTTCAAGGTCTCCTTTCTTAGAAGCCATTTTATTTTAAAAAGATTTTCTTTCTTCCCACAACCATAAAATCATAAAGTCAGAGCCATCCTTTTGAGCAGCTTTCAGCAATTTCTTTATAAATCACCAAACGAAATAATCTTTTCCCAAACAGCTCTTCAAAATCTATTCCAGCAACTTAAAGCCAGTCTCTGAGCACGAGTCTATTAGCAAAAACTTTCCTTTCTAACTTTCACTTTTAAAATCGCAACAAAGAAACGCCATCTTTACTTCCAGCTCAGAAAATCCAATTAGAAACATTGTATCCCCGGAGTTAAGTATTATACTTGCAAAAAGCTTGTCTTCCTGCTTCTGTTCCGCCTGCTTTTTTGAAATCATTTAATCTTCTGTTTGACAGCAGAAATTGGACGCAACGCCTAGCTCTCTAAAAAAAACAGAGTCCCCCCGGATCCGGAGCTTCAGTGGGCTGAACGGGGAGCTCTCACCCTCCTAACCCCTGGAATTAATCCAGGGGTTTTCAGGGAGCTCTACCCTCACCCACCTGCTCTCCTCCCCTTCTTCTCCCGAAGGGGAGATTTTCAAGCCGTTTGACAGCTGATTAGTGCTGTCAGAACGGCTCAACGGGATCGCAGGGGCGGCGGCCTAAAAAGACCGTCAATGGCGCTGCGGAGCCAACCCGGAAGTCCCAACAATTACAGATATTGAAGCCCCACCAAATGTGAAACACAATAGATGGGCTTTTTTAAAAAATAAGGTAGCCACTAGGGAAGTAGACTACTTGTATTCTGTAAGATGCTGAATCTCACCAAAATTGAAACCTTTCCAGCATAGATTTTAAGTGTAGCGTGACAGTTTGTTTTGGATGCAAAGAATACCAGCCAATCAATGCTCTTTCTTTCTGCTCCAAACCAATTAATCATTCAAGTACTATGCACACAACTTCCAAACTTTGTGAATTAACCATCTCCTTCCCAAGAGAGAAGCAATTAAGTCTTAATTGTTCCTATCCATCCACCTTTATCTGTGCGGGTTGGCAGCCAGTTTGTGAAATATTCCTCCCGTTCATCCTGGATGTGTGGGTGTGCATCAGAGGTGGTATTCAGCAGGTTGTGATCAGTTCTGGAGAACCAGTAGCGGAAATTTTGAGTAGTTTGGAGAACCGGTAAATACCACCTCTGACTGGCCCCGCCCCTACTATCTATTCTCTGCCTCCCGAGTCCCAGCTGATTGGGAGGAAATGGGGATTTTGCAGTAACCTTCCCCTGGATTGGGGAGGGAATGGAGATTTTACAGTATCCTTCTCCTGGAGAGGAGTGAGAATGGAGACTTTACAGTATCCTTCCCCTGCCATGCCCACGAAGCCATGCCACACCCACCAAGCCACAGAACCAGTAGTAAAAAACTTTGAATCCCATCACTGTTGTGTGTATGCATGCATTTGCACGTAGACAGAAAGAAAGCTTGGTTCTTAAAAACTACTAGTCTTTGAAGGGAGAAGCCTGGAAAATTATTGCCAGTGTACCAGATTAGTATAGAAATATAAAACAGCAAATAACAGGAAGAACTTTATGTAGAGAGAGCATAAGGTGATATACTTGGTCATGCTACAACATGTAGGTGGAGGGTGGACAAAAATAATTGTCCTCATTTTGAAATTGTTTTATCTGCTATATTGCACTTATCTTGGTTTAATTATTCATTATATTGCTTAACAGTTCATGGGTAACAGTCTCATTTTTAATTGAGTTCACCTTGAGCTTTGTGCTAAGGTGTGCTGTAAAACCTGATTAATATAAGGGTTCCCTTAAAAGAAGCCTGGCACAAAGAATATGCATGCATCAGAGGTGGGTTTCAGCAGGTTCTGACCAGTTCTGGAGAACCGGTAGCGGAAATTTTGAGTAGTTCGGAGAACCAGTAGTAAAAATTCTGACTGGCCCCGCCCCCATCTATTCTCTGCCTCCCAAGTCCCAGCTGATCGGGAGGAAATGGGGATTTTGCAGTAACCTTCCCCTGGAGTGGGGTGGGAATGGAGATTTTACAGTATCCTTCCACTGCCATGCCCACCAAGCCACGCCCACCAAGTCATACCACACCCACCACGCCACACCCACAGAATTGGTAGTAAAAAGTTTTGAAACCCACCACTGGCATGCATGTATATCTTGGTCATACTTCCTAGGATTATTTTTATTTGGTAGACTATACTAACACAGAGCTATACTAAACTAAGAATTCACACCTTGCGCTTCATAAGTCGAATACATAAGAGCCCATTGCTATTTATTTTTTGGCATCAGATGGTTTTCTTTAGGTAAGTGAAAATATAAGTGTTTTTAATCTCCAAAGTATCCATGTTTTTAATCTCCAAAAGTTATTTAACAAAAGAAGTATCTTTAAATATGAGGAAAAGTACAATGAAGAGATAGGATGCTGGAAAATAGGTTCGGTAATTTTTGGAAGTAGAAAAAATTATGTGCCCAAGTTTCCTTAAGAATAATTTGCTTGTATCTGCAAGTAAATAAATAACATTTCTTTATCTGACTCATTTACCAATACATTATTACATCCTTTGAAACACAGAAGATCCCACATAGTTATTTTAAATATGTCTCTTGCTGGCTGGCTCAGAATATCTGTAAGCAACGGAACAAACTTTATGCAGATATCCAGCATACGAGTTTTACATCATCCCCTTTGTGGTCAGAATATTTTCAGATCTTGCAATGAACTGATGATGTCTATCCCAAGCTGAATATGCAAACAAGATTTCACTGGTTAGGCGGAATCAGCATGGACTTACCAAGCGGGTTTTTCCAGACTATGAGACTCATCAAAAAGACATTTTGCTTATAAATCAGATGGTTGTTAAAGTTACTTGGACTGTGGACGAACTAAGTGCGAAGAGATATGCAGGAACAGGGTAAGGGATGGATATTCTTTCTTTAATAGGCTCAGAACTGATGTAAAGATGCATTTACATTTGTTGAACATATTTCATCTTTTTTCTCAAGATGAAGAATGCTTTGACAAAATATTTCACATTTTCCTGGAAGCCATTCTAAAGCTGCCTAGAGGCATACCTTTTACTACGCAGTTAGTTCTGTTTTTCAAGTTCTGCTGAGTTTAGGAAAAGAGGTTGGTGTACCTTTGTTTTGATCTAGGGGGTGTTTGTTTAACAACATGTGAATTCCTTCCATTCCTAGCTATTGCTGCTGTCGAGATTTTAAATAGTTGCAAGGTATTGATGTTGCATCTTGTATCAAAAGTGTTCCCATAGAAGAGCTCAAAACTGGGGACGGAAGGAATGTTCGTACTACAAGAAAACGCTAGGCACTGTGATTGTAGCAGAAATCATCATGATATTGCTTCAGTCATTATTCCAAACAACAGTCAGAATTGAAGAAGCGTCTTGGATGAGAAGCGAAACATCTTCAAGGAAAAACCAAGTCCAGTTGTTTTTTTGGAAAAAAGCAACTTTGGGACAACCGTGACCTAGATGTCTGAGAATCTCCATAGGCTTCAATCGTTACAGTACAGAATATTTTTTAGGATTCCATTCATTTGTGCTTCTTTCTATTGATCTCTCTTTGCTTTTGAACTTTCCTAGGGAACAAAATTAGAAGGAAAACTCAGTATGGTGCTACCGAGTCACCAAAGCCACAGGATCACCAGGAGGGCCAGGATCAAACCTACTTGGATGAGAGGATCGCGATTCCAGATGTTGGTGGGGTAAGCCTTTGGCTACGAGTTTCCACATTGATTGTTGTCCTGGGGGTTTTACTCTTAACTGAAAAGCCCTTTTGGAATGATCAGCTCCACCACAGCATAACTGGGCTTACACCGCATGTTAATGAACTACGTGACTATGGGGATGCTTCAACAGTTCTAAGTGCGAGGACCGGGTCCTAAGTCACTTTTTCAGTGATGTTGTAATTTCAAATGATTGTTAAATGATTGTTAAATGAAGGACTGCATGTTTTAAACAATGGAACAACTTGCTTCCCAGAGTTTTGGATGTTCTATTGCTTGGGGCTTTCAAGAGAAGGTTGGACAACCATTTTTCTGACATGGTACTCCTGCCTTTGGCAGGAGGTTGGAATAGAAGATCTGTGAGGTTACGTCCAATCCTATGATTCTATGAAAAGCCATGGCAAATTCCTTCCATGCTATTGTTAAGGAAATCCCATGGATATGTGCACATTCCCCAGGAATGGAGTTTAACTGAAACTGATTTTTTTTACATAGAATTAACATAATATCTGGCTTTTGAGGAACCAGGAAAAGGTAGGCTTTGTTTGAAACACGGGGAAATAGAGAGCTTATTGGAAATCATAGGAGATGTAAACAGATCATGGCATAAAGGGCCAAAGCGATTTTCATTTGCAAGGGTTGAACTTGAACCAATCCAAGATCAAGGCTGTGTCCCTGAGTTGTTGGTCTTTCCAGGTGGAGCCAATCAATTTTTGGCTCGGATGCTGCTTCAGGAAAAAAAAAATGCTGTAAAGATAGTTTTGCAGGGCAGGCAGCTGCTCCCTGGAGGGAATAGATCCCTGCCTTACCCCTTCTGCCAATTTCTCAGTCCCCCGCTCCCCTCCCTTGCTTCTGATGTCACTATGGAAGCATCTGGTTGGCAGAAGCCATGCAATTTCCTTTCCCGCCAGCCTGTTGATTATGCTGGCCAGTATGAGATGTTGACTCTTCATGGGCCATGCTGTTGTGGCCAAGACCATGTACAGCTTCCAAACCACAGCTGCCCACCCTTGGCCCCAAAACAATCTAAGAGCAATTTAGAAGCAGGATACATGCATACAGATAGACAGATGGATATATATGCCCGCAGGCGCATACACACACACACACAAATAAATAGCATTGATCTGCATGAGAGAGAGGAGCAGATTCTTTAATTGGGATCATCAAAGTGGTATATCTTATGTTAGGTTTTTCTAAGGGATACTCTAGTTGGTTGACAAGAAGAGTGGTCTTGTAGGCCTGATCCAGCAGAATAAGCTATCCAAGTATGATAACGTTACTATGACTTTTCTTCTCTAGCTCTTCAGTTAAATTTTCCATATCTTTGTTCTCCAGTACGGTTTCAGTTTCAGAAAGCTTTGGGCTTTCACCGGGCCAGGATTCCTCATGAGTATTGCCTACCTGGATCCAGGAAATATTGAGTCAGACTTACAATGTGGTGCTGTCGCTGGCTTCCAAGTGAGTATGTGAGGAAATGGAGGAGACGCCAACCAAACAAATAGCCTGCAGTGACTTACTTTGAAATTAATTCAAATACACATTCTTATTCATCTTTCCCAATTATTAAAGCCCATCCCAAGGCTTGAAACAGAAGAATTCCTGCATACTTCCATACTTCTCAGCCTCTAGATTCACAGGGACTTTACAAAGTTGTCCCCATTCATTCTACTCTCCATCCTGTTTTTATTTATTTGTTTATCATACTTGTACAGCTGCCCATCTCATCAAAAGTTGCTCTGGGTGGACTCAGTATGGACATGTGTTTCTGAGATTCTCTCCCAATATCCTAAAGCTATGCGGGTCTCAGTCCTGTTTAGTCATTATTGTATTGATACAGAATCTGCTATGTGCTCGGTTACCATGTGCCTTTGCTCCCTACACAGCTGCTCTGGGTCCTGCTTTGGAGTACAATTTTGGGCCTGCTCTGCCAAAGGCTGGCTATCCGGCTTGGGGTAGTTACAGGGAAGGATTTAGGAGAGATATGTTATCACTACTATCCCAAGGTGAGTATGAATATATAGCAGTCAATAAGGCAACATTGGCTCCAAATTTTGGTTTATGCAGTGGCACAGTGGTAATTGCAAATGGAACTAAATTGACCTCCATCTGCCTTTCTTTCTCTGTCTTTGCACTTGATCCACAATGTACTTTGATTGTTGTATGAACCAAATAATTGTGGTTTACACAATAAACCATGAGTAAAAAACAAAGCATGATTCGATTTCATGTTTTTGCCAGACTAAACCACGGTTGTTGGTGATCATGGTTTATTGCTTGTTTTATGCAAAATATTAATATATAAATCATGGTTTACAAACAACATCATTTTAAAAATTTACTTGATTTATATATTGCCTTTCTGTTTGAAAACATGCTCAGTAAATACATATTCTAAAGTAACAAAATCATTCACTGTTAATCTTGTAAAGATGTCAGCCCTTTTCTAAAAGCAGAGGAAGTGGGATTCAAATGCAACTTCCAAGGAAATGTTGAGAATGATGGGGGGGGGGTGGTAAAGTTTCTCTCCCATCTGAGAACAGGATCATTTTCAGAAGGGTCTTTACTACAGATTGTATTTAGAGTTGTTTCCTCAGATGATCAGGCCTTAACGGTTTAAGGCTTCAGAATTAACACCCTGCGCTTAGAAAATAACTGGTAATTGCTCAGATCTTTGTCCATTGGCATCCTGTAATCTCTGGGCCCTTTTTGTTATTGTTGTTGTTGTGTTATGTTTTGTATCAGCCTATCTGCTTTTTTTTTTTTTTTTTGCACTAATTTGCAGCTCCAGACATTTTTACTTTTTTCCAAAGAATACTGTAATTGCTAAGAAGGGAGGTGACTAAGTTCTGGACAACTGTTGCCAGATCTGAGCAGCTCAGGCATGATTACAGATGACAAACTAATTCTATGACTCTTCCTTTATTGCTGCAATAATGTGGATTCCTCCAGGCTTTGAGTTGGCCAAGAAGGACGCCAACATCATCAGCACTGCTCCCACAACCTAGCTGTTTTATGCTTCATTTAAGAAGGTCAATGAATAGAGCTGGTCTTTTCAGCTTTAACATGGAATAATTTAAGGGCAGCAATTGGTTGATTCCTTTGGCTGCGTTTCCCCCCCAGCAGCATCAGCAGCCAAGAAGAAAAGCAACCACAGTCTCTTTAATGGGCAGTGGGCAGTTGGAGATGATTTAGGTCACCCCTCGTGATGATTTTGCTTTGCACCTTTAAATTGGCCCAAATAATAGGCCTGCATGGAGATGCTTTACACCATAGAATAGAATAGAATAGAATAGAATAGAATAGAATAGAATAGAATAGAATAGAATAGAATAAAACAGCAGAGTTGAAAAGGGACCTTGGATGTCTTCTGTTCCAACCCCTCTCAGGCTATTTCTGAGCATATATCTACATGTAGTGATCTTCTGAAAGTATGCTAAACGTGTCTAAGAATAGTATGGCGTTTTCTCGGATTTTACAGTAGGATGGGACCCGTGGGAGGCTTCTCACTCACATGCCTACTCTTAACATGCAACACACACAAGCAAAGTAAAAAATGAGCCAAAAGTACTTGGACACAAACTTTCAAGTAATGCCTAGTTATCACAATGGGCCTCCTACAGCTCAGAAGGTCAGGTGATCAGCTGTAGATCCTGATCTTTAAATATGGCTAGAGTGAACCATTTTTTCTTGGGGAAAAAAATAAAGGACAAACCTGAAAAATGGGCAAATATGAAAGAGGTTCATAAGGATTAAAAACATTTGCTTGTTTACAAAGGAAAATTCAAGAGCAAAACTAAGAAAAACTTTACAAAGACACCTTTTAATAAAAATCTATAACATCAAACAATATATGTAAATTTATTTTTAAAGAGCAATTCAATTTTCCATATTTTTCACATGAATGTGAAATACTTTTGTGTTAGCTGGTACCAATTGTATAGTAAAGGTTATATGAAATAAAGTATAGGACAGAAGTGAGTTTTTGAAGAATAAATCAAAATGACAGCTCTCTGAAATAAAGGACTGTTCTTTATAACACACATGGTCACTGCAACTATATCCCATCCCTAGATTAGTGTCATGTGTGAATGATGATCACTGAGTTCCTAATATGTTAGAGCCAAAATTAGGAAGAGGCATTGAGACATCTTAGAGCATCAACTTTTCCTCTGTATCTTCTAACAGCCCAACTGTTGTCCTTTCCACTATAGGTCCCACGTGTGCTGCTCTGGATTATGATCGAAATTGCTATAATTGGCTCTGATATGCAGGAAGTGATTGGAACAGCAATTGCTTTCAACCTCCTTTCAGCTGGACGGTAAGATCCCTGATTTTCTACAGGCCCAAGATAAAGCAATGGGCAGCTTCCAGAGACAAATGCTGTGAATGCTACAGAACTACCAAACGCTGGACTGTATCATTAGGTCCCTACAGATTTCTAGAATCAGGAAAGATTGGAGTGACTATAAGGTGAAACCAATGCTATCATTTCTCTGCTCTTTACACATCAAGCATAATTCCTCCCCATTTTAAATATCCTCCTGCAGAATGGTCAGGGTGAGGAATTGCCAATGCATGACACTGCAACTTTTGTCATATATTGCCTGATCATTTTAGACTGGCCAAGACATGCAATTATGGAAGCAAAGAATATTGCACTTCAAAGTTGCAGGATATAGAATGGCCTTCTCCAATTTGATGGCCGTCAGAGGTTAATGCAAAGTACTGTAAAGGATTATTGGGGGTGGGGAAGAGCTATAACCCAGTGGCACAGCATAGTCCCAGCTTCTAACCTCTTTAGATGGGAAAAGTTTCCCATCTAAAACTTGAAGAGGTTCTGACAATCTCTGATTGCACTCCCAATTTCTCAAAAGCTAGTGGAGTCCGATTTGCACTTCATATTCACCCATCTTGAGATGTTATGGCCTCCTGGTCTCTAAAGCCAGGGTCAGGAGAGAAAGACATTGGTGGTGAATGCCGAGAGGAAAATGGGAAGCACCTATGGGAAAACAGATAGTCGATAAACTCTGCAGAACTGCAGCATTTTCAAGTTAAAAAAAATAGACCCAGCTTTGCTCCAAAAGCAGATAAGCGTAACTGAGCCAGCAGTCCATTGACACAATTCTTACAGATCCAGTGCCGATTATAAACCAGAAAAAAGACCCCTGTGAAAAGACAAAATCGAAATAGAAAGCTATTTTCTATAATTCTTTGAATTAAAGACACTAGGAAACTTAAAGCGCTTGAAGAAATGTTTTGTTGTCACAACTATGCACCTAATCTATCCCTTAGCTACCCTCTATGAACAGTACCATTAGAAGAATCCTACGAGGCTAAAGTGTTTCAGTTCAACTTGGTATAGAAAGCACAAACCCTCCTGGATTTATGGATGCTTCCATTTCAATCAGACATGGGTTTACGATAGCAAAACACTGAGTCTTCATAGTACTCTGAGAAATAGTCAGATTTGTGCAATTCTATTTAAATGATAAAATTTTTACTTTTCTTTTTGCAGTATCCCTTTGTGGGGTGGAGTCTTGATCACAATTGTGGACACCTTCTTCTTCCTCTTCTTAGATAAATATGGTAAATACTAGGCCAGAGAAAAGGGAGGTATACATGGTTGAGTCATCTAGTGAGTTGTTCAAGTTTATGAGAGTTTGGTTATGGTTTTACTAATAATATACTCATATGTTGTAATGGCAAGAGTAATATCACTAGTGTGTATTGCCTGTATATTAGAGGATTTGTAGCTATCATGTTATGAATGCTATGGGATTTTTTGCTATGTATTTGCAAAAAAATGATTTTTTTGCTATGTATCAGCAGGTATAATGGGCATGTATGTAAGTCAGAGTACATGTCACCCATACAAGGTATAAGGTTATCAAGGTAGTTTTAGGTTTCTAACCCTACAGTACAGTACCAGAATGAAATTTTCTCTGAAGGCACAAGAGACGGTTCTCAAAATAGAATATAGTCCCCCACTTCCAAAATAGATGGTGCTCATGTGACCCAGATGAGGCAGTGGCTCCAAGTGGAAAACTAAACAAAAAACATGAAAAGAGGGCCAAACAAACATTGGCCAAACTAAGACTGGCCAATTCTTGATAGAAAGTTGTATTAGTTGTGTTTTGCATCACAAAACAAGGCATTCTGATTGTGGGCGTTCCACTTTGATTCTTCTGGAACTCGAGCTTTACTTGACTAGCCAACTTTAAGTTGGTAGGTAGACATCAGTGGGTGTAGGTGTAAGCAAATAAAGCTTTTATTTCAGAAAGTAAGTCTGTATTGTAAATCTGCATTTGTTTCTGTGCCCAGAATCTTTGGCTATACCAGAACAGGAAGGAGCACTCAAAGTATTATAAATATATAAATATACAGAGTGATTTCATTAAAATAACACCTATTTACTTGGCACAATAAGAGCACCAAGTAAAATGTTAAATACTGTTTGAAATAGCCATTAATGCAGTCTTTCCTGCTGGAAGCTCTCAGAATTTTGCTCAAAGTACTTCAGGAAGGCACCGGATTGAGAATAATCTAATTGAGAATCCCAAGGCCTCCTATGGACAATAAATCTCTTTCTCTTTTGTCTTTCCCTGTCAGGTCTCAGGAAGTTAGAAGCCTTTTTCGGCCTCCTCATTACTATCATGGCAGTAACGTTTGGCTATGAGGTAAAACATGCTCCCTCCGCCCACATGTGAGAACTTCAGCCACTCTTCCCTAGCCTGGCTAGCAGTCTGAGGATTAGGACCTAAAACCCACCTTCCACTCTCTCAAGCATCCAGCAGAGTGGTCTTCTCCAACCTGATACCCCACATGTATTAATGTAAAATAATCCCCAGGAATGGAATCATTATCTAGGGAATGGACATGTGACTGAAAAGTATTGGGTGGGAATATCTGATCAACTATTTTAGCCCAATATTCAGTGGCCAACTGTGGCAATCAGATGCTGTCAGGAAAACTCATGTCTGCCCTGTTTCTTCCTTCTTATTTGTACCCAGCACTGGTGGGTTGCTACAGGTTCACCCCAGATCGGGCAAACTGGTACTGGCTGTGGTGGGAGGCTCCGCCCATCTGCTGAGACGCTTCTGCACATGTGCAGAAGCATTGTGCACAAGCACTTTCTCGCCCACGAGCGAACTGGTAGCAACGGGTCTTGAAACCCGCTCCTGGTACCCAGTGACTGATTTTTAAAGATATTTTGGAGTTCTTTATTTAGAGGATGAAGTTCCAAGTAGCCTGAAATAACCAGTGCTCTATGAATTTGTCTATTATTTAAAAATACCCAGGGAGATGCGCATGATCACATCTGGTGACAATGAATGCCAGAAGGAAATTGAATTGGGAGAAAAGATTTCTGTGTGTTCTGGCATCAGAGCAATAGTCAATCAACTTGGAGCTAAATTGGCAGAACATAATTGCTTGTGGTTTGTTCCATGTATTAAGAATTTCTTACTTTAGATATAGCTTTGCCACCAGGACTCACAAATGAATTAGGTTGCAGCACATTCTCGCATCTTTCAAACAAATCAAGATAAGCAACCATACTGACATTTTAATTCGCTTCATAGTACAGCAGCATTGGGGGGAATCTCATCTCTTCTTGGCTCACATCTCTTCTCTAGCTTCTGGTAAATATCTAACCTGTTTTCCCAACTCTAATCCCTCTTAACCTCTTAACAAGGTTTCTTGTGAGTCCATCTTCCTTTTTATAGTGTCTGGCATTCAGAAGATGCATACTTGATAGAGGAAATGTGGGAAGCGATGTGATCCTGTGCCTTGCCTTCCCCTGCATTGCCTAATCTTCCCTTCTTCTTTCTGCAGTACGTGGTTGTAAAACCTGATCAGAAAGAGGTGCTGAAAGGGATTTTTATTCCTTACTGCAAGAACTGTGGACACGAGCAGCTTCTGCAGGCTGTGGGTTTGGTTGGAGCTATCATTATGCCCCATAACATCTATTTACATTCTTCCCTTGTCAAGGTCAGTGTCTAACACGTAGATACTTTATTTTGGGGCATAGATCAACAATTCCTTGTGTATTGGATAAGATGTTATCCATGCCTTCAAAGTTACTCATACATGTATGTATCTGATGGTTTATGGCAGCGTGATGCACTTGTAATGGGTGAGAAGGCAAAGAGAATAAAACATATCCCCCATTGTCGATAGATACTATCTTGTACTAAAGGATTATTGCAATCTATGTTACATTTGTTGGGGGAGGAGGGGACTGCATTTTGCAGCACCAGCAAGGCAAACCAGGATAGCCACCTGCTGGCCAGATTTAGGCCATGTGTCTTGCATAGACGCTGTATTTTCTCTGTAGGTAAAATTCCTTGTTTTTAGCACCTCCAACCCAGGGGTGAAATGCTCCCAGTTCGAACTGGATCACCTGATCCGGTAGCGATGGTGGTGGGTGGTTCGGGGAACTGGTAGCAAAAATCCCTACTCCACCCCCCCATGCCCAGCTGAGCCGCACGATCATCAGAGGCTTTTTTTTTAAGCATTTTTTCTACAACTTCTTTGAGGTTGTAGAAAAAATGCTTTTAAAAGCCTCTGGCGATCCCAGCTGAGTTGCCTAATTGTCAGAGGCTTTTAAAAGCATTTTAAAAAGCCAAAGAGGTTGTAGAAAAAATGGTTTTCAAAGTTTTTTTTAAAAAAGTTGGCCCCGCCCACTCAATCACTTTACGCCCCCCCTCCCCACCAAACCACGCCCACAGAACCGATAGTAACAAATTTTACATTTCACCACTGCTCCAACCTAATCAGCGTGATATGGGATAGGCATATTTTGCAGTGTTTCAAGATTTAAGATAACACAACTAGTCCTGGTTTAGGAACTGCTTTGTTTAACGACCACTCATAGTTATGACAATCATGAAAAAGTAACTTTGCAACCAGTCCTCGTATTAATGGCGTTCACAGGCCTGTAAAAACAAAGGAAAGCTGAAGTCAGATCGAAAGCACAATTGTGGTTTCACTTAGTGAGTGCCTCGCTTAATGACCAAGTTGCCATTTCCAATTATGATTGCTAAATGAGGACTACTACCCATAAGGGTTATGAATTAACAGAGAACCAAATATATACTTTATTTTTTTCTTCATGCTGCAGAGGAAAGGATTTTTTTTTCTTACTGTAGGTAGGGAAACAACTTGGTTGAAGATAGATTTTAAGCTGATAAATCTTGGGCTAAATCACATGACTTGTTTTGGGATTTGCAAAGTAACCCTAACACTCACCCACTATTGTTTTTAAACCATGGTATGTAGTTTAATGTGTTGTACAGATCCAGCTAAATAATTCACTGATGGAAGAATTTGATATTTATTGTAAAATGCCTAAACTATAGCCGTTGGTAAAAATGAACATAAAGTACCACTGCTCAATACAGGTAGTCCTCAACCTATGACCACAACTGAGCCCAAAATTTCTGTTGCTAAGCGAGACAATTGTTAAGTGAATTTTACCTCATTTTACGACTTTCCTTGCCAGATTTGTTCAGTGAATCACTGCAGTTGTTAAATTAGCAATGTGGTTGTTAAATGCATCTGGCTTTCCCATTGAATTTGTTTGTTAGAAGTTCACAAAAGGTGATCACACGATCCGGGGACACTGCAACCGTCATAAATATGAACCAGTTGCCAAGGGTCTGAATTTTGATCACGTGACTATGGGGATGCTGCAATGGTCATAAGTGCGAAAAATGGTCATAAGTCACTTTTTTCAGTGACATTGTAACTTTGAACAGTCACTAAGTGAACTGTAAGTAAGTCGAGGACTGCCTGTAATTTCATCTAGCCAACCCTCTCACTCTACATAGGCTAGAGGCGATGTGCCATTTAAGAACTTATAGTCGTCTTCTCTTGAGTTTTGTTTCAGTATACTTCTGCGTTTTGTTTTTGCCTAAATGTCTTTAAAGTACTACAGGCAGTCCTTGACTTACAACCGTTCATTGTGTGACTGAAGTTACAATGGCACTGAAAAACAAGACTTACGACCATTTTTCATACTTATGATCGTTGCAGCTTCCCCATAGTCACGTGATCAAAATTCACTTGCTTGGCAACTCATTCATATTTATGACGGTTGCAGTGTCCAGGGGTCATGTGATCACCTTTTGCGACTTTCTGACCAGCGAAGTCAATGGGGAAGACAGATTCACTTAATAACCATGTATTAATTTAACAATGCAGTGATTCACATAACAACTGTGGCAAGAAAATTCGTAAAATGGGGCAAAACTCACTTCACAAATGTCTCGCTTAGCAACAGAAATTTGGGGCTCAATTGTGGTTGTAGGTCAAGGACTACCTATATTTCAAAAGCACAACTGGTTTAAAAGTACAATGTGTTAAAATGACAAAACCTAGCTCTTTGCAGTTGTGCAGAGCTACGGCTCTGCTTGGACGATGGTCTCCTTTCTCATTTGGACTGCCATTTAAGGATTTCATTATTGATGTCTGGTTTATGTATTGTGGTTCTGAATTCTGTTAGGTGCTGTTGAATTTTTCTCTAAGTCATGAAGAGTGACTTTGAATTGGATATTTATTTTAAATGAATAAATAAAAGTTGACATTTGTATGGGCAGCGGATTCTGAACAGGTAGATAAAGCATTCCGTTGCATGTTATATCTAGAGAAATGAACAGAGTTGCTCAAAGTTTATCAGGACTAATGTTTGCAGGAGGAGTAACTCAGCAGTTAAATATTATACATTATATATATATATATATATATATATATATATATATATATATATATATATATATATATAATTAGCAGAGTGGGCAGTGGATTAAAGATATTAAGAATTGTTGTGCATGGCAATTTTGCAGGAAAGTGGGTGGAAATAGGTTAGTTTACTGATTGTTTAGTTTAAGAAAAGGGATGTTTAAGTGATATATTTAGGGGAGTGGAGCAAATGGATAGAGTTGAATAAATGTTAAATTAGGATTTATGGGGTAGGCTGCTTTGAAACGTTATATTAATATACACAAAAGATTAAATGTTAAAGTAGGATTTATTATATAGTTTTAAAGTGGAAGGTTGTTTTGAAATGTTGTATTAATATACAGATATAAGTATGGAGGAGGAGAAAAAGGGCAGAATATTGTTAAATTGGGAGTTACAATAATATTACAAGTTATAAATTAGAAGTTATACAATGTTACAGTAGAATGTTATTTTGAAATATGTATGGTAAATGTATTAATAATACTATTAGCAAGTAAGGGTCAGTACTTAGAGGAGGGAGTAAGGGGATGGTAAAATATTATATGAATTAGGTCTTTGTTGTGAAGAAGTCACAGGGGGGGATGGGTGGTGAGGGGGGGTTAGGGTGGAGGGGGGAGAAAAATGGGGGGGGGAAATTTGTATTCAAAAACTTTTTCAATAAAAAAAATATTATACATAATACAGCACTAAACTATAAAACTTAATTATGATTAGATAGTACTTTAATTTGATTTGATTAGCAAGTGTACATTTGAAAGAGCAACCATTTCTGATCATGCCATGTTGTATTAGATCATTTTAATCTGAGCTCTACTATTCCTTTACACTTATATCAAAATCAGATTCTTAATTATTAAGTAATGGATCTTTAATTAATTGGACCAAAGATAATTATATCTAAGGGAATACAAAATTACTTTCAAGTTACCATTCAGGCTGAAAATGAAGGGATGACATGAAAACTTACTAGAAAGCATTTATATGGGAAGCAAATTATACAGTAAATAACAGTACTTTTATAAAATATTATTCTGTGTATAAGTCAGAATATTGCCTGTGTATAAGGCAATGCTGAAACCATTAACTAAAGCATTCGTAAACACATTATTAAATTAATTGAGAAACATGCAGAATATCTTAATTAAACAATAATAGAAACTGAAGATTATTAATGTAATTAATTTTAAAATGGGTAGATTTCATGAATGGATGGCGTTGGACTAGATTTTTTTTTTTTTAAATCAAATCTAGCCTAGGTACGCAGAAGGGTATTTGCAGGCAAAAAAATTTCTGACCAGAAACCAATTGGGTTTCTAGATATCTATAATCAGCTGAGAAATTCTGGGAGTTGAAGTCTACATATCTTAAATTTGCCAAGGCTGAGAAACTGTTTTAATCTAATAAGAGTCCCAACAGGTGTCAGTATACTTTCCTGTTGCACATTTACATCATAACAAACCAGTATTTACTGCTTTACTATCCAATAGGCAAAACAAGGTTTAAGTAATTAGCCTGTACAGAACAGTTGACAAGTCACTTCATGTATGAATCAAGCATCCCTCTGAATCCACACTGCAAAAATACAAAGCACATCTATTTGAAAACTCAGTGTGTTTGCTTTCAGGTCCTGAGATTTGCTATGCATGCAAAGAAGCTTTGAGAGAACTTTGAAATAACTATGCTGAAATTCAGAGAAGTTGCTTCATAGCTTGAAGCCACATTGATGCTTCCCTCACAACTAAAGTCCCTCATCAAATGCACAGACTTATTACATAGCAATCTGGATTTGAACATGTGGTCAGTGCTAGTCAACAGAGTATTAGGTGGAATATGAATATTCAAAGTCTTAATATTAAAAAAAGGAAGTATCGTGTAATAAACCTATTTGCAGATGACATACTTTCTTTTTTTGCCAATTCTGACCAAGTTATTCTCTAATTACAACTTTAATACATTTCCCACAGTGGCGTAACTAGAAATAAAGTTTCATAAAGCATTTCTGTGCTAATTAATGTTGATCAGAGTGTTGCAAAAATGCCTTTGGAAATCCACTAGTCTGCATATTAACTTAGGATGGATTTAGATATTTAGAAGTCATTATTATAAAAAGTTGATACCAGTTTTAAAATTATGCAGTAAATTGAACTAGATGTTTTCTTGCTAGAATAGCCACCATTAAGCTAGCTGTTCCAAAATTTTATTCCTGTTTGAAACTTTTTCCTTTTTCTGGCTTACTACATTGAAAAATTATTTCTTAGTGTAGTTATAATTATTTTTTAAAACCTAGAATATTAACAAAACTATAATGAAAAGTAATGTAATAAATCGGACATATTACTGCAGTGTTTTCAGTTAAAATAATTATTCAAACTCCAAAGTCTAATTATCACTGTATTCTTTTATCACTAAAACAATACATATCTTCCAGATATTAAGAAATTATTTTAAAATGGTATTCGTGATATAAGTATATGTGAAAGCAGTCTGTGTAATGCTCAGCCAATATTATTTTAAAGCATGTTTTACTGAAGAAGCCTTAATGGTGGCACATAGCCCAAAGCCATTTATATGTCGTGCTGTGCGAAAAGCAAAGCATGTAATAGCTTCATGGAAGGTACCAGGACTGAAGCTGACAAGGCAGGAAACCAGAAGCCTGAGAATACACCAAATGATTGTGTAAACACAGCACAGTGCCATTAACAGTGAAGCCTGAGAAACAGGCTGCAAAATCTTTTATGAGGGCAGGAGAAAGAAATCCAGGGCTTAAACCCTGAGGCAGGGATGAAATCCAACAGGTTCTGACAGGTTCTGGAGAACCTGTAGCAGAAATTTTGAGCAGTTCGGAGAACCGGCAAATATCACCTCTGGCTAGCCCCAGGGGTGGGAATGGAGATTTTGCAGTATCCTTCCCCTGGAGTTGGATGGAAATGGAGATTTTGCAGTATCCTTCCCCTGCCATGCCCACCAAGCCACACCACGCCCACCAAGCCACGCCCACAGAACCAGTAGTAAAAAAAATTGGATTTCACCACTGCCCTGAGGCCACACACACAAATATATAACAAGATTCTTAAACTCAGTAGATTTTTGTCAATACTAGAATGACTTATTTGGAATAAAAACCTAGCTAAACCTGGTCCTTGACTTCTCACTGTTTGGGACAGTGAGTTGGGGCTTCTAAACAGAGGTTATTGTGAAGCATGAACCCATCTTTAGAGATGTTTGATGACCTCACCCACACTCTCAAATGGCTGGATCGATTTCAGTTGTCCTCCTACATATTGTCAAGTTTTGGGAGCTTTTATCCCTCACAAATGCTCTAAATACTCCCATCTTCCTCCAAACCTGTCTCTGAACAGCTCATGGCTGTTGTCTTGCATTGGTTCCAACAATTCAAGCTGAGCCAGCCAGCTCTTCCTCCCTACCCTTGAACAGTGAGAGAAGGAGCAGAGTGGCAACATGGCTACCAGTCAGCATTATGCCATTTTTTCAGTCACAGCTGTCACCACCCAGGCACCTTCAACTGGAAAACAGAATCTTTAGAATTTGATATTTGGGGAAAGATAGGGTGGAAGATAGTTGTCTCTGCTACTCCAAGGCAATGCAGTTTGACCATCAAAATGACTTGACTCCAAAGCTCTGGGTGGAAATGCCCAAAGACCACCCATGTCGTTAATACAGCTGTCCTTATCATATATATATTGATGGTCGTGCTCATTTGGTTCTATGAGGAAGTTATTTGGTCAATACAGCTTCAGGTTCAAAAGGTTGTTTTTATTATTTACAAATATATACATGCATACGATAATGAACAGGGTGTCCTGTTACATTTTTACCCTAACTGTATGACTCAGATGTTGAGAGGAGAGAGAAGTTCACGTGTTGTCTCGCTGAGAGATAGATGAGAGAGAGAGAAAAAAAAGGGAAAGATATCCAAATGGTTTCTAGGTAAGAGTCCAATAAGAAAGTTCATTGACTGATATAGTCACATGTGATGTCTCTGGTGCATCATATGCAGGCAATATCTGACAGTCCTCTCTGCCCTAACAACCTGTGTCCTACGGGGAGGGGGCAAGACCACTGGAACATCCTGTGGCATACATAAAGGTAGAAACTATTGCATTGTTTTCCTGACAGACCCGAGAAGTGGACCGCGCCAACCAGAAAGCGGTGAAAGAAGCCAATATGTACTTTCTGATTGAATCCACCATCGCACTCTTTGTTTCCTTCCTCATCAATCTCTTTGTCATGTCTGTGTTTGGCCAGGCTTTTTTTCAACGCAGCAACCAGGAAGTGGTAAGTCAGCAGCCCACGTTTTCTTCCCTCAAAGCCAACTCTGACATTAACATCTATAGTTCTTTACCCTACGTGTAGCCTTTTATTCTTTTGACCATGAGAGAAAATTATAGAAATGGACTTGGGGATCCTGTCTGTCCATTAGTCTAAGAGCTATCCCAAAGAGGGTCAAATTTGGAGGGAGAAGTGAAATATAGATAGATATGAATCAATCAACCAATTAGGAAAGAGTCAGATTAATCTGGGGGATATAGATAATTTTTTTTAAACCAGGAAAGAAAATCACCCAGTGCATTCCCATGGGAGAGGGACTTAGACAGTGGCCTACAATGTAGCAAACCCATCTCTCTCTCTCTCTCTCTCTCTCTCTCTCTCCACATCTCACTTATTCTTCCCCTTCCTCCTCCCCGTCTCCATGTGACCCAGAATGGAGCTATTCTGAAACAGTTGGGAATAATCCCAGAAACCTTGTTCTGTATGCTTTTTCTATCTTGTTTTCTCTGCTTCTCTAAGAAAGATTAGAGGAAAAAGAGAGTGAGTTATTCCTTCAGCCAAATAGAAATTGGCCATCCTCGTCCTATTTACCTATCCTAGCCCATCTGGTAGAATGTCCTATAGTAGTGATGGCTAACCTTTTTTGCCGTTGTGTGCCAAAAGCGGGGGAAGCACGGGGGGGTTGCACGTGAGCGTGCCCACACCCATAATTCAATGCCCCCTGCCCCCCATGCATGCATGTGCGACCCCTCCACACTCCCCCCGCTTTTGGCACATGACGGCAAAAAGGTTAACAGTAGGCCCGGTTGGCCCATTTTTCACCCTCCCCAGGCTCCAGAGGCACGTTTCCTGACTTCCAGTGGGCCTGAAAGGCCTGAAAATCAGCTGGCCGGCGTGTGCGTGCATGCTGGAGCTGAGCTAGGGCAACGCTTGCGTGCCCACAGATATGGCTCCGCGTGCCATAGGTTCGCCATCACGGTCCTATAGTATGTAACAGTGATATTTCAATGACTGGGAGTCACAGAAACAGGAACCCATTTGTGCGAACCAATGCAGTAAAAGCTTCCCTTTACCAGTTGTGAAGTAACTGGTAAAGTTACTTCACAACTGGTAAAGTAACTTTACCAGTTACTGGTAAAGTTAACAGTAACTTCCTTCTTGTGTAAGAAGGAAGAAAACTGAGGCAGATTTTTACAACGTTGCTATTTAAAAGAAGTGTTCCTACCATTAAATAGTGGAAGCTGGCCATTACAGGCAACAAAGGCTAGAAAAAAAGGGGTACGAATGATGCATAAGAACAGACCTGCGGATCCCACCTATTTGTGTGAGAGTTGTAATTTGTTCTAGAGAGTTTACACAGACACACAGAGATACAAAAGGGGATGACAAGGAACATTGGAAGAGATTAATAGCACTAAAGAGATTTTAAGGTAGAGTTATCCAACAATTTCTCAAATAGCAGGCTGGTCTTTTTATGGCAGAGCAAAGAGTGCAGGAATTTGCTGCTCCAAGGTGCCTGTAATAGGCCTGTTTCTGATTTCTAATGAAACGGTTTTGGTTTTTTCTTTTGTCTTATATAACCCAGCATGATGTCTGTGCCAATCAGAGCTTATTCTTGAATCAGAGCATTTTCCCCAACTTTCCTGAAAATAATGAGACTGTGACTGTGGATATTTTCCAAGGGGTAAGTATCCAGCAAAATGATGGCTATCAACCAAATTGGTAGCAATACAAAACAGATGAACAGCATAGAATCTCCAGATCATGGTGTCAAACTTGATTTCATTGAGGGCCACATCAGGGTTGTGTTTGACCTCAGGGGGGCCAAGGGGCATGGCCAGGGTGGGTGGGGCCAACTCAACATCACTCACGTTGGGGGCACCTGTGGTGGCCCGAGCACTCTACCAGCGAAAGTGCGATCCTCCTGAGCTCTGTTTTTGCTGACAGAGGGTTGCAGAGGCTGTTGCAGCCGAAAACAGAGCTCAGATAGGCTGCGTGTGGCCCTCCTGAGCTCCATTTTCACTGGCAGAGGCACCACGGGCTGGACCTTTGCTGTTTTCAGGGTGACCCCATGAGCCACATCTAAGCGCTCCGCGGGCCAGATGTGGCCTGCGGGCCTTGAGTTGACATCCCTGCTGCAGATGAACGCTCAACTGCTTCTATTCTCCCAAGGACTTGTATTGAGAAGCAACTCACAAGTAATGCAGCTCCCATGTTTTATGGGCAAATCTAGGAATGTCCATAATTACTTTGTCATCACATGCTGAGCCAGCTGAAGCTTCCAATTGGTGTGCAACGGTTGATTTGCATTGTAGTCCAGGCATGCGTTGACAAGGGCATGAGCAATCATTAACAAAGCTTCCTTTTTTTTTTCCAGAAATGGTTTTAACTGGCATATAAGATGTAATGGCACAAAGGGCTTTCTAGCTATGGACTCCCCACTTGGTATTCAGAAGTGCCCCCAGATTCTGAGTCAACTTTTTCTCAGGGACTAGAGCCCCATCTAGAGTTACGGATGTTCAGCTGTTTTTAGAATCAGTTGGCTTTCAACTCTGATTCTGCAAGTCACTCCATCTTGCTGGGGTTGTACCTCCCCACCTTCCCCAAATATATCAAATCCCACTACATTGCCTTTCTAACCAAGGGTTGAAATACGCATTTAAATAGATGGCCTCTCCTAGCAGGTTCTTGAAGATATTAAACAATAGGGAGAGGAGGTCTAAGGCCCATGGTTGTCACTTCTTCAGCTTTTTAAATTTCCTTATCTGGAAGCCTTGTGATTTATTTAAAATTCCCTCTCCTCCACTCCATCATTTTCACTTTAATTAGAGTTATCTAATTAATTTCTATTTTTAGTTCTTTAGGTTGTTGCTTTTGTCATTATAATGTTAGGCTTGGACAAATGAGATGGTGAGCAGCTGTGTGGACCTTTGCAGGATGAAGTCAAAATGATTTAATGCATTTTTATATAATACAATGAGCATGTGCATTGTGGAATACAAGCCAGGAATGTTTGCCTTTTTCTATGCAGGGAATTATCCTGGGATGCTACTTTGGGTCCATTGCTCTCTATATCTGGGCTGTTGGAATTCTTGCAGCAGGTCAAAGTTCAACCATGACAGGAACCTATGCAGGACAGTTTGTTATGGAGGTGAGAAAATACCTGGAGATCAGGGGTGGGTTCTACATACCTTTACTACTGGTTCGCAATGGGGCCGCGCTCTTCTGCGCATGCAGAGAAGCATTCTGATGATGTCAGGGTCGGTGGGCAGAGTCTCCCTCCAGTTTTACTACCAGTTCTATAGAACCGGTCCGAACTGAGGGCAACCCACCACTGCTGAAGATGTATAGTAAATTGGGGAGCAGGGAGCTGGGAGAGCTGACATTCAGCACTGGCAAAGGATGAGATAATGATGCCTGCCTGCCTGCCTCTAAAATAGATATAAAAGCCTTGTTAAATATAAGGCAATATAACTATAGTTTTCTTTGCTTTTAAGTTACAAAATGCAAACGAAGGAAAGAAATCTCAAAATTCTAGACTTCGTCTTTCTTCCTTTCCTTACATATATCCCCCACACATAATGGTATCACTATGTCTTGATAGGCCTTTGTCAAAATATGTGTGAAACCAGATGTTTCCTGATTCATATACTGTTTCTGATTGCTATTATTTCATATTATTAATAGCTCATGGATTCCAATATTCCCATTTATCTCATCATCTTTTCTGATCTTTCCCGCAGGGGAAATACTCCCTCTTCTCATATTTTCTCCCATTATTTTTTCAGCTCCATATGTCCAGACTCATTTTATCCTGTTAGAATAACTTTTTCACATGGCACAGTTCATATGCTATCCTTGAGGTGGTTGAAAACTATTGGTCTAAAGATTTTCTTTCCATATTACCACTGTTTCTTTTTTCCTGCCCCAATGCTCTCTGCTCTGTCTTGCTACCTAAAGTGGTGTCCTGAAGTAGATTTGCTAGGCATATCAAGCAAAACTATTAATTAAGACCTATAGCTTTCTTTCGCTTTCCCCTTTTGGGATATCACCAGCCAGTATGAAATAATCTACCATCAATGCTAGCAGTTTTTTGGATGACTAATCCAGTGCTCTGCTTTGCCTAGACAAGTCATATCAAAGTGCTTTCATGGGCAAAGATGAAACAAGTTTTGACAGGTGGATATGCAGAATTGATGTTGGGGATTTGAAACTCATTAGACTCCGATTCAGTAAAGAGAACCCCCTCCTCCACCTGTGATCCCAATGAGATTATTTATATATGGTCACAGGTAATAGCATTCGAGCCATTCCCACATAACTTGCCTAACTATCATTTTAATTTCCCACAATTCTCCACAACAAAGCTACATTATAAGTATTGGAGAAAATTAACACGCAGGGGTAGATTGAGTGCACAATGGCAAAAAAATTACTGAGTGGAAGTGCAGTATGATTGACACCACAGCAGCAGACCAAGACTACTGCTGGACCCGTATTTAAGGGCTTAACATGAGCCAGTTCTCCTCTGAATTCGGTTCCAGGGCCGTTTGATGATGTTATATTTTCATGCAGGAAGATACAGAAAAACAGAGTCTGTTGCGCAGGCACAGAAAGTGTTTTCCTACTTACAGTCTAAGTCTTTCTTTGCTTTTATTTGTTTCCACTGTTAGATGAAGATGTTTTTTGGAGGTGAGGTTAGACCACAGCTTGTACTTGGTCAGAGAAATTTTGTTATAGGTGTTAGTTTTTTTAAATGGCGTCTGTTGCATCAAACTTCAAAAAAATCTAGAAAAGCAGTGAAAATATATCTATAAATCATTAAAGGCAGTTGGTTAAAATGTGCCTCTTTCCAAGACAGGCCAACTATAGCTTATTAGCCTCCATGGTATAATCCCAATTAAAGCTAGCTGAAGACATTTAATGGGACTTGGGCCAAACCGGGACTACAAGAAATTGCAATGCTGCCATCTATGGTCTAATGATTGCTAGTCTGCTATTCAGAAGTGACCAGATGGCTCAAAGCAACTTTGTGTTCCACAGGAGTCCACCAAATGTCTCCAGAAACCTTGTAAATGAAGGAGGAGGAATGCAATATTCTTCCACTTGACTCCATAACAACCAGCATTGGGAAGCATATGTTCTGTGTAAGCTTTATCATGATTAACACTGGATAAGTTTCCTCTGGATAAAATCTTTAAAATGGGCTCCCTCCCAAAATCATTCTTATGCTGTATTACACCCACACAAACATACTGTTTGAGCACACTTATCTGATCCCCTAATTTGATTCACATGCTGTCCCAGGCTACAGGATGCTCTGGGCCTAATTTTAAGATGGTCTTCCCCAATCTTTTGCTTCAGTTACGTTGGGCCCTGGGGCTTTCATCCCCAGCCGGGATGGCCTAAGAATGCAAGCAAGGCCCAAACCCAGTTTAGAAATAGATTAGCCAAAGGTCACTGAGAAAGAGATCTTTATTTGTTAGATTTACACAGATAGTTCTCGATTTATGACCACAATTGAGCCCAAAATTTCTGTTGCTGAGACATTTGTTAAGTGAGCTTTGCCCCATTTTACGGGGATCACATGACTCCGGGACACTGCAACCGTCATAAATATGAGTCAGTTGCCAAGCGTCTGCATTTTGATCACATGACCATGGGGATGCTGCAATGGTTTTAAGTTGTGAAAAGTGGTCACAAGTCAGTTTTTTTCAGTGCCGTTGTAACTTCGAACGGTCACTAAATGAACTGTTATAAGTTGAGGACTACCTGTACTTACCTTTTCTCCAGAAAGAGAAGGTATGCATAGAATATACCTCTTCTCTTTTTCCCAGAACAAATGGGGAGTGGGGAACAGGCTGAGCTAAGAGATAGTGGCTTGTCGACTAAGCTCCCATAGGGGAAGTGGGATTACTCCATTTTTTTTTTTAATTTGATTTATATGCCGCCCTTCTCCGGAGACTCAAGGCGGCTTACAATGCGTTAAGTAATAGCCTTCATTCTTTTGTATATTTATACAAAGTCAGCTTATTGCCCCCACAAACTGGGTCCTCATTTAACCTACCTTAGAAAGGATGGAAGGCTGAGTCAACCTTGAGCTGGGTGCCAGTAACTGGTTTTCTGCTCTCTGGGATCAATCTGACTGCTCTGGGATCAAAGAACTGGCAACAGGTGGATGTTTTTTTCTCCCATTTCGGTCTTTCCCCCTGAAGGGAAGAAAGGGAAATTCAGGAAGAGCCAATTTCCCTCCAGGGGAGGAAAAAAGTGGGGTGGATCCAGTTTGGCAGCCAGTAGCCTTCCAGTGAAGTTGCCCACCTACCCACTCACCTGCAGCTTGGATGCTGGAGGAGCTAAGCCACAGGGCGGGAGGTATACAGTATAAAATATCAAGAACTCCTTCTCCACCATGAATGGTGAGAAGTGTCTGGGACTCTGGGGTAATGTCTCCTTGCTGCCAGTTTCCTGATCCTCTGGACACTGGAAAACTGACAGAAGACTTGATTCCCTTCTGTAGGGGGAAGTGGGTCTTTTTGGGCCTAGAGAATTGGCACCTCAGAGACCAGATTTCCATCCTTACCTCCTGCTTTACTTCCGCTCATGATTGCCAAGAGAAGTGGGGGAGATGGCTTTGTCTAGTCAGAAATGGCCTGGAAATCAGTGACCAGCAATCAGGAATCAACAGGAGCAGGACAGTCCCCCTCCTCCCAAATTTACCTCAGAAGGGATTCGCCGCAGTGCAGCTTGTGCCAGCAGAAGTTGGAAAACTTCACTTTTGAAGTAGAACAAGGGAAGATGGAGTGAGGTTGCCATACATGCGGAGCAAGAACGGGTGGAATATAATGTTGTGCATTCATGTCCTCAGGAAATAATTATAATTATAATAATTATAGAAGGAATAGATCAAACATCCAGCCCTTGCTTATCAATGGAGACCGAGTGGAGCAAGTGGCTAGTTTTAAGTTTCTGGGTATTATCATAAAAGAGGACCTGACCTGGGGCGCTCACATTGCAGCACTGGTCAAAAGGGCCCAGCAGAGATTATACTACCTGAGACTTCTCAGGAAACAACTACTGAATGAAAAACTGCTGGTGACCTTCTACCTCTGCCCCATAGAGAGTATTTTAACTTACTGTACCTGTGTATGGTTTGCCAATTGCACAGTG
Organism: Arizona elegans; assembly: GCA_022577455.1. NCBI lineage: Eukaryota > Metazoa > Chordata > Lepidosauria > Squamata > Colubridae > Arizona > Arizona elegans. The sequence goes on along the minus strand of JAKOOJ010000040.1, from coordinate 1,710,076 downwards.
GCAGATAGGACAGCGCTCCAGAGGGTTAACGTCATTGCCCAGAGGATCATTGGTTGCCCTCTCCCCTCTTTGGAAGAGCTTTATAGCTCCCGCTGCCTTAAGAAAGTTCAAAACATTCTTAAAGCTCCATCTCATCCTGGGCACCTTTTTTTTGAACTATTACCATCTGGAAGACAGTACAGGATAATAAAAACAAAGACAAATAGGCTGAAAAACAGCTTCTATCCCAGAGCAGTAACTATATTGAGTTCTACTGTATAGAGCAATATTAATGCAGTATCAGGGATTTTCAATTCAATTGCATAGAATGTGAAGGATGTGTGTTTGTGTTTTATTTTTATAGTTATAACGTACACTGAAGATGGCATTTAATTTTTTTTAAAAAAAAAAAACAAATTTTATTTCATGGTCAGCATACATCATAAACAAAAAAATCAATCAATCATATATATATATATATATATATATATATATATATATATATATATATATTCATTTCTCCCCCCTCCCTTCCCCACTCCTATCCCAACCCGCAACCCCCTCCCCGGACTTCCCAGAACAAATACAGGGTAAAAACATTTAAGAAACCTTAATAAAAGACCCCACAAACTAACTATCTATAGATTTATCTATCACTTGTACTTTAACTCTCCTTGTTCAAAACAAAATATAACTTTTTTTTTTTTAATTTGATTTATATGCCGCCCTTCTCCGAAGACTCAGGGCGGCTTACAATGTGCTCAGCAATAGCCTTCATCCTTTTGTATATTTATACAAAGTCAGCTTATTGCCCCCACAACTGGGTCCTCATTTCACCTACCTTAGAAAGGATGGAAGGCTGAGTCAACCTTGAGCCTTGGCGAGATTCGAACCCTGCAGCAATTGCAGGCAGCTGGTCTTAATAACAGGGTGCCTTAAACCCCTGTACTACCAAGGCTCTTTTCTTGCTTAAAGGTAGTTAATCCCAATTAATTCAACAATAAACAAAACCAACTTGTTCCTCAACAGAATAACATTAATGTAAAACAAAATATACAAATTAAAGCCCTTGAAAATATATTGAGAAATCTATAACCTTAAACTTAACATCCAAAAGAAAGTTTCTTTTTTATCATATCCTTAATAAAAATTAATCATGTCTTGAATACCAATACAATTATAAAAATTCACATTTATATATCCTTAATAAAAATTTTGAATACCAATGCAATCATTCACCATGTTATCCTGCCTAACAAAGAGGAATAAAATTCTTCCACTTCCATTTCCCCCTGGTTTTTTCCCGAGCCTTCTTCTTCCGCTTTATTCTACCATCTTTCATTTTTACAAGCTTTTGTGTATTCAACTGTAATTTTATCTTCCAATCCTGTGCAGCTCGCAAAGTAATTCCTTTTAAGAAACACACCTCTTTATTTAGGATTAAAAGTCCATTTTTATAAAGAAATTGTAATGTTGCATCTCTAATCCTTCTTGATATCTTGAAAATCCAAGCTTCTCCCGGCACTTTTCCTCTCATCTGCATCAAAACCTCTGGATAGATCTCTCTCCCTATCTCCGGATTAACCTCCTTCAAGCCCATCATCTTATTCATAATTTGGGAAACATCCTTTCCATGTTCCTCAGGCGCTTTTACTTGAATTACTTCTTCTTCCTCTGCTTTCAACATTGCAACTTTATTATCAATTTGAGTAATAAACTTCTCAAAGATCTCATCTAGTCTTTCCGTAAATGATTTTTGCCATGCTTCCAAAAAATCCACTGTCAGTTTTTGTACACTTGCTGAATTATGTGCTGAGAAACCTCCATTCTCTTCAAAAATCTTTGCCTCTGCCATCTTTTCTTATGCTGCAAACTTAAATTCCCACTTCATTCAGCAAAGCTTCAAAGTACTGACAGCTATAACGACCTTAACAAGTGCAAACAAGCTTTAACAATCACTTTCTTCTTAGACTTCCGTTCTCTATCAGCACCATTTTGGATCTCTTTAAAACTTTCACTCGAATCTGAAAGGACACATTATTCATCAGAGATAAAGGAAAGAAAAATACTTGCGAGAAGCTCTCCTGTTTTGTTCTGCCTGCGTAAAAATCAATCCTTGAAATCACTTGTTTCGCAGGGATGGTCGCGACGCCTGAATCCTGAGTCTGGAGCTGCTTTCCAGGCGTTTGGGGAGCCCTCACCCTCTGCACCTCCAGGATTAATCCTGGAGGTTTTGGGGGACTCTACCCTATACACCTGAGCACTCACCTCCCCCTCTTTGGGGAAGTTCCAGCCGCCAAAACGGCTGATTTACGCTGTTTTGGCGGTTTTACAGATCCCGGGGTTAGGAGCTCACAAAGGAGCTGCAGCGGTGCCGGCGGTGCCAGCGGAAGTCTGGATGGCATTTAATTTTGTTGTACGAAGTGCAATGACAATAAACTAACTAAAGTAAACTAACTAATTAGCAAAGTGTTTCTGCACTGGGGCAAGCAGGTGAACCCTTAGTGATGGCCATTGGGGCGAACCCATAACTGATGGCCATTGGGGTCAACAGCGGTAATTTAAGCAAAGCTTTATTCCTGTCCACATTTCAATACTGCATAGATTTCAATGCATTTATAGCATGCAAGATCCTCTTTTGACAGGAGAGTGGTATGTGGGAAGGTGTGGTTTCAAGTGAAACTTATCTACAGATGAGGACAGAGAATGTCCTCATCTGTAGGGTTTCTTGTGACTGTTCTTGTGAATTCTTGTGACTATTAAAAGCATCAAGAACTGAAAAGAAGACTCTTGTTTAATCTCTCTCATTGTTCCGATTGTTCTCTCCGCCTCTAGCCAGCGGTGCTTTTTCAGTGTTCTGTTCTGAGCCTATTCCTCCATGGGGGCGTGTGTATGATTCAACAGGCTGTCCATTTCTTCATTTTTTTTAAAAAAAAAAAATTGAAACAGAGGTTCAAAAGAGTCCTCTTGTGAAATACTCATCTTTTCTGCTTCTTAGGCAACTAGCAAATTGCTTGTACTTTTAGAGCACTAATTTGATCTCTGAGAAATGCTCTGTCACTAGCAATGGCCACTACGGTAGAATAACCCTTGCATACTCTCTATATTCCAAATATAGTCAAATAATTCAACATTTTGCTTTTTAAAAAAAAATTTTTTTTTTTGCAATAATTTAAATTGACCACTAGGTTGCAATCTTTTTTCAAAATAATTGCCGTTCAGTTAGAGATGACCTGTGCTTGAAGTTACTGTTCCTTCTACTGGCCTTCACCTACTCACTCATAATCGTGATTTTAAAAAAATGCTCAGGCAGCATCGTTTTTCTGTTTGGCACCCGTGATGCTGCTTTCATCTCAACCCCAGCCCATGGCTGAGACTGGCTTAAGTAGTTCTTAGCTGTATCTGTGACTTAAAGGAGTGTTTTCCTTCTTATTCTGACACCATCCAAGAGAGCCTCAAGTTATGCAAAAGAGGTTAAACTAGGCGTGAAATGTAAAATTTGTTACTACTGGTTCTGTGGGCATGGCTTGGTAGAGAGGGGGTAATGTGACAGTGGGCGTGGCCAACTTTTTTTTTTTTTAACTTTTCAGAGTATTTTTTTTAATGCTTTGAAAAGCCTCTCTGAGGATCAGGCAACTCAGCTGGGATCGTCAGAGACTTTTCAAAGCATTTTTTTTACCACCTCTTCAGCCAAGAGGTTGCATTTTTTCGTCAGAAGAGGTGGTAGAAAAAATGCTTTTAAAAGTAAAAAAAAAAAAAAAGCCTCTGATGATCGTGCAGCTCAGCTGGGCATGGTGGGGGGGGGCAGGGATTTTTGCTACCGGTTCTCCAAACCACCCGCTGCCATCGCTACCAGATCAGGCGATCCGGTCCGAACCGAGAGCATTTCATCCCTGGGTTAAACTTGGATTTTTTTCAGATGACCAAGGGAGAGGGGAGGATTGATAAATAAAGAAGGACTACCAATGTGTGGCTAGATCTTTATAAAACTCTTTTTATTTCCTGCAGGGTTTCTTGCAAATGCGCTGGTCGCGCTTTGCCCGTGTGGTCTTCACTCGTTCCTTCGCCATTCTTCCCACTGTCTTTGTTGCTGCCTTTAGGAACGTAGGAGACTTAACAGGCCTCAACGACCTTCTAAATGTACTCCAGAGCATCTTGGTGAGTTTGTAATCCAGTAGCATCCTTCTCTCAAGATACAATACAGATAGTCCTCAACTTGCATTTAGCAATAGTTGGAATTTACAACGGCACTGAACAAAGCGCTTTAGGACTGATCCTTGCACTTATGACCATTGCAGCATTTTCGTAGTCACATGATAAAAATCCACGCACTTGGCAGGTATTTATAATGGTTGCAGCATCCCGGGGATATGTGATCAACATTTGTGACTTTCAGCTTCCAACAAGCAAAGTTAATGAGAGAAGCCAGATTTGTTTAAGGACCATATGATTCATTTAACATTTGCTTGACAACCGTAGCAGAAAAGGCTGTAAAATTGGGTGTGATTCACTGAACCACCAGCATGCTTAGCAATGGAAATTCTGGTTGCAATTGTGGTTGTAAGTCAAGGACTATCTGTACTGCAGATTCTCAAAGATCTGATTAGCTGTAGACTTTCATATAAATCCTCTAATCCCGTAGAGCCACTTTCTGAATCTGGCATCTTGCAGGTATATAGACTTCAGGTCCCAGAATTCTCTGCAGTGTCATCTAAATGGGGAATTCTGAGTGTTGAAATCTACCATTCTGGAATGTGCTCAAATTCAGTCAGATTACATTAGGACTATAACTCCCATTATTTCCTTTTTTTTCTTGGCTATCCTAGTAATGGTGGAATTTATAATCCAACATACCTAGAGGTTGTCCATCTGGGATGACTGCTATTGACCTCTTGCTGCCAATCTTTCTTTCTCCCCACATTTTTCTTTTAATTCTGCAAATTCAGAGCCAGATAAAATATCCATCTTTAATGGCTTCAATAGCCATGTCTACATTCACATGACATGCTTAGCCAGGTCCGAAGATTAAACAGCATGTACAACATGCTTAATTGGTTTTTTATTTGTTTGCTTTTGTGGTTTAATGTGTTTTGAAGCACCAGCTTGTTTGCTTAGTTTAAGGTTCAGTTTATTGTGCCAATGCAGAAAATGAGCTTATTCAATAACCAGGTTAAGCGTGTTTTGTGAATGCAGACTCCCAGTGGAAATGCAAATACAGATAGCCCTCAATTTACAACCACAGTTGAGCCCAAAATTTATGTTGCTAAGTGACTTTTCTTGCCACATCTGTCAAGTGAATCATTGCAGTTGTTAAATTAGTAACAGAATTGTTAAGTGAATTTGATTTCCCCCTTGACTTTGCTTGTCAGAAGGTGATCCCATGACCCCGGGACACTGCAACCAAAGGTGGGTTTCAGCCGGTTTTGACCAGTTCTGGAGAACCAGTAGTGGAAATTTGGTTCTCCAAATTAGTTTGGAGAACCGGTAAAAAAAATTCTGACTGGCCCCACCCCCATCTATTCTCTGTCTTCCAAGTCCCAGCTGATCCAGAGGAAATGAGATTTTGCAGTATCCTTCCCCCGGAATAGGGTGGGAATGGAGATTTTACAATATTCTTCCCCTGCCACGCCCACCAAGCCATGCCCTGCCCACCAAGCCACACCCACAGAACCAATAGTAAAAAATTTTGAAACCCACGACTGACTGCAACCATCATAAATTTGAGTCAGTTGTCAAGCATCCCAATGTAAATCACGTGACCATGGGGATGCTGCAACGGTTATAAGTGCAAAAAATAGTCGTCACTTTTTTGAGTGCCGTTGTAACTTCAAATAGTCACTAAGTGAATTGTTGTAAGTTGAGGACCACCTCTGTAAACATTGCTGACCTGTTTGCAATAAACTAGTTTATTTAACCACATTTGCAAAAAAAAAAAAAAAAATAGCGACAACAATCTTTATCTGATAGGGACATGAAAGAAAATATTTCAAAAAAGGTTATTCTAGAACGTTCATCAAATGCCTAAAGTGCTGTGACAGGAATGGGCATCCCACAACCAGCAAATGTTGTTGAATTACAATTCCCAGCATTCCATTCCATTGGCATGCAGACCAGGTCTGCTGGAAAATGGTCCAACATCTGGAAAGCACCACATTTTTCACTCCTGAATATAAAACTCAAACATTTTTTTCAATATTCTGTAGGTGAAGGCTAGAGCTCAAGTTACAATAAAAACACAAGTCAGGGCTTTTCAGGCTGAAGCCTGGCACTTATCTGCTAGCTTTGGATATTTTTAATCAGATAAGGAATGGACTACAAACCAGCATCATGATTATATGGTCCTATTAGAATTATAAATAACCCAAATGCCTTTTAGATTAAATCCAACATTAATGTTGGTTTAGGAATTATAGAAGCTGTTCTAAAATATCTGGAAAGCACATTGTCTACTCTTGCTATGATGTAATGCTAGTTTGCTAAAGATCCTCTGAGGCTATCAAGAAACGATGGTATCATGAGTCTGTGAACAGCTGAAAGTGACAGTTCTTGGGGCTCTTAAATGGCCCATGTTATATTGCTGTTCCACAAACTGCATGGCTGCAACTTTGCTTCTAGGTGAAATTCAAGGTGTTGGTTATTATCACCTTTAAAGTCCTTCATAGCATGGGTTCAGGCTATCTGAGGAACCGTCTTACCATAATGGAACTGGTCTGCCTTACCCATACCAGCAGAAGGGGCATGGTGCAGACGCCAACAATCAAGGAATTTCAGCTAGTGGGATCCAGGACAATTTTCTCTCCCATGGCCCCTCCCCCCCAAAGTGAGATCCGCACCCACCCTTCTGACTTCTGTAAGGGCCTGAAGACCTGGTTCTACCAGTTAACCTGAGGCTCCTTTGTGGGTGCATCATGCTGGAAGTGACTAATAGATTAAGGAAAGACCCCAACCTCCTCCCAACCTACTGTGTGTATCCTGCTCCTTTCCTCTCCATCTTTTTAATTGTAAATTATTACTATTATTAAGACCATTTATTGTGTCCATGGTTTATTGGCCTTTAATGTTTGTAAGACGTCCAGAATTCCTGTAGGAGAGATGGGTGGCAAACAAATCTAATAAATAAATAAAATAATCAATGGTCAGTAGTCCCTTAAAAATATGCTGGTTGTTCGCCCATATAAAAAATTCTGAGAAGGGATACAGATAGAAAACATAGTGCTTACTTTTAAAACCTGCCTGCATGCTCAACCTGTTTTTTTTTTCTATCTAATTCTAGCTACCTTTTGCGGTCATACCTGTTCTCACCTTCACCAGCATGGAACCTCTCATGAAGGATTTTGTCAACGGGATGTAAGTAGCTCAATTTGGATAGGGACTCCTTTGTGATTCTGAGGACCATTTCCATCTTAAATTTGTACTGTCACAGAACCACACCACTCAGATCTCTAACTTCCATCAAAGTTCAATTTAGCCAGGCTTGCTTGTTCTATCCATATAAACAGCTTTTTCATTAGGTTGTTCCATAAATAGGAGATGCTCAGGAGGTGTCCCTGTCATGTCAAGCTTAACCTTTGGTGACTATGTGGATACGTCCATCCTTTTTTGGCAATAATAAATCACAATACACGTAGGCATTATTTATGCTAATTATAGTATTTAGAGGATTGTGTGGTTTCTTTTTCTTTAAAGACAAAAATGAAAGAAATCAAGGTATGAAGTGTTCTAAGAAGAGGAAAAGTCTTCTACTTCCCACAGAGATTAATCTTTTTCACTCTAGGTGATTTGGCAGATGTAGCTCTAAAAACGTGGTTGAGATGGAATTGCTTCAATAACCTCGATCCATGTATTTTTCCCCACTTGCTTTTCTCTCTCATTTTCTTAGCATTGGAAAATTTCTAATGATCCTGATCACTGCATTAATCTGTGCAATCAATTTATACTTCGTGGTGACAAGCATCATAAACTTGAACCATCTGGCCTACTACATTGCCATATCATTCGTGCTCATCGCTTACGTGGCCTTCGTCTGCTACCTGGTAGGAACCTTGTATGCAAATTCGGCATCATCCATATCAGTTGTTTATCCCCAAATTGGATTTAACAGTTCTAGGGATTACCTATTCAAACAGATAAGATTGTGGAATCTATTGCATTAAGCTGTTCCTAATGCAAAATCTCCAGAGCAGATAATCGGTGACCTTAGTCGTAGTGATGAAATAGTGATGCCAGTTTATCCTGAATATTCAGTCAGCTCAGCTCTTTCTCTTCCCCCATTCCTTATCATAACTAAAAATGATGTTATATAAAGATAGGTGTTTATGAAGCAATAGAATGACATTTCTGGGGAGGGCACAAAAATGGCCTGAAATTGTATAACTTGCTAAGCTACTGTATATAATGTTGTTTGACTTTAGCGTAGTATGTTATGCCAAATTCAATATGCCACTTTTAAGCAAATTGCAGTTTAGCACAAGTTCTGGAACAGATCTACCGGTCCCAGGGAAACAATACCAGTGATTTCCTGCTTTCAAGCAATTTTAAATCATGCGGCACAGCTGATCATTGGAAATACTGCTTCGGACCAACCGATAATTTTTTTTTACTACCGGTTCACCCAAACCAATGCGAACTGGTAGGATTTCACCACTGAACGATACCCCCTTAAATAAGTACCTTGTGAAAGAAAAGGAACTCACACATATCTCTTCGGCAAACATGTTGGCTGAGAATTCTGAGAATGGTCACTCCAACATATCTGAAGGGCAAAAGCCTGAAGACAAACTTAAGAATGTATGAGAATTGTTATGAGAAAAAATGGGTTAGTCACACAGGGACATTGAAGCTTGCTTACTATTGCAGACAGATGGAAAACATAAGGTTCTTTGGCTTGATGATCAAAACTCTCCATTTATTTATTTAATATACATATATGGCCACTCATCTCATATACATGACTATTCTGTACAAATACATGTAACTTGTTCTTAGATTTTGTCATATCTCTCACCATTCCAGATTTGGACCTGTCTCATTTCACATGGAGCTGCCTTCCTAGCTCGTGGGCCCCATACTCGGTTCAGTTATGGGTTGCAGTGATAGTACATCCCACTCATCACCACTGGAAGCTGATGAATCATCACTGTTCCCCAACAAAACAGGAAGCAGCTGCTCTTGGGGATCTGCCAGGAAGCAAAGGTGTCAGAAGCAGAGTTTCTGTTGGCAAAGGATGGACTCCAGCATCAGTAGTGATCACTCAGCAGAAGCACAGCGCCTGCTTTGCAGGCCAAAAGTTCCAGAGACAATTTCTGGCATTCCTAAAGAACCTTCAGACTTGGAATGGCTGTGGTGTAACTTCCAGAGAGGGTTCAAGACTTGATGGACTCTTGTTTTTTAATCCTGACGACATGTAGCAAGTTAGAAAAAAAAGTGTAAAGAAAAGTATAAAGTATTCTAGATACTCATGACCAAATGTGCACACCTTCTACCAGCTTCAGACCCAGATCGGCTTTGTGTGGAACATCAAGGCATCCACTTTACTAGTGGGTGGGGAGCATCTTTTTTGGGGGAAGGTGGGTTTAGGAGCTTAAGGAATGGAGATAAAGACAGGAATGTTTGGTTCCACCATTGGTGAGGCCACAAAGGAATAATGGAAGGATCCCTTTGGTTCTACTTTTGCACCATTACTTTAGACTTTGTCCTTTGTCATACTCTGGCCTGTGAAACTCTGTGAGAAATCTCTCAGAGTAATATGCACCTAATATTTATACTGAAGGATCTGGCAGCTACTCCTTCTTTGCCCCCATTTTAATCTAAAAGCTACTATCAGAGCCTATAACTGACAATTCCACAAGCCCACACTCTAGTCAAGGATCCACTGTAGATCAGTCAACTCACCTTACCTTTTCCATGCTATTGCTGCTTGACTTCTGCCCTCAGGATGAAAGCAGTGATGGGAATGACAGCTGGAGTAATGAATTGTCTTGATTAGAACAAGGGGGCCCATTCAGGGGTGAAATGCTCCCGGATCGGATCAGATTGCCCGATCCGGTAGCGATCTTGGCCAATGGTTCGGCGATCTGGTAGTGATGGTTGAGCAAAGCTCCGCCCACCCACCCGGGTGTCATTACTTCCTGGTTTTAACCAGGAAGTAATGTGTTTTTTACCTTCTGCGCATGTGCAGGTTTTGCACATGCGCAGAAGGTCTGCGTGCACATGTGACACGTGTGGCGTGTGCACTTCCAAACCGGTAAGGAAGGTGAATTCACGCATTATGCTAAGCCATGACTTATTTAACTATGGTTTATTGACTAATATGACATGGGTTTTTTGACATAACATGATGTGGGATTTACAAATTGCAAATGTTGAGCTTACATACACAGTACACCGAATCAAAGCAAAACAACTATGGTTTCGTGTAAGGGACTGCAGAAGGTATAGGATTCTCAAAGCCTATATAACAAATGCTATTAACATAATTTGGATAGCAAAGTTTCCTCCTCATCTTAAACACCAATTCTAGCAGTTCCTTTTCAGATCAATGTCTTAGTTTAAGTTCCTATGCGGCCATGGCACTACAACATAGAGGTAGTCCTCAACTTATGAATACAATTGAGGCTTAAGTCATTGAGTAAAGTGGTTAAAGATGCTATGTAACCACTTTGCTCAACGTACTGTAATCCTGACTTGCCCAGTTGTGGTAGTTAAGCAACTGTGCAGGTTGTTAAGTAGAACACCAGGGAGAAGGCCCAGACCTCCAGTGCATGGTGGGGCAGAGAAGAGGACCCAGGTCTCCCATCACACCCAGGAATGGGAGACGCCCAGACCCTCTCTCTGCCTCACCAAGGAGAACAATTGCAAAAACAATGGAGTTCTAGAGGGCAAATCCCTTGTCACTTTGGAGGAATGGACCTCAAGTCTGGCAGAAACTGGAAAGCTCAGAATGCTGGCATTTGTTTTCATTCTCACCAAATTTGAAGCTTGTTCCTCCAGCACATGAAGATTTTTCCTCCCTGCATTGGGAGAAGGGAAAATCCCTTAGCATGCCAGGGGAAAGGACTTCAAATCCAACATCCTCTCTGCTTGCAACCTTCTCAGTTACTTCCCCATTGGCTTTCTGGAGAAGCCAACGAAGAAGATTGTAAATGGTGATCATATGATCACACTAAGTGACCAGTCATAAACTTGAAAAGTCAAGTGCCCGAAATGTTATCATGTGACTTTGGAGATACCAACACAATGTTTTATGATGGCCGAAAGTACTTTATAGGCAGTAAAGCATTCTTTCTAAGACTATCATGATTGAAAACACTTATTAAATGATCGGTTGTAAGTCTACCTGTAGATGGAGTGACTCAGAAGGCATAGAAAACTGAAAATTAAATAAGAATTTCATTTTTCGCAAAAGCTGTGTGTTCTGTGTATCATGAAGTGCTGTTCTGTAAGAAGTATTAGATGTAAAAAAAAGAAGGATGAAGCTCCCATATCTTAAATCTGGGTCTGGCAATGAAATGAAGACAAAGCTCTTAGATATCTTCCCAAGAGAGTGGTAGCCTTGTAACATTCTCATCTTCATATATTCCCGCAGTTGGGTTTAGACCCAAAGAAAAGAAAATGAACGGTGGGCCAACTAACCCCAAAGTGATGCTTGCGTTTTTTAGATCACTCTTGGTTTATGCTTAGAGGACCAGGAGAATGGTTAGAGGGAAGATAGGAAGGAGTTCAATAAATTCCAGAGGAGAAACAAAAATGTCTGGAAAAGCTGGAGTGGCAGAAATCAGTAGAGGGAATAAAGAGGATATCTAGAGAAAAAGAAAAAAAACACATACTTCAACATACAAACAGAGAGCCTTTATATACAGAGAGAAAGGCTATCCCAACATTTTGTGGTTGGCCCTGCCCTTCCTGGCTGCCAATCTGTGGTAGCACAGTACTCAGACAGCTTATTCAATTTTCCAAATATGTTCAAGATCTCCCAGAATCTGGAGACCTCTGCCCTTGATACAGTAGTTAAATAAAAAGGAGGATTTCCTGCTGCACTTTTTAAACCTGCAGGCAAAGCTATAGGAGTCCAGGCTCTCTTGATATCTGATTACTTTTATCTGAGAGAATGGTTGTCAGTTTTAATAGTTGTACCTGTTCCTCTGTCCAAAAAGGTAATTTGATGAAGGGCAGAAATTTATAGGTACCAGATTCAATATGTGCAGCAGATTATGTTCATCTTATTTTAATTGACTGGCAACCAATAGCAACAGTAGGTTCTGAATCCTGAAAGCAGTCTTATCTACAGGCAGGGAAAATTGGCCTATTTTTAATATCTGGCCCTATAAACTGATTGTATCTTCTAAATTCAGTTAACTGACTTTTTATTCCATTAATTGGGACCATATACATCAACACTGAGGTTTGGGGGCCATTTGTACCATTCCACCCCCCACACTGTTTTAGACTAAAGGGCTTTTTTTTTCCTCCAGTAAAAAAGATTATTAAGTGATTTGTTCAAAAGATGTGAACTGCGTAGTATTAATATGATAGCCGAAGATGCTCAAATCAAATAAATATTCTTCTACATTGTTAAAATAAAAAATAAACCTTTTGAAATTGGCAAGGAATGGCATGCCATATTGCTACCGGATTTATCTTTGTAGAAGTAGTCTGTAGAAATTCTCAGGCATCCAGGTCATGGTTGTCCCAAATGTGCTTTTTCAGGAGGCAACTGGACATTATTGTTTTTTCTTTGAAGAAGTTTAGCTTCTCATCCAAGAAGCTTCTTCAGCTCTGACAGGACAGTGGGGAATGGATTTTGTCATATCTCTCACCATTTCAGATTTGGACCTGTGTCATCAGTGCCTTCCAGTGGTGAAATCCAATTTTTTTTTACTACTGGTTCTATGGGCATAGTTTGGTGGGCATGGCAGGGGAAGGATACTGCAAAATCTCCATACCCTCCCCACTCCTGGAGAAAGAATATTGCAAAATCTCCATTCCCACCCCACTCTGGGGCCAGCCAGAGGTGGTATTTGCCTGTTGTCCGAACTGCTCAAAATTTCCCCTATAGGTTCTCCAGAACCTGTCAGAACCTGCTGGATTTCACCCCTGGTGCCTTCCATTCCCCACTGTCCTGCCAGAGCTGAAGAAGCTTCTTGGATGAGAAACGAAACGTCTTCAAAGAAAAATCAAGAAAGTCCAGTTGCCTCCTGAAAAAGCATCTTTGGGACTTTGTAGAAGTAAATTAGGTTAAGGGGAAAATCAGGACTATGCAATGTGGAGTCTGTTTGTTGTACTCTACGAACCCATGGTTAAAATAAACATGATTTAACACAGTATGCAAACCCACTGCTACCTTACAGCAATCAAATCCTCAGAACTGAGCAAAGATTTGGACCTGGCACATCTCATATCCAACTAAAAGCATTCCATCCACTGTGGCACAATCAGCACTTTAGTCGGCACTGATCATTAATAATGTTATGCAAAATCAAGCTTTCTTCTTTACAGATAGTCAAGTAAGCAACTTCGCCATCTACCTCTTGTATTGCTTGCATATCTTTCTTTCATTACATTATATTCCCCTGATCAATGTTCCACCATGGGTCATTAAGCCATTCCCCATCAGCCCCATTTGCCAATAGTTAATGATCAAGAAGGATGGAACTTCGAGTCCAAAGTCATTCAAGAGTGCCATATAGCTTCCCCACTCTGATCCGTCATGTGTGGTCTGGTTCCCAGGAGGGTCCCTCAGCTGGCATTTCCCGATGAAGAGAGATGTTCTTTCACATGCTCTGGCGTGCAAGCTAAAATCCTTCATGTTTCCTACAGCCTTTCCGGCACCCATCTATGTCAATTAGGAGCCCCTAGAGATGCTCCTATCCAATTAATGCCTTCTGCAGGGACTAAGCTTTCTACTCTGAGCACCAGACCTGCAGGTCTTTTCCATTTAACCAATGTGGCTCCAAATTACTATTTTCACCTTATAGATCTGTGACTTCTGGAGGAATAGGTAGTGGCAACTGAGCCCCCCACAATTGGGGGATTGGTCTGTGAGCCGAGTAAAGCATAAATGTGGAAGTCAGCATGGTCCCTAACTCTGTCTGCTCAAGAAGAATCCTCTGAGCCTCCAGTCTCCAACATGGCACTAACATGGCAAAGAGCTTCTGGGCTTTCTCCTTGTTTTCTTTAATTAATTAAAAAAAAAAAAACACCTAGCATTCAGAGTAGCAGCCTCCAGCATTATGTTTAGCCCCAGGAAAGTCTCTATGCTCCATAGAGAGGTCTCACAAGGTTTCTTAGAAAATATGGATAGCTACAAACTAGAATTTAATGTGGGCATCCACCTGCCCAGAATAAAGGTAACAAGACTGGTAGTGGGTTCTTAAGGGCAAGAGTGAGAATGACAAGTAGAATTCTGGGAACTTGCTACCATTTCAGGAATGGGCAAAACCACCATTCCAGGGGTCATTTCACAAGAATGCCCACTGCGTATTTTCAGAATTCTTCAGCACAGGGGTAACAGTAACAGAGTTGGAAGGGACTTTGGAGATCATCTAGTCCAACCCCCTGCTCACGCAGGAGACCTGTATTAGGCATTCGAACTGCTGAACTGCCGACCTTTCGGATCAACAAGCTCAACGTCTTAGCCACTGAGCCACCTAGTCTGGCAAAGCAAAGCTGACTGAGGAACTCTGGGAGTTGAAGTCCACAATTCTTAAAGTTGCCAAGGTTGGAGACCCCTGCTTTAGCATGCTCACCAGCCCTAACAGATAAATGCACTCTGAACATGTAACACTGACGACTTTCTAGCCAGAACCACAACACTGTTTACAAAGGTGATCAAACTGGAACTTTCTAGATCAACTTTTTAAAATCTACTGATACAGCCTTTTGATGGTGAATGCTTGCCTTGCATATACTGAAAAGCAAATTTAAAACAAGGCAGAAGTCTGACACTCAGTAAGGAAGTTAACCGAAGGTTATTATTGGACATTTGGCCACCTTCCACTTTAGCTGGCTGGAATGTGCTTATAGCCATATGTCTATGGAGATTCTCAGTTGCCCCTAGTCATGGTTGTCCCAAAGGTGATTTTTCAAGAGGAAACCTGACTTTCTGTTTTTTTGTTGAAGACGTTTCGCTTCTCATCCAAGAAGCTTCTTCAACTCAACCAGAAAATCCAGTTGCCTCTTGAAAAATGGTTATAGTCATGTGGAATAAAGAGTGAGTTTCCCATGAATTAAAATGAGAGAACTGTTCATATAAACCATATTAAAATACATATGATTTGGGATTAAATACAGGTAGTCCTTGACATACAACAGTTCATTTAGTGACCATTCAAAGTTAGTGAAAAAAAGTGTCTTATGACCAATTTTCAGTTCCAACCTTTGCAGCATCCCTGTGGTCATGTGACAAAAATTTGGATGTTTGGCGACTGGTTCATACCACATTTATGACCTTTGCTATGCCCCAGGATCACGTGATCACCTTTTGCGATCCTCTGACAGGTGAAGTCAATGGAGAAGCCAGTTTCACTTAACAACCGGGATACCAATTTAACAGCTGCAGTGGTTCACTTAATAACCGTGGCTTGAAAGATTGTAAAATGGGGCAAAATTCAAAATGTTTCACTTAGCAACAGAAATTTTGGGCTCAACTGTGGTTGTAAGTCGAGGACTACCTATACGGAGTTCTATAAAAGTAGGATCACTACAGGTAGGTTACAACGGCACTGAAAAAAAGTTACTAAAAACTGGTTCTCACATTTGTAACCATCACAAAATTCCCACATTCACGTGATTGCGATCCGGGCACTTGGCAACCAGTCCACTTTTATAATGGTTGCAGCATCCCAGGGTCATGTAATTGCAATTTGCAACCTTTCCAGGTGACTTGCAAGAAGCAAAATCAGTGAGGAAGCCATCAGGGAAGGACGGGAATCATGATCACGTGATGTCTTGCTTAACAATTTCAGAGGAAAAAAATTGTAAAACTAGATACGATCCTATGACGGTTTGTTTAACAATTGCACTGCTTAATGACAAACTTTTCAGTCCCAATCGTGCTCGTGAATCAAGAACTACCTGTACAGTGAAGCCTTTTGTACCCCATTGCTGGTTTTTTTAACATGAGCAGGGCTGCATCCACACCAGAGGAGACGTCAGAAAAAATAATGACATTTATAAACCACACCATCTATGTTCCACCTCCTTTTAGATATAGCTTCAACCTAACCTGAGGGATCTAAAACTTCTCTGCAAACTAAAAAAAAAGTTTTAGTCAGATATTCAAACCCAAATATTTCCAAATTCTATGTGGGGAGCCAACATTTGTACAGCTGGAATAAATTAAGCATTCCATTTTCACAGCATATTCTAATTTCAGAATCTGAGAGTTCTTGGATTCAAGAGCACAAAAGCTTTAGCCTTTTTCTCCCACTTACTAAAATGGTCTATTTGAGGACTCCATCCAGATGCTTAAACAGCTTCAACTGCAGGAGGCCAGAAAAGTTAACAGCGCCAAAAAAATGGGACAAAATCAGGCTACCCTAAGAAAGATGACACAGGCCATCATAGATTACTGGGGTTTTTTTTGGTGGGGGCGAGGCTTGTGCAAATGTTCCCTAGAATCAAAGGAAAAAAAGGAAAAGGTAGACAGAAAAATTACATTCTCCACATACCCTGGTGCTTGCCTCTGAAGCATGTTCTTCTTTATATGTAAAAAAAAAAAGTAGCATATCAGAAGAATCATGCTTCGGCCTAGTTTTTTATGTTATTGTATGTACTGCACTAGTTTCTTCCTCTTGACCTTTGCCCCTGGAAAAGCATTTCATAAAAATAATCCCTACCTTTACAGCTTAAACTGTAAATACCATTCACAACGACCATTTGCTGTTTGCGTCTCCCTAGACCTTGAAACCGCGGGCTCTGATATTTTTTTCCCCTGACACAGGACAATTCTGCTGATGCCCTGGTTTTTTTTTTTTTCAAAGCCCTCCACATCCACATAGCACTACTGTTTACCCTGAAAGAGGCAGGCCATCAATGCGGGTATTGTAAGGAGAGTCAGGAACTGAATGAAGAGGGAGGGAAAGAAAAGCCAGGAATTGCTAAGCATGCAGGAGCCATTGATTCGGGCTTCCACTCACAAGCCTGGAGAGGGAAGAAAGAAGCGGTTGATGAAATGCAACCAGTTCAGAGGCCCCCGTTAGTGGGAATAGGCAAGAAACAGGAAGTGATGAGGGTGCAGCAGCTCCCGCTGGCCTCAGAAAAACAACCTTAGGAAATGAATGGGATTTTCACAGCAGAGTTAGCAAGTTTTGCTGCCGGGCTCCAATCCCCAGAAAATCAAGGGACACCGGGTATATAAGCAACTACTTGTACAGGTAGCCCTCAACTTACAACCATTCATTTCGTTTAGTGACCATTTGAAGTCACTTAAAAAAAAAGGATCTATGATGGTTTTACACACTACCATTGTAGGATCCCCCGTCTTTGTGATCAAAATTTAGGCACATGGCAACTGGCATGTATTTATGATAGTCACATGATCCTGGGATCAGGTGATCACCGTTTGTCACCTTCCCAGCTGGTTTCCAAAAAGTAATGTCAATGGGAAAATCCAGATTCGCTTCATGGCTGCATGATTCACTGAACAACTGGAGTTATTTTCTGAACAACTGTGGCAAACAAAAAAAAAAAGTAAAATGAGGCCTTCGCCTTCATTATTTTTTTATAAATAACCCAAGATGGTGAACATATACCTAATATCATCTTCCTCCTATTTCCTCACAAAACAATCCTGTGAGGTAGGTTGAGCTAAGAGTGAGTGACTTGCCCAAAATCACCCAGCTGGCTTTCATGCCTAAGGCACACTAGAACAACCAGTCTCCCATTTTTAAGCCTGGTGGCTTAAAGAGCATTTTTTTAAAAAAGGGTTGGTTTATCACATTTAAGGAACATATAAAAAAACCAGAGGATGGGGCAAAGATTAATGATTACTCAAGATAAAGAAACCGTAAGGGCTAATAATGACTTTTCTTCTTCTTACCTTTCATCTTTTATGAAGTCCTGTTTGCTTACAGATGTTTTTAATGCTCAACTAGGTAATGTCATCAGTGCAACAGGGTGAGCAAACAGATTTGCCCCATTTATAGTTTGCCCTGCCTCTTGGTATGGTTTATTTTATCTTTAGAAGTTTTTGATAAGGGTATTGTTTTCTGCTTGTTTGTCTAGTGTTCACCCCTGCTTATCTGGACATAGGCTGCTGGAGATGATGTGTTCTGCTGTTTTTGTCTCCTTCTTGGCTTTTTAATTGTCTCTTTTGAATGGTGGAAATCTGATTTATTTCTACGCATCTGTTGATGGCTGATTACTCTGAATGCCAACCCTTTTAGAAATTCCCTAACTAACATTTTTGGATTTAGTTTGAGCTAGGATGCCCAATTTCCCAGTTGAAATTATGGTTGATTCTGAGCATGAGATAAGGAGTTTTCATCATGTCTTCTGATTGCTAGGTGGTGTTCATTGATTCACTCTCCTAATCTTCTACCTGTCTGTGTTATATTACAATTACAGGCTATTACAGTTCTTACAATGTATGTTGTAGATGGAGAAGTCAACTGTATTGTACAATCACAAGTCGCAGTCACATGGTGTCTCACTTAACAATCATCTGGGACTTTCTTAACAACATGGCAGAAGTGAAGTTGAAGTCACATGGTGTATTGCTTATCCACCATGTCACTTAGCAACAGAGTTGCCAGTCCCAATTATGGTCATTAAGTGAAGACTATCAATCCATTGTTGGTGTTCAAAAGTTGGTAACCCAAGAACTAGGAATCCTGAATGAGAATACTGCTTCCAAAATGCCATGCTGAGTTGACTATCCCTGTGGTGGTTGAAATTTCAGAGCTCACTACATCAAGGCTCTGTGGAATCCTGTGGAATTTCATGAGAATTTGATGGGGTTCTAAAAAGAGACTAAGAGCAATAACAAAAAAAAAAGTGCATTCATTTTCTTATTACACCTCCGCTTCTTGTTCTACAATATTTTTAAAAACATGTTTTGTGGCCTGAAAATGTGGGAAATCCCCTGAACTAAGGGGATGTTTGAAATCCCCTGAATTACGTAGTGCCATTTCCAACTTATACCTAACCAGACAAAAACATGGTTTGGCAATGTCCCTTTTCACAATGTTGCTGGATTCCTCCCTGCTTTCCTGGTTTATTTTGATCCTTGCAGAGAAACAGGTTCAGGAGGAGCCCTGCAGTTTGGGCCTGCCTAATGGGGAATAGATCAGCGGTCACCCACTGGTGGTCCGCGAAAATATTTTGGTGGACAACAGAAAAATTATTTGCATTTTTTATATTGCACTAAATCAGGGGTCCTCAAACGACGCCTCCTGGGCTGGATACATGCAATGAAAGTTTGTGTTGCTGCAGAGTCTCCCCCTTCGGGGTCTTCTTGTGTGGGTCGGAGGGGGGAAGAAATTCCAACTTTGGGTCTGCTTCAGCCTCCTGGTGCGGAGCTTTGGGCAAAGGCTGGAGGGAAGTGCTACTGGTGGCGAAGAGCCGGAGGGCCTTGTTCCAGTGGGACTGCATGATGGCCTGGAACTGACTGACCATCTCAGCCCGCTAAGCTTCCAGGCGCCAGTACCTGGCCTTGCACTCCCGTAGGTCTTCCCTCTGGTTGGAAAGCCTATGCTCATAGTCCTCAGTAAGGTGCTTCTGCTGAGCCTCCTTCTCAGTCAGATCCAATTTGAACTGAGCTGTTTTGCCAACTCTTTCTCGTGGTGGCTGCTTAGCTCCAACAACTACTTCCTGTTGTAGCTCTAAGGAGCCCAGGTGGTGAGGCAAGGAGTGGCTGGGAGGGGAGGCGCGAGTAGAGGCTGTCGAGGCACCCCTCAATGTGAGTGACATCAAGTTTGACCATGCCCACCCAGTCACATGACCACCTAGCCACGCCCACCCATCCAGTCATTAGGCAGATCATATTAGTGGTTTGTGGGATTTAAAATTATGAATTTAGTGGTCCCTGAGGTCCGAAAGGTTGGTGACCTCTGGAATAGATAACAGGATCCCAAAAATCTCTTTGAAGGGAATTACTATATACTCTGTTCCAAAGGTGCTTTTTCCAAAAGGCAACTGGACTTTCTTGATTTTTTTATTGGAAAATATTTTTGCTTCTCATTCAAGAAGCTTTCCTCAATTCAGTTCTTCTTGGATGAGAAGCAAAACATTTTAAAAAAAACCAAACCCAAACCCAAAGAAGTCCAGTTGCCTTTTGAATAGAGCACTTTTGGGACAACCACCATGACTTGGATGGTTGAGAATCTCCATAGATACTATATATCCTGAATATATCTTGGAAGTCCCACAGTTATTACATCCGAGGAGTCAGAATATGCAAATGAATTCAGCATACTCTCCTGTGAGGGCTTTCATTTATAGATGCCACAGTGACATTTTAGGGATCCATTTTAAATAGATTGTAAGGGTTACTGTTACTCTAGCTGAGTGAATTGGTCAAAACCCTAGAGAGAATTCAGAGGGGCAGCTTTTACAATGTATAAAAGGGCAGTTTAGGAAGCATTTGGAAGGAATCATCAGAGGTGTTTTATCTTATATTGTATACTACCGTAAGCACCCATGAATGACATCCTTGGTCTCTGAGTTTACATTTGGAAAATAGGAAAGCAAAAACTGAACATCTTTCAGATTGTAAAGAGACAGGGAGATAATGCAAGATTCAAAACCCTCTGGATAGTCCAAACCTATTTGCTTTTTTTAAAAAGTAATTTGCCATTATGCCTATATCTTTGCATTGATATCCAGAGTTTAGAAGGAGTATATAGTGATGACACTTCATTGTGATTACAATAATCCCAAATCCATCTATCTAAAACAATTACATTTTCTCTTTTTATTCATCCATCATCTTTCTCCCCCTTCTGCCATTTATTTTTTATTTTGAGATTGCAATTGGGATAGGAACCTGTCAAGCCCAATCTCTATCAAATACTACATACCTGTAGTATGCAGTAGATTGTAGTATATAAATAACGAAGTAGAGCAAGGACCAGCAGTAGCATTTAAGGCACCAGCGAGAAACTGGGAGAAGGTCCCGAGTTCTAGTCCTGCCTTAGGTACAAAGCCAGTTGGGCAACTTTGGGCCAGTCACTCCCTCTCAGCTCTGGGAAGGTGGTGGCAATGGCAAATCATTTGTGAAATCTTGCCAACAAAATCGCATGGGCTTGTCCAGTCATCAGGAGTCAAAATTGACTTGAAGATTCACATGGAGGCAAATAAATATATATATATATAAAAACGCTATTGATAAGGCTCAGCTCTGAAGCAGGGGAAGAGAAATTGTGCTTCCTAAACAGAACTCCGCAAGAAAAGGGCTGAGAAGACTGGTATGCCTTGGAGTGGAGGCTACGGTATTTGAAAGACAGGGAGTCCTCAATTTACAACAATTCCCTTAGTGACTGATTGAAATTACAACAGCACTGAAGAAAGTGATTTATGACCGTTTTTCACACCTATGACTAAAAGACAAAATACAGAGGGATGAAAGAAACAATGTAATCTACAAAGTCAACTGTAACCATTGCAACTAATTCTACATGGGACAAGCATCACGTCAATTAAAAAAACCAGGATCTACGAACATCGGCTGGCAGTCAAATGCCACGATCCCAAATCCTTAATTGCTACCCACAGCGACACCAAACAAGCAGCGGTTTGATTAGAGCAGAGGTCTTCAAACTTGGCAGCTTTAAGACTTGTGGACTTCAACTCCCAGGATTCTCCAGCCAGTATAGCTGACTGGAGAATCTTGTCAGTAGAATTCTGATATTCAATAGAATTCAATAGAATTCTGGGAGTTGAAGTCCACAAATCTTAAAGCTGCCAAGTTTGAAGACCTCTGGATTAGAACACACACACAAAAAAAATCATTGGCCACGCTATCACCTACCATGCTCAGGAGTTCATTGAAGCCTGGCACTCCACAAGCAATTCTATCAACAGACACATTGACCTACAACCAGCCTACAAACCCCTCAGAATCCAAATCAACTGCACAACCATCCAGAGACAGCACACCCCCCTCAACCAAGCCATGCAACACCCCCCTCCACCAGTTCACCTCCGAATAACCCTGACCTGATGTAACCTCATCACAAGACCCATCATGAGACTTACTGATGACTCACATCTGACCCAGCACTTGACATACCCATACCTGAAGCCCTTATAAACAGAAGAACACTGACACCGACATCCCTTAAACTCCCCTGAACATGTTACCTAGCCTGGTAACAAAACGTTTGGAAACCAACCCACAAGCTCAGAGAACGAATCTTCACCCTCACACTGTAAGACGTTAGCACCCACCCCTTTCCTAGAAGAATGATATATTTGGGGAAATATTAAAAGGCAGAATATTATGTTTACCTGGATGAGAAATGGAGAAGCATGTTTTAAAGACTAAGCAGCTCCCATCTTCCTGCCTCCCTATATCAATGGGCCAGAGGCAGAAACCAATCTTTGTCAATGGACCATCATCTGCAACACAATAAGACCCATCTAGCAAAAGAAACTAACACAATAGGACTCATTTAGCAACAGAAACTCACCACATGGCACCTGGGAAGATTACATCAGCCAGCAAGGCTAGCTAAGATGCCCACCCCCTGGGAGTCTGACAACCAATCAGGATACTCTTTCGGGGCCCCAGGAAGTTCAAAGCCAGAGAGGGCATAAAATCAGGGGACTCGCTGCATCTCGGCCCTTTTCTGTTCAGGAACTCAAGCCATGTGATCCTGTCCACCATTAAGCCATCTTTCCAAGCAGTCTCCTTGTTTCCAGTGTCTTTTTCCCCACTTGGAGCTGAACCCAGAAGGATATTTCTTCCTACAACACTTTACAACTGTTGCAACATCCCCATGATCAAAATTCAGATGCTTGGCAATCAACTCATATTTACAACAATTGCAGTATCCCAGGGTGATGTGATCCGCTTTTTGCATCCTTCTGACAAGCAAGGTCAAGGTGGAGGAGGGAGCAAGATTCATTTAACCACCATATTACTAATTTAGCAATGACTGCAATGACTCACTTAACAACTGTAGCGTGAAAAGTCATAAAATGGGGCAAAATTCACTTAAAGACTGTCAAGCTTAGCGACAGAAATGTTGGGCTTAATGGTGGTGGTAAATTGAGGACTACCTCTATGTGTGGTGCAGAGTTTAGCTGGTGGAACTGCCTGCTACAAGAGACAGTCACGCAGATGAACGCTATAGCGCCAGAATTAATCACACAGCAATTAGAGAGGCGGAGCCCCGGGGGACATAAGCAACAGCAGTCATTATGTCACACCCAAGGGCCTGTTCCGCTCTCCCTCGAATCATAAGGAGCAGCAAAGAATAGAAATCTTCACTCTGCTATCCAGGACCACAGACGTCGTTGTGGGTTTATTTTTAGGCCTTCTTCTATCCTCCAGCACTTCCGGCGAGATCTGGTAATATAATACAAGAAGAAATCTATCCATGAAGTTAAGTGGGATGGAGTACATGCCTCTGTGCGCCCTTCCCTCGAGCTGGCCTGGAGGAACCGAGATCCTGAAAGCAGGAAAACGATAACCCCCACCCTCTCTCTCTCTCTCTCTCTCTCTCTCTCTCTCACACACACACACACACACACACACACACCAGCCATGGGCGGAGCAGCAAGGTCCTGCTGTGTGTCTCAAGGAAAGGGAAAGAATTTGCAATCGAACCCTTACTGGAGGACCAACTCTACGTCCAGGCAGCGGGAATCAAGGAAAGCGGTGCAAAGGCAGCCCAGAGAGAAGGGGGGAATAGGTTCTTCCTGCAGGGACTGACCCGCTTGTCTCTGGCCTTGCCAACCAATGCGCTAATGAAGCATCACAGCAAACTTAAGTTAAGATATCGGCACATCTGCACTCTTGAAAAAGGGTCTTTGCGCCCTTTTTTTTTTGAAAGAGTTCTGTCTGTCTCTCTCTCTCTCTCCCTCCCACTCTTCCTCTCCTTCTCCCTCTTTCGTTCGCTCTCTTGCTCCCTCCATCTCTTTCTCTCCTTCTCCCTCCCTCTCTTCCTCTCTTTCTCTCCCATCTCTTCCTCTCCCCCTCCCCCTCCTTCTCTTCCTCTCCTCTTCCTCCTTCTCCTCTTCCTCTCCTCCCCCTCTCTCCATCTCTTCCTCTCCTTCCCCTTCCTCCCTCTTTTCCTCTCCTTCTCCCCTCCTTTTCCTCTCCTCCCTCTTCCTCTCCTCCCCCTCTCCTCCTTCTCTCTTCCTCTCCTTCTCCCTCTCCCCCTCCTTCTCTTCCTCTCCTCCCCCTCCTCCCTCTCTTCTTCTCTCCCCTCCTTTTCCTCTCCTCCTCTCTTCCTCTCCTTCCCCTTCCCCTCCCCCTCCTTCTCTCCTCCCTCTCTCTCTCAACCTCTCTTCCTCTCCTTCTCTCTCCCTTTCTCTCCCTCCCTCCCTCTCCCCGTCTGCCAACCTCTCCCAGGGCATCCTTAGGGGCTTTTAAAACCATTCCTTATAATTCCTTATATATTTAAATTGGAAGGAATCTGGGTATGCCAGCCCCAAAGGAACAAAACGTTCCAGGTTGTTACGGAGCTGCGGATTAGGCTTTTTTTTTTTTTTTTTACATCCAGGGCGTCCCACTTCCACTGCTCGCGTCGTTATACCCACCGCTCCCCCCGCTCACAAACGTCCCTCTCTTCGTTTCGCCCGCGACTGCGGATCCTTCTTGAAAGACGCTCCCTTGACCGTTTCAAGTCTCCCCTCCCCTCCCCGTCTTTCCAAAAGCGCCGTTCGGTGCCTCCCAATCCGCTGCGTCCCGGATTTGATAGCCGCTTTCGCCGCGAAAAGCAAGCCGTTTCGGGGAGAACAGGCATCCCCCACCCCCCAAAAAACCCCCAAAGATTTAGCAGCCAGCGACTCCCTCGCCTCACTTTCCCGCCCGTTCCTCTCGAATCTTCCCAAATCCGGGGCGTCCAGCTTCCAGGCCCAAAAGCTTGTTTATGCGAAGAATTTTTCCTCCCTTAAAAGGGCGATGGCTGCGTTGCACTAGCGACCCGCCAGCTGCCGCTTCGTGTTTGCGCGCGCGCATACACACACACACACACACACACACACACTCGCGAGCTCTAGATTTAGGAATGACACAATCCCCCTCCCCTCCCCCCACTTCCCAATCCAATGCAGGTTGAACATGCGTATAGGTTGCACCCGATGGCTCGAAAAAACACGAAAAAAGAGAGCGAAATGTGGTTTCGGGCGTTTGGTTCACCGTAGCAACCAGCTCAGTTACAGCCATTAAGGAAAGTAATTTCCGGAGCGACAACCGCGCGTACTGTATTCTATCTATTCTATTGCACAGACGAGTCTTTTAAGATTATAAAGTTGAGGGTGAGCAATCAATCGCTCGTTATTCCAAGCTGCTCCGTGAGCATTTTTTTTTTCCCCAGTTGAAAAACTGGAGAAATGTGCTTACAGTTAGAAAAATAAATAGGAACCCCATTTTGCCTTCTGTTGCCCCAACATCAGTCATTGTGCTTTGGGAGATACCAAAGATAATTCCTCGGGATAAAATTCCATGGAGAATGTATATATAATATCCCCCACTGTTGATGTATGTCTAGGAAGCTAACTGTTCTGTGTTCAGAAATCTTGCCCAGACTGTTAGCCAGATAACGATCAAAACCTATTGACAATTTTGTAGGATACTTTGAAAGTGGGTTGAATTAAAACAAATGGAACTGCCAAGTCTACATGTCTGTCTGTGCTACATATTTACAGTTTTTTTTTCCCTTCCACAGTCTAATCCTCCCTTCAAATATACCTTTATAGTCAGCATCTTGTGTGTGATTATTTCTGCCTCCTCTCTCTGTTTTTAAAGGAACAAATTTTTAGTGCTACAATGTATAGTTTAGAACAGGGGTCTCCAACCTTGGCAACTTTAAGCCTGGTGGACTTCAACTCCCAGAATTCCCCAGCCAGCAAAGCTTTCTGGGAGTTGAATTCTGGGAGTTGAAGTCCTCCAGGCTTAAAGTTGCCAAGGTTGGAGACCCCTGGTTTAGAAGCCAAACCAGAAACACTATGAGGCAGCCTTCCCCAGGGTTCAGATGCCAGCCTGCCTCTAAATATGGTTGCAGGGGAACCTGACAGGAGAAAAAGATGCCTCGGCCTCCCACTTGTGAATACACCAGAAGGTTCGTTCCCATTTGCCCACATGAGAAACAGACTGAGATACTACCATGGGCCATGGTCTGATCCAAGAGAGGACTTCTTAGATGGTTGGGTCCTATCACATTACACTCCAAGCTGTATTTCTACTAATTGGTCCTACTTACTGGGAATATAGTATTTGCACTCATTTTTCTGAGGGGAAAACATACATTCTTGAAATATTGAGTCCTCCTGCTTGCTATTCAACTTGGTTAATTGGGCTGCAAATCAACCAAAGATATTCAAGATCTATTGCCCTATGCAACCCCACAAATGGAACTGCCAAGTCTATGTGTCTGTTTATGCTACATATTTACAGTTTTTTCCCCTTCCACAATCTTAATCCTCCCTTCAAATATACCATAACTTTTATAGTCAGCATCTTGTGTGTGATTATTTCTGCCTCCTTTTTCTCTTTCTCTTTTTCTTTCTCTCTCCCTTCCTTCCTCCGTCTCTCATCTTTGCCCTGTTTATATTCATACGTAGTTGGAAATTCCTTTGGGGCAGGGTTCCTCTTAAGATTTAGATGCCTTCGTTTTGAGTGGCCCTGTTCAGTTTCCCATCTGATAGGTGTTCCATTTATAGCGCATCGTAACCTGGAAAGGAATCTTTCCTTCTTTTAATCCTTGCAAACTGGGAAATAAGTTTGTGTATACAATTTACCTACTTCAAAAGCTGCTCCTCCAAGTGTATGGGGTACTTGCATTTGGCTAAGATCACAGAAAATATTTTGGTTCTGTATCATAGCCATGCTACTAAAACTGATTGCAAACTTAGGAAACAAAAATAGAATGTAATATGTCCTTTGGAGGAAGCACATACATATACACAAACACAATCCAACATCTTGGCATCCTTTTCCTGATCTTTTCCTTCCTTCCTTCCTTCCTTCCTTCCTTCCTTCCTTCCTTCCTATTCTGTGCAATTGTGTCTAATATTTTCTTTCCTAAGCACAAGTAGGAGGGAGGAGGCAAATGGCATTTGTGATGATACAGCCACACAAATGCTGTGGCTTACAACTTTGTGTCAGATATCATGTCACTTACTCTGTAATGGTATGTCATTTGCATAATGATGTCACCATCTGCAGGTTTTTTTTCCCCCCCTTTAGGTATTTTAGGCACTGCTGCCTGCAGGAGAACAAGAGGACAGGACTGGATCTTTGCCTGCTTTTCCTTCATGATGATTTCTGTGGTTCTGATTTTTTTAAGAAAAATAAATGTTATTGGCCACTGAGTATATAGAATTTGAGGTGCTGCTTGGCTCTGAATCTGCATTGGGTGATCCAGCCATACTCCTATGGGGAGAGCTGGATATCCTGGTCAGTTCTTCTCCCTGCAGAACTGCTGTTTGTCCAGGTAGATCTGCTAATATGACTTCTTTTGACCTTGCCTGATTTACTTCTCATTTATGTGTGTCTTCCTTTCTTTGAAGGAAACCAGGCAGAAGTGGTTTTGCTTCCCCATCTGTGGTTGGGATGCAATTCTAGCACTGAAGGAAAGTGAAGACTTATTGTGCGGCTCGGGTGGGGTATATGGGGGGTTAATCCTTGGCCACTTTGGCCAAGCTGGAAATGCTTCTGCCTTTTTTGCCCCAGAAAATCTCTGCCTCAACAGAGAACACGGAAATGACCAGCAAATTGGCCGAAGTGCTTAGACCAGTGACCAGTCTGGGCTTGCATATCATGCTAAGCCATCATCACATGACCACACCAACCATGATCTGAATGACGGAGAATCTCCATAGACCATCATCACATATTTTTCTTGTTTGTGACACATAGGCTCTTGGATCAACTCAGCCACTTGATGCGGTTATAAACCTGATGAGTTTCACCTGATGAGTGTAACCCAGTCTTTTATGGGTCACTCAACAAGCTATGGTTGAACAAAATTTACCTCTGCGGCTCTATGGGGAGGACAGGATGAGCTTAATCTGGCAGGTTTTTTTTTTCTACAGTCTCCATATTACGTCTTTATTTTGCAGCCATGATAAACTATCTCCATGTACTTCATTCCTATTAATCAAAAGAGAAAGGGATTATACAGAAATTTAACTACTAAGAAAACAGACATGGTGTCCATGGAAATTCTCGATCATCCAGATCATGATTGTCCCAAAGGTGCTTTGTCAAGAGGCAACTGGACTTTCTGTTTTTTCTTTGAAGACATTTCGCTTTTCATCCAAGAAGCTTCTTTAGAGCTTCTTCAGAAACTACAGGATGACAGATACTGTTTCACGATGAAGCTTTGTCCATTTTGTACACGCCTGCATCATAATACATCCATCAAATGCATAACATTCCTTTTTCAGTCAATACCACACAGGGCTCATATTGTTGAGATAGGCAGACGTAAAAATGGACATAAATAAAATACGAGTGAAATAATGTGTGAACTCTGCCAATATAAGGCACCTTTCCACATCAAGAGTCTGGTATTCCTTGAAAGACAAGTGGGAATGAAAACGAGGCATACAAAAAGAACAGACTGGAGAAATTTCTTCACATCTGTGAGGGGAAATGGGAGATTTCTAAGGAAATTCCTCACATTCCAGATACTCTGGAGGCAGTGAAGAGAACCGAGATCCAACAAAAGAGAGACAAGCGTTACAGTGGGCAAATTCAGTAGCTCCTCTGATCCTTTCCTGGGCTGGAGCAAAGATCAACTTCCAGCCTGCCTCTGTGCATATGTGTCCATGTGTGTTTATGCAAATGGTCCAACAGAATCTCAGCTGCTTGACTTCAATTTAGAGCAGAGTACAAACTGACAATATTTACCTAAACTTACAAGAATTAATGATGGCTGTGGAATAGTCCAGTATTCAGTTTAGACTGGCATAATAAGAACTTATGCCATTTTTTCCCCTTCTTCTCATGATCAATAATGTGATCTTATGCATACTTGCAGTAATAAAGCTTGATCGTTCCCAAGTCCCCAAGGTCTGCAAGTAAGAATCAGAGCTGGAACACACATTGCCAAAGCAAAGACCATGTTCCAGAATTGCCCGTGTGATCTTCGTTTAACAACTTTGAAGAATATTCTACATAGAATACCTCCAGAAATGCTTATGCCATCACACATCTGGAGACACCATCAAGGGCCACACGGTATGTTAAGAATAAGCCATACAGCCTGTGAGGATAAGTTGGAGTGGCGTGATTTGTGCTTCAGTGAGCAATGATCCCAGGCACTGTCCTTTTATGGGTCGGTATGTTAGGTAAACCAGAAACCATTTCCTGACCTGACCACAAGCAATCTAGGATTTAATCAATTAATGCTCTTTTGTGTTTCCAGATTAGGTAGGGCTTGTGCTGCTGAGAACAGATAGGTAATCCTGGACTTTTTACCACAATTGAGACCAGAATTTCCATTGCCAGGCAAGGCAGTTGTTAAGTGACACCCAATTTAACAACTTTTTTGTCATGGTCAAGCCAATTACTGCAATTAAGTAACCATGTGATTTTTTTTTTTTTTAAATTTGATTTATATGCCGCCCTTCTCCAGAGACTCAGGGCGGCTTACAATGCGTTAAGCAATAGCCTTCATTCTTTTGTATATTTTATACAAAGTCAGCTTATTGCCCCCACAAACTGGGTCCTCATTTCACCTACCTTAGAAAGGATGGAAGGCTGAGTCGACCTTGAGCCTTGGAGAGATTCGAACCAGCAGAAATTGCAGGCAGCTGTGTTAATGACAGGGTGCACCAAACCACTGTACTATCAAGGCTCTGATTGTTAAGCTTACCCGTTAATGTTCATTAGAAGCTGTCTGGGAAGGTTTCTAATAGTGGTCACATGACCCTGGGAGATTGCATAAATACACATTGGGCTGCCAAGTGCCTGAATTTTGATCATGTGATCATGGGGTTACTACAACAGTTGTCAGTGGGACAACTGACTGTAAATCACTTTTTTCAGTGCCATTGCAATTTTGAATGGTCGTTAATTAATGGTTGTAAATTGAGGACATCCTGTACAGCAAAGATTGACTTTCAAGGTTTTTTTCCTCATGTCTGTACAATTGCCAGTTGGTTTAATGGTCAGAACTCCCATTTTGTCCCTTCTCCTTACTATGTTCCTGTGGCTTTCTGGCTGCTCTGAGAGATGGCTTTGCTGGTTCTCTTGGTTTTATTTTGTTTTGTTTTTAAGTGATCCATATATAAAAAGTACTCTGGAAGAGGCATCCATAGGATGTGATTAAAAAAAGTCAGGATGGTGGTAATTAAAGCAACATTTTTTTTAATGTGCATCATAAAAAGCATGCCAGATTTTGACTGCACCAATGCAGCCATCTTGATGAGTGGAGGCTTCCTCCTTCCAAGCAAATCACATCAGCGCAAAAATGCTCCAGATCAGGGGTGTCCAACCTTGGTGACTTTAAGACTTGTGGACTTCAACTCCCAGAATTCCCTAGCTGGCAATGTTGGCTGGAGAATTCTGGGAGTTGAAGTCCACAAGTCTTAAAATTGCCAAGGATGGACACCACTGCTCTAGATGGTTTGGGGAAGGCAGCAATCTCAAGGAAGGTTCCAGGGTGAATCAGGGGTATCTCCTCTGGACCCAGCCTGCAGATGGCAGCTGCCCTCTGCAAGGAAGGCATCATCCAAGATACCAATCAGCTGCTGACTTGAGCTGGGAAAGGCCCCTACTACACAGAGAATTGCAACCCTTCTTGCTGCTTAAAAAGCACACCTCTGTATCTTTATGTGTAAACTTAAAACAATTTCAGTTTATATTTCAAAAGTACACCTATGTTTATCCCTAAATATGTGAGCCAACAAATTCAGTGAGCGATTTGCAGCTCACCCACCATTCTGTAGTGGCTCGGTGTTTACTACTGAAATGTGTGCTCTGGTATCAAACACAGAAATGTTTTCCTGCATGCTGTCATCCGTTCTTAAAAGAGGGGAGGTTGGAATTTTAAACTTGTTTCTCTTTTGGGTCCTGGCCCTGCCCTGTTTTGAATATCTCCCCCCCACTCCATTCCCCCAGCCTCAGTATAAGGCTCCTGCGTTGAGCAGCGGGTTGGACTAGAAGACCTCCGAAGTCACTTCCAGCCTTATGGTTCTATCTAGTTCAGCCCCACCTGAGAAAACATCGCCCACCCTGTAAAGCTGTCCTGGACGATGTCCCCCAACTATATCACAAAGTCTTTTTTCCCCCTATTCTATACCCAGGATGTTGCTGTCAGATGATGGCATTCAGTAACACTATCTTCCTTGTTCTGAAGCCTTTCAAGGCCAGCCTCCAGGTGTATAAAATCTATTCAGCTTTGTCACCTTTTAGCTTGGAGGAGAAGCAGAAGACTGGCAGTGGTTGGAAACAGATGTAATAGAGGCCGACTTGGCAGTGGCACAAAGGATGTTATGCCAGTGGCTTTCTGGTGGGTCAAAGACAGACAGCTATTCAATCCTCGGAAAGGCTCTTCGACGGACACTTTTCTTAACTGCCAAACCAATGCATGGTACTAAAAAGCCAGGTCAATCTCTGCAGGCAGATTCATTTTATTCCCTTAAGCCTTCTTGCCATTTCTGGCACCTGGCAAGGTCAACCATGAGCTCTGACAGTTCTTTCTTAGTAAATCACAAAGTGTGGAAGGTTGGTGAATTACTCTCATTAAGGGAAGATTGCTATTCTGGAACAATGACCCATCAGGGACTAGAATTTTTATTGGCCAAGTGTGATTGGACACACGAGGAATTTGTCTTGGTGCATATGCTCTCAGTGTACATAAAAGAAAAGATATGTTCATCAAGAATCATAAGGTACAACACTTAATGATAGTCATAAGGTACAAATAAGCGATCGGGAAACAACCAATATCAATATAAATCATAAGGATACAAGCAACAAAGTTACAGTCATACAGTCATTAGTGGGAGGAGATGGGTGATAGGAACAATGAGAAGATTAATAGTAATGCAGACTTAGTAAATAGTTGGGAATTATTTGTTTAGCAGAGTGATGGCGTTTGGGGGAAAAAACTGTTCTTGTGTCTAGTTGTTCTGGTGTGCAGTGCTCTATAGCGTCGTTTTGAGGGTAGGAGTTGAAACAGTTTATGTCCAGGATGCGAGGGGTCTGTAAATATTTTCACAGCCCTCTTTTTGACTAGTGCAGTATACAGATCCTCAATGGAAGGCAGGTTGGTAGCAATTGTTTTTTTCTAGCGAACACTCAGAAATTCCTTCTGAAAAGGATGCTCAGGCCTTCTCGCCAGAATGCCAAACTGGTAATATTTGCCAGAATGTCCGGACAGACTCACCCTCTGCTTGTTTCGGGGAAATCATCTCGAGACAAACGAAGCAAAGAGCTCCACAAAGAAGCTCCCACGTCGTGTCCCCCCCACTTCCGTCCCGTCCCGTCCCACCCCCACCCACCCACCCCCCAAAAAATCAAGACAAAAATAAGCCTGTCAGGGGAACAAGCTGATGAGGAGAGCTCGACGGCTCCACATTTCCTTCCTGGCCGCTATTTCTACATTAGCAGACCGGGGTCGCTCCAAAAAAAAAAAAAGAAGAAGAAGAAGAAAAAAAAAAAACCCCATCCCTGAAGACAAGCGGTGGATCGACCGATTCTAAATCCTGGGGGGCAAAAAAATAAACCCGCACCCCGAAATCAGGCGGAGCGGAAAGATTCCCTCAGCGGATCCAGCCACACCCTCCCACTCCGGCCTTGCCGAGCGGCCCTCAGAAGGGGCTTTTTTTTGGCAAGGAAAGGCAAATCGCCGAGAGTTTGGAGAGTCCGCTCGGGGAGGGGGGGGGGGAGAGAGATCTAAGATGAAAACCAAACCCCGCCGCCTTCCCCCTCTCCCCCCCCCACCCGAGTTTCGCGCCCAGAGCGATCCCAGATGTGTGGTGGGCTGGGTGTGGGGACCCTGCCTGTTGGGAGAGCGGCGGCGGCGGCAACGTCGGTTCGTTCCCGAGAACGTCGCTGGTGGCTGGCTGTCCCGGGCGACCGCGGGATGCCATTGCCCTTTTAAGGGGTAGCTTGAAACCGCGCCTGGGCTCCATGTTTGTATCAGAACCCGTGAAGAGGGAACTCCATGTTGTAACAAAGTTTCCTTCGCCCGCCGTCTTTTTTTTTTCTCCCCCTCCCCCTTTTTGTTTTGTTTTGCTTTTCCCTTTCCCCGTCTCCCCCCGCCCCTCCCCCCACCCTCTCATCTCCCCTCTTCCGTTTTCTTTTCCTTTTATTTATTAGTTTCTTCCTTCCTTCCTTCCTTTTTTTTTTTTCTCTTTCGTTCCGTTCCGTTCCGCTGCTGTTGCTGCTGCCGCCGCGGTGGTTGTTGTTGTTGTTGTTTTTTAAAAAAAAACACAACCGGGGGTGGTGGGGGGGGAGGAAATAATAAGATATATATAAATCTGTGCGAAGTCCCGGAAAATTCCCCGAAGCGGCGGCGGCGGCGGCGGAGAGACAATCGGAGGCGGGAAGAGAGCTCTCTGCACGTCTGGTCTAATGGACAGCGGACCCATTATCACCCAGGTTAGCAAGGAAGAGGTGAACAGTCCTCTGCAGGAGAAAGGTAAGCATTTTTAACAAACCCCCCCCTCTTCCTCTTCCTCCCACGCGGGGCATCGGCGCGGATGCTTTGGGGATCGCGTCTGCCTGCCCTCCTCGGGTGAAATGCCTGGAGGAGGGGGGTGTCTACAGGTCGCCCAAAGCGGAGCTGCAAGAAGCCCGGCGACCCTCTCGGGTTTGACAGATCGCCTCTCCCCCTCTCCCCACTCCACCTCCGGAGAAGAGAAGCGCTGGATCGCCCTGCGCGCCTTCGGTGCCAACGGCTGGAACCGGGGAGGGGCGCTTGCAGACTTTTCCCTCCGAAGGGCCTCCGGAGTCACTCCGATTTTTGAGATTCCGGTAGCAAAGCCGAAGTGGTGGGGGGGGAGGGGAAGCGGCGGACGGAATGTCTTTTAACACGCGTGTTTCTTTCTGGGCTCCAAGATATTCCCCGACCCCCCCCCCCCCAACCCCAACCCCCGTCGACGCCGCGTCCCGCGAATTCCAGGCGTTCCCTAACGCGGGCGCGGATGGCAGAGCCGTCTTCAACCTGGGGCCCGCGGGACCTTACACGATTGCATGCTCTGCGCCCGTGAGTTGTGGGGAAGGGCGGTGGGAGCTGCAGCCTCAAGCATCCGGAGGCAGCAAAGTTGGGGGTGAGGGGTGGGGGGGAAGCGTGTTCGGGACCCCATCCCGTCCTGTGGATGCCACAAAGCGCCGAGACATCAGCGCAACCGCTTTGCACACGTGCGTGTATTTTCTCTAGGAATGGTTGCGAAGTCCGCGCAGGCTTTCCAAACCTAAACCCCGCTCGCCTTCTGTCGGAAGCTGCCAGAAAGGCCTCGTTTTGCCATAGCAAATCGCTTGATACCGCATATCCTCTGGAAAGGCTGGGGCTTATAGATGAAGGGCCTACAGTTGCCCTGGGTGCATATCTAGGGTCTTTGGGCACCTCTGCTGCCCTCATCCCAACTCCTTTGCACCGAATATTATGGCAGAAGAAGCTGTACGGTATGAGTCCAGCAACAGGTTTTATTCAGACAGCCTGCCTTCCTCAACCTGGTGGGTTCCAGGGATCGGATTACCATTTCCATGTTCTTGGCAGAATGGGAGTTGTAGTCTGAGCCATCTGGAGTGGGTGAGAGGGAGACAGATTAGTGCAAACGGCATCCTACTGCATGCCCTCCCCCACCCCACCCCCATATTCCTGGATGCCTCTCCCCATCCAACTGTCTGTCAGTCACTGTTTTTCCGGGAGGGAGAGAACTGGGAGGGAGAGAACTGGGCCGTTTGCAATGGAGGTACCTTTTCCAGATGTTTCCAGCTGTGGGTTTCCGCTGTTGCTGCTTTGGAGGGATGGAAAGTAAGGACAGGAGGGTGGGGATTGGCTTTTGAATTGAGGATGGACAAAATCTCCTAGCAGAGACTGGGCACTGCATACCAGCCAGTTTTGTGCCAGGGATTAGTAAATCAACTAGAAGGCTCCTCTGCTGGACAGAAGCCAGAGGCGCTGAATTGGGTGTTTTTATTGATGTTTCTGGATTGATCTCTTAACTTGCAGGAATCCAGAGTCTCCCTGAGTGGTAGGAAGAGCAGCATTTTCTCAATCTTTTGGCATATCGCCTCCCACTCACTTTTCCTTCCAATATGGCCCTTTTGTAGCACCTAGCTTGTCGATCAGAAAGGTCGGCGGTTCGAATCCCTAGTACAGGTCTCCTGCGTGACCAGGGGGTTGGGCTAGATGACCTCCAAGGTCCCTTCCCACTCTGTTACTGTTACTGTAGAAAGGAGCCGCTCTGATGTTATGGCAGAAACGTCCAATTGCTTTTGTCCCCGTTTTGAATCGTGAACAGAGGTATACCAATGGCAATCTTAACAACAGCAACCACAAGGGGGGAGGGGGCAGAGAGTGTGTGACCCACGTCTTTACGGATTCTTCTAGACTTTCTACACCACTTCCTGGTGAACATAGAGGAAGGTGCTGGTTAGCAAGAAATTGGAGGCGGCCTTCGTTTCAGAAATTCAGCCCTCTTGCCCATCAGATGCTTTGACAGTGAGGCAAAGGGGAAGGATGGGTCTTCACTGCTGAGCAGACCGGACTTGTGGAATGGAGGCATTCCTGGTCATTTGCAGCAATCTGGGGAAATGTAGCTGTTTGAGTCTTCCTTCTCTGATTTCCACCATTTGAGCCTGGATGTATCAGGCCAATAAAAGACGGAGGTGCAGAGGATGGAGGAAATGGAAAATGGATTTCCTTCTGACCACAGTTTGAGCCAGAAGGAGCCATGGTTGAGCTGGGAAGACCACAGGGATCTTGGAAGACAGCGGCAGGTTTTCTTAATGTATGTCATTCATCGGAATATAAAATAATGCTTGGTTAGAGATGCAATTCAAGATTGGAGCTTAGGAGAGAGTATCAGGGCCGTTGTAAGCAGTGAGCGGAGAGGTTTGCACCAATTCTACTCTAGCAACTAAAGAAACCGCACCAGTCTACTTGAAAGTAGACATTTATACATCTGAGTAAGCAAACCAACCGGAGCCTTATTGGGCTGCCAAGTATGGCCGGCAGGCTGTCTGCCTTCAGGAGTCCCATGTGGAATAAGGACATGTATGCAAGACCTGGTAATGATTTGGGTTGGTTGAAGAGTTTGCACCTTTCAGTCAGCTACCGAGAAGTTGCCTTATGTTGCACTGAGCTACCACAGAAGGAATATTGTCTTTAATTAGACAATATAGACAAGGTTAACTTCAGACCAACAATCTATTAAGCAATACCCCAATCAAGAAACTGCCAAAGAGCCACTATTAGTAAACAGCCCAACCAAAGAATCTCTAAGACCGCCCCCACCCACACAGACAGGCAAGACACCAGAATATAAACTGAAC
This sequence comes from Arizona elegans, assembly GCA_022577455.1. NCBI lineage: Eukaryota > Metazoa > Chordata > Lepidosauria > Squamata > Colubridae > Arizona > Arizona elegans. The sequence goes on along the minus strand of JAKOOJ010000040.1, from coordinate 1,673,472 downwards.
AGCAAACAGCACTCCTTACTACCTAGCACTGATTATGTTACCTAGTTTGGGTAATGAAACGTCTGGAAGAAAACAGGCAAGCTCAGAGAGCACCAAGGACCCCACATTGTCTATAATCATTGTTAATGGACTTTCAAAGCGTCTGGCTTCAGGTTTCCATCCTGCCTGAAATCCTCGGTGTTCATTCTTGGAATCATAGGAGAGGTGGGTCCAGGGTCTTTCTCCCATGCCATGGAAGAGTCTTGGAATACAAATAAAACAGTAAGCTAGAAAAGGCAGAAATACGGGCAGAAAATAACCTGCAGGGATGCAGAAACCTCTCAAGTTAAGTTTTAAACATTTGCCATATTTATCTTATCTATCTATCCATCTATCTATCTATCTATCTATCTATCTATCTATCTATCTATCTACTATACTTACTTTCTTACTTACTTACTTATTTACTTATTTACCGTACTTACTTATTTACTTTTCTACATTACCCGTCTTGCCTAAGTGACTCAGGGCAATTTACAGGAAGTCCTCAATTTAACAACCATTCATTTAATGACCGTTCAACGTTACAACAGCACTGGAAAAAAAGTGATTTTCAGACATACTTACAACCATTGCAGCACGACCCAGGATCATGTGATCAAAATTAAGATGCTTGGCAACAGGCATGTATTTATGATGGTTGCAGTGTCCCCGGAGTCACATGATCCCCTTTTTGCGACCTTCTGACAAGCAAAGTCAATGGGGAAGCCAAATTCACTAAACAACCATGTTACTAACAACTGCAGTGATTCACTTAACATCTGTGGCAAGACAGGTTGTAAAATGGGGGCAAAACTCACTTAACAATTGCCTTGCTTAGCAATGGAAATTTTGGCCTCAATTGTGGTCATAAGTCGAGGACTACCTCTGTACAATACCACCATAAAGGTTAACAATTGAAAGGTTAACAAGACAATGGAAAGCTGCCACCAGTCAGAGTAGACAATGCAGATTTGAAAGACAGCCTAATATAGAGAAATTTAGCTTTCCAGCCCTTGGAGAAAACAGCCTTCAAAACAGAACTTAGTAAAAGGCTCAGTGACTGGTGATTCCCACATAGGAGTACTGGGATAGTGGGGTCCTTAGTGATCTTGGTTGTTTGACTTATAATATTAAATCAAACCAGTTTAGTCAGGGTTTTTTTCCCCCATAAAGATGAACCTTTATGGTTGAATTTGCAGTTCACGCTAAACCAAAAACAAGTGAATCGCATAATGGCTTATTGCTGTACTATGTCCATCAGGTGCACTTGGATGGCACCAGATGAGAAAATGTGGCAAACGCCCTTGTCCATTCCTCTTCCCTTCTAATGCTTCCCTGAAATAGGCCTGCAGGTTCTGTTTTGAATCGAATATATCCAGGCTGCTTGGAGAAGGTAGGTATTGAATAGGAGTTCATCTGGTTAAATATTGTTTCTTCTGAAAATTGTCCTAAGCCCAGTCTAAAAGGTTTATTTTGTTCTTCACAATACTTTATGGATTTTAGTGAGAAAAGGCTCATGTTTAAAACTCCCATTTAGTTCCTATTTCATCTCTTTTGACAGGATAACTATATCAGGGTGAAAAGAAATCGAATTCTAGCTCCCTTTCTCTATTTTGAAAGTTACTTAATCATTCTTCTCAAGCCTGTTGTGATAATTCCTTCTATAAGTTGAACACATTCAATTCCCATGGAATTTCACTGTGGAGAGAATTTATAAGCTCTTATATAATAGACATTGTAATAGTTCTTCATCCTCTCACAGTATCCATCCGGCTCTTAAAGCTTTGTTTAGTAATTATAATTTACATACAACTATTTCTTTGTGTATTTATTTTTATTCCATTGTTATTTTTATTGGTAACTCTAGGCTGCAAACATACCTAATACTCCTTCCTGCTCCTCTTTTCCTCACAACAACAGCCTGTGAGGTGGGTGGGGGGAGGGAGAGTGGCTAGCCCAAAGATTCTATAATATTTATTATATTTACAATTCATAATAATTATGCTAAATTTATAATTTAATTTATAAGTACCATTTTTAACCTATATATATATAAAAGCGAAAACCACTCACGCCGTAATTACAAAATCTCCAGAACTGTAAAGCCTACAAACTTGAAATTTGCCATATATGTTCCTCTTGGCTTCTAGGTGCTCACTAAGAAATGATTTTTCAAAATGACCATCAGAGCATTAGTATTTCCTATATTATTAACACGCTCTCATGCTAAGGAGTTCTACTCCCCCTCCCCACCTGAAAAGAAATCTGTTCCAAATGCAAAACACAAGCAGAGGAGAGGAGTTTCACTTTCAGTTTTACTTTCACAGCAGCAAGCAGCTTTACTACAGAACAGTTGAGCTAAACCACGCCCAGTCTCCTTCCTGTCTCCTTGCTCACACAGCAAATACTGTCTGAGTTTCCAAACACTCCTCAACTCTCTCACACACTGATAGGATGCTAGCCAGATGAATGCTGATGGATGCTGCGGGCTGGGACATTCTACTCCCCCTCCCCCTCTGTTCCAACTGCCAGTTGCATTATATTAACACCCTCTGATGCTACGGAGTTATACATTCTACATTAGGCTGCAAGTGTCAATTTATCTAGCCTGAGCACATAGTTTTGTAGCAAAGCATGGGTGTCCAGCTAGTTTCCAATATGGACGATCATAATAATAGTTTTAAAGGTAATTGCAAGGATAGCAAATGCAAATGAAGCAATAATAGCAAATGCAAGTGAAGTCATTTGTACAGGTGAATGTGCCATGCTAGGATAATTGACAATTGTGTTACTTTTAATGAATTAAAATAAAGGCAAGATCCGATAAACAGTCCATCTCCTTTGTATGTTAACGTTCAACAGAGAAATGTGTTGCTTCTCTTAAAAACATGATTGAAGGCTCAAAAAAAATTGATTCCTCTACTTGTGGCAGGCTAATGCTATTATAATGCAATTAAGAGTTATACTACTTAATTCTGCATCAAGCAGAAGAAGCATAAAGCAAGACTCCTAGAAAAGCTGATTACAAAAACTGATTTTATTTATGCTTTTTTGTAAGAAATAGGAGATAAAAGTCCCAGACTTCTAAAATCTCCAGAGAAAACCCCAAACTGCCTCAGTGGTCTTTGGGGCACAGTTAAAGTGTGGTTGGAAGTAGCTATAGCAACAGCACTTGGACTTATATACCTCTTCACAGTGCTTTACAGCCCTCTCTAAGCAGTTTACAGAGTCAGCATATTGCCCCCCAACAATCTGAGTCCTCATTTTACTTACCTTGGAAGGATGGAAGGCTAAGTGAACCTTGAGCCAGTCAGGATCGAACTCCAGGCTGGGGGCAGTCTGCAATACTGCATTTTAACCACTGCACCATCATGGCATGTTGCAATGGGAGGCATGAAAGCCCCTTGAAAAATAGTTTGAAAGCGTTCAACTGGTTATATTGGGACTGAAAACTGTATCGGATGCTTGGCCCATTTTTTTAGAATTTGGAAGGAGGCTTAGCGTGGGAATGAAAGTTGATTGCTCCCTGAAGGTTGAACTAAATGGACACCCGTCCCTATCCTTTGCTGACCTCCTCTGCCTTCTGAGAGGGTGGGAGGCTGGTCTGCAGAGCGGAGTCCTTCAGTCATGGCTTACCTGGCTTAAGGTTTAGGGCAGATCCATCCATTGTATTAGACGAACAGTAAATCAGACCACTACAATTTGTTCTGTGTGTATAAATAAAGCCTGACTATGTGTTCAATGAGAATTCAGTCTTTATCTTAGAAAGGTAGGCCAGTATTGTATCTTGCATATATTTGGGGGACAGGGTGGAACAAAGACTTTCAAGTCCCATAAACCTTACCTAACATTGTTAGCAGTAAGGGATGATGGGAGTTGCAGTTCAAGTACATCTGGAAAACAACATGTTACCTCCCCCCCTGGACTGAGTCCATTTAGTGACTTCACGGCTGAAGTAAGATTTCTTGGACTTTCTAGCCACTGCAACCTCTCCTCCTTTAATTTATTGTTGATTTATTTATTTTTTACAGCCTGGCCCCTAATCCCAAAGTTCTTGGCAGGATACAACACATTAAAAATATTAAAAACAACAGCAATAAGAATAAATCCACCCTGGCCCCCACCCACCCCAAGATAGATGCCAATAATAACACTAAAGTAATCTTCGGGGCTTGGTGAAATAAAACTGTCTTCAATGATCTTCTAAATGCGGTGAGAGAAAAGAGCAAAAATGTGAGCAAAATCATTGTAGCAGCAGTCCAGGGAGAAAGGGAGTCTCAGGTAGCATATATATTGAATGAATTCAATTAAAAGGACAGCTCCTATGTCAATCTTATAGCAGCTCCTCCTGGGTCTTGGCAGCTAAGGGGATGTGTCCAGAGCTTCTGTTGGAGGGCTGAAGCTGAAGCTGAGCCGAAAGAGCTTTTGGATGAGAAGCGAAACATCTTCAAAGAAAAACCAGAAAGTCCAGTTGCCTCTTGAAAAAAGCACCTTTGGGACAACCATAACCTGGATGACTGAGAATCTCTATAGACATCTCGGATTTGAATCTAATCCCAGTGCAAATATAAGAAGCTAGTATATATTCCCTTTGTTTCCATCCCATATAGAATATGGGGAGTAAGTGAATACTAGCTTGCCTTAAAGGACTGCTATAAAGCTTACGGAAAGCAACAATCAGAATAAAATGTACTGTTTAAAGTATTATGATTAATGTCAGTGAAATGTAGTGAGAGTCTGCCACGAAGCTTATTGGGTGACTTTAAACCATTGATTGGGATGGAACATTATCCTAACAATTTATTTAACCATGGTTTGTGAAATGAATCAGACTGGCCCAAAGCATCCCCATGATGTCAACCATGGTTCATTCAGCATCACGGCGACATGGACACATTTTTAGCGAGCCAAAACCAATCAATTCTTGCTAGAGTTATGTATAAAATAGGAACCTAGGCAGTTTAATCAGTGCCACTAACTGCCCAATCATAATTTTCTTTGGTGATAGAAGCAGGAGAAGGATCAAGTGGCGTTCCTCTTGAAATTAGCTGTCATTTGTTGTGATGGGAGTGTGCTGTGTTGTTGAGAAATAACTTTGTATCTTTTTGGAGCACTGCACCAGTGACTAAACTCCAGAAAGTCATAACTGAAGCCAGAATAGAAACTGGATTCAATTTTGTTTGTGATTAAACATAATCTAAATTAAATGTAGTTGATATGATTACATTCCAGTTATATGCTTAATCATTTTCCCTTCTGTCACATTAACAATTACAATTGGGTAAAAACATCTGGAGGTCTCTCGGGGTTATAATAAAGGGAGGAGGTACAGGTTGGACATCTCTGCAATAAGAAAACAGCTGGAATCTTCATTTTTCTTTTTTTCACTCTATATTGATAATTGTAATAAACATGTAAGCATGCTTAATCAGATTTCTTGGTCAACTTTCTTAGTTAGACAAATTCATGGAAGGCAGTTATGTTCAATGCTGACAAATAATGGCTTAGTATTAACTCTGAATGTGGCCTTTATCTCAAAAAGACCTAAAACTGTTCTATTAAAAGGGTTTTCTAGGCTTAGGAGAGGTGACCACTGGCCTCCCGAGGTTATCGACAGAAAAGTTGTATGATCTTCGTGCCCCCACTTGCAGTTGGCTAGTTGGCTAGTAGGAGTAACAAAGTAGTGTTTGAATTGGACCATAGATCTAATTTGGGCAGTGAGATATTTTTGATTATTACAATGCCTTTCTGCTAGCTTCAGGCAAGTGACCTGTCAATGAAGGTTTATCTCCCCACCACCTACCATTTTGCAGTTCAAAGTTTCATTAAGCTCCTGGTTTGCATGGATGGTTTGCTTGATGGGTCGAAAGGCAGCCAGGCCTGTTGCGGTGTGAAGCTGTGATGCTATTCTTTTCTGAGCTCATTCCTGCTGGTTAGAATGTCGGCCTTGTGTTCTAACACAATCTCTGTGACCACCCCCTTTGCATGCCACGCTCAATGAGTGCTTGTCTCATTTGTATATTCATAACGGTGACATCATTTGCCACTGCCATCCTATGTAGGAGAAATCAGTGGAGTCCGTGGCCCTGCTTGTTTGGACCTTAGCCTTCCTAGTTAAATCTGGAGTAAAAGCGAAGGAAGAACTGCATGAGCCATTTTATTTATGAGTTGCTTTAAAGCATCTGTACTTTGCTCTTTGCCCAGAAAAGCTCTAGTTGTTGCTAACAGATCAATGAAACCAGAACAGGCTGTCCTCAAGTTTTAATCAGTACAGACACAACACAGAATTTGAAAGAGAAGGGAAGGGAAGGGAAGGGACGGAAAATATTTTAATATTGTTTTCCTCTCTTTTTTGCAATGACCTGCTGAAATGCCGCAGGACTCTTGATATGGATACAACAGTTGGAATAGATATTGTGCAGGCAGGGGAAATTACAGGGCTTTCTGCTGAGCAGAACTAAGAATGGCACAAGTTTCCTTTGCTGGGCCTGTTGTGAAGAGGCCTGGTTACTAAATGTAGCCATGACTAAGTGCCATTGGCAAAAGTCACTGTATACTTAGAATGTTTTCTTCAAGCTACTTGTGGCATTCTCCTAGAAACTATCTTCTTCGATTAGTAACAGCCTCAGAGGCCAGGGGTTAAATATTATTCATTTACAGCAAGAACTCTCTTAATTCTGATCTCTATTTAATAATGGCAGGATTTGGGAGACACCTTATCATTTGTTATCGAATTCTTTGGGGCCATTCCTCTGCCATATTTGCTATGGCTAATTTTAAACTCCTGGTTGAAGAATTCTGGGAATTGAAATCCACAAGTCTTAAAGTTGCCAAGTTTGGAGATTGGAATATTAGTGGCACAGATAGGGGGAAAAAACCCCAGAGACCTGGTAGTGCTCAGAATGGCCTGTGACACTTGAGATTTTGAGATTTACCTCTGATTTCCCAGGGAAAAAGTCCAAACCAGCCAGATATGGTTAGTACAACAATATGCATTGAGTGTATCTGCACTCAACTAACAGAATTTTTTTTAAAAAAAAAATTAAATACAAATAATACAAACATAGTACACATACATCTAAATACAAAAAAAGAAAGAAAAAGGAAAAAGGAAAAAAAACAAATATTACAGTGCACACCCCCCACCCACCTCCGGAGACCATTTTCCCTTCCTTATATTTCTTCGTCTATAACAACTAAAAGATATACAATATATTCCAATTGTGCCCTTATCCCCTCCAAAACAACATATATTCTTGAGTAGGTTTATTCCCTTTCCCTTCTACCAACACTGATTTTATAAAATCCCCCATATTTCATTATAATTGTTTGCTTTGATCATCCCTTTTTAAAATTTAATTTCTGTTGTTAATTTATCATTTGCTACCATACTCCAAATTTCATTATACCACTCATTTCTTTGAATATCCCAATTTCGTCCCCAATATTTAGCCATCACTAATCTAGCTGCCATTAACTTACATAGAATTGATAATATGAGCTTGGCTGGATCTAAGAAAGAGGTTGGAGTGATGTACCATTCACAAATGTCTGTCTTAATGGCAAATTCCATAGCTGGTTGAGGAATTCTGGGAGTTGAAGTCCACAGGTCTTAAAGCTGCCAAGTTTGGAGAGACTCCTGTGCTAAAATACAGTGAGATTTTGTTTTTCATTTAGGCTGGGAAACCGGAATTGGGCTTTTGAGCATGATGGTTCTTGGCAAATGACAAATGTTTTCGTTTGTATTCTTGGCTCTGGTAATCGGTTCAGTATTCAGTGCTTTGCCCCAGCAATTCTGTGTTTGTATTCATGTGGAGCACCTCAGATATCAAGTTTCTTTTTTTAAAAGATTGAATGGTTGATGAACTGAGTCTGCTTTACTTGCTGTGCTGGCTTGGCCCACCTTGAATTTTCTTGTCTTTACCTGATGTGGTGTGTGATTTTCTTCTTGTTACCCTTGTCAGTAAAAACAATATTTCCAGTAGAGAACTGAATCAGAAAGAGTGGACCTGAATAGGGTTATGTTCCTCTTTGAGCATGTTTACAATATGCAACTGCCAATCAAAGTGTAGGGTGTTCCTGAAACAGTCTGCTGAAGGTCTCCGGGGTGCTGGGGGAGGGCTGCCACTGTAAAGAAGCAAATGGTTCTTGAAACCGAGGGCTCCTGGAAATTAAAAGCTTTTTGTGGGCTGAGAATGGCCTTGTTCTGTTCTCAACTAAGATCTGTCTTTCATAGTTACTGACTCATTAGGATCTGCTTTAGATTTCCTCTGCTCTCAGTGACAGCAGGTCTATCATAATGGCCCTAGATTATGGATGGGGAAATTGTGGTCCTAGGCTCACTTTAAGCTACTTTGGATGGACCTCAGGGATTCCTCTGGACATGATTGCTGAAAACTGTCAGTGTTTCCTGCCATGCTGATGTGAGTCTGTAGTGTAATCCCTTAAAGTATGTATATCAGGGTTAACAAAAGAAAAGAAAAGTTACCCCTACCCATTTGTGCAATGTGGAGCCACTCATTGCTAGATTTTAAAGGGGCTGTTGACTATCAAAATTTTGCCTGCCTTCAAGAAAAAAATAAAAATAAAAAACAGGGTGAGTTACTTGGTAATGCCCTTCTCCAATTACACTGCTGAAATTCAACAGCAAAATACAGAAATTAGATCCTTTGATAGTTCCTATAAAAATACCGAAACAAAATACTCTTGCAAGATTGGTGTGCCTATTTTGGTTTTAACTCCCCCTCAAAAAAGGTAAAAAAGGGGAGAGAGTTGCTGCATCTTTTCGAGGTCACCACTTTGCCTTCAGAAGCTCAACACTGTGTATTTACGGTCTGTTTCCTACCATTTGTGTTGAGCAATATCTTTGTGGTTATCGCATAGCTGGCTGAATAAAATATCTGATCCAGCAATTTGTAACTCTTTGTTTTCGTCATAGTTGGATATTCAGGTTCATACTTGGCTTACATAGCTGGGTGGTTCTTCAAGAAGATAGGCAGGGACCTGCTGCAGTCAAGACACCATGCTTATGTGTGCCTGTGAGAATGAACAAAAAGGAAAGGCACCTGCAGGCATGAAGTACAATTTTATGTTTATTTTGTGCTGAACACATTACCATCGAGTGAGATGGTGGCTTTGTACCAGTCCATGAATAAGAAGGAAGTCAAGTGCTAGGCATATTTTTGGGACTACAATTCCACCAGGCCCATAATACACAGCTAGAAGCAAAGGATTATGGGAGTGTTAGTCAATACTCTCTCGAGAGCACCAAACTGCCGTCTTCTACAGTAGATAAATCCATGGAGAACAGGCCTATGAGAAACTATTCCTTGTTAAGATGGAATGTTCATGTTTGAGAATAGCTTGCCACTCGTTATGACTTATGGGCCAACTGTAAGAAGGCCCTTCCTGTGAATGTCCACATTTTTTTATTTAATTGCCAAAAGATCTACCTGTGGATCTGACCTAGCAAGGTGACACTAAACATTTACTCTATATGATCCCCTTTCACATTAGTTTTGGCTGCAAGAAGGCTGGACTATGTCAAGCAAGGCTGCAATCCTAGACAGGCTTGCCTGAAAAGATAACATTGAACTTCAGAGAGGACATGCATGCATTTCTGACTGCAAAGATGAACAAAGAGAAGATGTTTCCTCTTCCACATGAGACACTAAGCAGTTCCAGGGGCCTGTTTATTTATTTATTTAGCGTACGGCAAAAGTGTTAACAAGCACATTGCAGTTACATTCTCAATGAGCAAATATGAAGCTATTTTACCCTCTTTACAAATTCAAAGGTAGACTATACAGTCAATACAGGATGGAGTTGCCTGCAGAAAGTCTCTGTCTCCAAAGCAGTCAGTTCGACGTGTCGTGGAACAGTGCCCTCTGAGCACCTAACCAGAGGCCCAAACGTCACAGGACAATAAGGCAAAGTGGGCATGGCCAAGTTACCCATTTGGGCAGAGCATGGATTTTCCATTTTTTCCTGAGTGTTTGCAAGGCATGGTGATGATACAGTAGCCATGGTGGTAGATGTAGTACACTTTTCATGTGTTTTCTGGCCTCAAAGTAGCAGGATAAAGCATCATTGAATTTTGGCAACTGTACCACTGGCTTTTTGAGATAGGGTTAAATGTGTGTGTGAGAGAGAGAGAGAGAGAGAAAGAGAGAGAGAGAGAGAGACTCTTCAGGTACCACATGTGGCCCTGGGACCTCTCTTGCTCTAAATAAGTTCTGCTTACGTCTGAACCTTGTCCATTCGTTTTAAAAATAAACATGGAAAAATTCTTTTGCAAGTGCTACTTCAGGTCTCCTAAAAGCAACATCCTTTTACCACAGAGCATCTACCTCTGAGTATGGTTAGGATAAAAGAGATATGTTGGACTTAGATAAACTTGCAACAAAGTGAGTTTAAAAACCCAAAATAGAAGTTGTGACTCTAGAATAGGGTTACTGGGAGTGAAAGTGCTACTTTCTTTCTTGCTAGCTAGGCTTTGTGGCTATATGTTCTTCTGTTCTATTGTAGCCCTGGTCCAGGCATCTCAGAGTGAAGGCAATCTCATGATTTGGGGCTGGGTTAGAGAGCAGGAGCCAGACATAGCACAGCAAAGAAATGAGATGGGAAAGTGAATCTAACTTAAAGCTTGGAAGATGATGCCTGATTAAAACTGCCCTGGAGTTTTTCTAGTGTTGGCATCCTTGTGTGACTAAGGAAAATGTGAACGGGACGTGGAGGAGAGGGGAACGGGGGAGAACACACATATATTTTCCATTTCCATAAAACAGGTGTAGATATTTGTGTGGAACTTAGGAAGATGAGATGATGTTTTCTTTTCCTTCTTGCAAAATATGGACTCAGTTGTCCTGGTCAGAAAAGCAGAAATATTAACAAAATGTCTTAATATTGAAAAACCTTTTCAACACTAAAATCAGATTCCTTCAACCTGGTCTCCTCTCACTTCAGCAGAGCCCTGACTAATCTTTCTCCCTTCCATAATTAGGCCTAGTACTTGCATTCTCCTTTCCCCCTCCCTGTTCAATCATACCCACGCATCCACTTGGTCTGGCACTTTTCCATTTTTGGGAAAAGCTCCAAATCTCCATCAAGGATCCAACCTGCTTGATTTCTCCCCCAACCTCCTACAAGCTGGGTCTGTTCCGATGCATGAGTTTTTAACCCCACCAGTTCCCTGATCAGATAGCGGTGTTGGTTGGATGATGTTGAAGTCCATCTGGAAAGTATCAGCCTGTGGGAAGCCTGACTTAAGAAAAGCTGCCCATCAGTCTTGTTTAATGTCTCCTTGATCCACCTTTTTCTCAAGTGAATCAGACCTATTTTGCTTACAGAGCTGTATGCAGTTATTTAGACATCCATCCAACCAAATATCCTACTTAAAGCTTATCTTTTTATCTTTTATTCCTTGCAATGATAAATGCACCCACTCACAGAAAGATGATATATTTTTCACTGGCAGGTTATATCTAATGTTGAAGTAGTAATTTGAAAAAAATGAATGTATGAATCAATAAGCATCCATGCTAAAACCAGCCTAGCGGGATGTTAGGTAGAATGTTATTGGTCTACAGTATTCACTTAAATACAGCGTTATGATTTTTTCCATCTCTGAGCCCTCTTCTCAGGAAATAAACCTATTTTGATCATAGGCATCTGTGCACAATATGGTTCCATGGCAAATGTGACCTTACATCTTCAAAATATATGTGAAGAGAAGGGGATGCTACTGAACTGATTAAGTAAATCCTATTATAAGAGCTGCCTATGTAGATGTTGCTACTTTGCAAGATAATAACATGATGCATCACGTATATACATATTGCATTTGAATATGGAACTTTCCAATCTTGCAATGAGTCAAAGACACTTTAAAGAAATGAAGCTTGAAAAGGAAGAAGATAGATGCTTGGATAAGGCTCTCATTTTGGGCAAAGGTTGTGTAGAATACCTCTCCGTAGGGCCAACCTATTGTTAGGTTCCAGGCAACAGATGCTGGAAGACAGCAGAAAAGTGTTGGGCTTGAGAGCTGTAAATCACACAGCCTTGTGTTCTTAAGCCAGCCCATGGTCTTCAGATGCAAGGAGAGATGTTCTCCTATCTCTGGGTTGAAGGAGAATTCGTCCTGCAGCCCACTTGGCTTCTACACATGGAATGGGAGGAATGCTCCTTATTTTTGTCTTAGGCAGTAAAGTATCTTTGACAGGACAGCTGTGCAGTTTTATTTCCACTTGCTTGTCTTTTCTGGCCACCTACCCTCCTCCCCCCCAACCCTCCAGGTGTTCAGAACCAAACATCTTCCAAGAAACCCAGGAATCGCAGCATCTTCCAATCGCTTTTTTGCTGCCTTTGCCATGACAACTCAGAGCCTATCCCTGTCAACAATAATGCCCCACTGCTGGTGGAAGAAAACGGTTCGGTGACCAAGGTATGTTGAAGTGTCTCTTTGATTCCTGGGGTTTTTTTGGCCATCAAGGTTCTTGCCTTACAGGATGGAACCAACCTCTGATGCTCCTGAGAACAACACATCCATTTGTTGGAAGGAGCTCGTGAACAGTCTACCCCATGACTTTCCAGATAGGTGGGATTGAAACACCGTCCTCCTAGCAAGCAGAAGAAATTATTGTGCACCATTGGGACCAGGGTGGATTTGATTTAAATCGAGTTGATTTAAATCACAATTTAAATCATGATTTAAATCACTAGTAAAAAGGCTTGATTTAAATCAACTCGATTTAAATCATAATTTTTAAAGAGCAACTGTCATCTCTGCTACTCCTTGGACTCACCGATAGTCCCAGTGTTGCAGAATATACAGCCTCATGCTACACAACTAAACTCCATTTCATGCTGAATAAACTAACTTATTTATGTATCTTAAATAGAAAACTATCTTACGATAGATTTTTACCCCAAAAGTTTTTTATTAAAATAAATTCAATAAAAATAAAAAAAATCCGATTTAAATTAAAAAAATCTGTTTGGTTTTTTTTTTACTTTTTTAAAAAAATCATTGATTTTTATCCACCCAGATTGGGACTGATGAATATTGTAGTCCAAACCATTCAATAGATGCTATGTTGGGAAAGGATATGTTAGGTTTAAGAAAAGAGCTGTTAGGTTTAAGAAAAGGGCTGTTGTCCACACCCTTATTTCAATTCATGATATTTGTACTCATTGAGAATTCTCAGGCTAGAATCCTAACTTCAAAATAATAAAACTCCAGGCTCTAGGTTGGAGGAGGCGTGAAAACTTTAATGGATGTCATCAGGTGACATTAAGCCCTGAGAATCAGAAAAGAGCTTGAGAAATTCGAATGCCCACTGCAGACCATTCACTATGCGTTAAGTCACCCTCTGCAATGCTTTAATTGCTTTCTTGTACTTGGATAAGGAGAATTAGTTACATTCCATATAGATGGCATATCTGCCATGCAAACCCAGAAGTTGGAAAGAGATCTTTGAAATACATTTGGCTGCCGGTCTCGTCACATAATCCTTTGTTGCTTAGCTGCCAATAGATAATGACAGGTGACAAGTTTGAGGGGATGGGCAAGAAGAGTCATGGCTGTCTTGCCTAGCATTTCTCTAATATCTACGCTGTGAGATGGCAATCTAGTTAGAGATTGGGTTTCGTCTATATTTGAAAGAACACTCTGTAACAGAACAAGTACCCAACTGGTATTTGCACTGGACTATACAAAAATCAAACATTAGCGACTTAAACTATCCACCCACTACTTTTAACAAAAAGATTATGACCTTATTAAGAGCCTTCTATATTTCTGGCATCCCTCAAGATTTGTAGCTTGTTGCCCATCGGGGCTGGGCTGCCAGAACATTAACACACCTTCTAACCCTGGGGTGTCAACCTCAGTGGCGTGATGTATTGGGACTGTTTTCCCCTTTGCTAAACCGGGCGTGGGTGTGTCCAGCGTGTGATGCATCTGGCCTGCAGGCTGGGAATTTGACAGCCCTGCTCTAACCGATAGAGATTTTTTTAAAACAATGATTACGAAGCTAAGTATGGTGCTAATGTATGAATTTCCTAGTTAATTTTGGGCGATCACCAGAGCCTTTAATTATTCAGAGCTCCTGAGCTACCAGCTCTCTTTAAACTTCGACCCCAAGCTGATTCATATTTAGATCACCTGAGCCTTGATATACTAGCGCCCTCTATTGCCCAGTTTTATAACTGCTAATGTTTAGGCTTGGCTTCCAAACCTGTTCCCCCTGTTTGCAAGTGTAAAGCACTCCATTGCAGCTACTTCATCTTCCCAGCCTATATTTTATAGCTATGGAATCATAGAATAAGGATGGGTTATAGCAGAAGATTAGATAGATAGATAGATAGATAGATAGATAGATAGATAGATAGATAGATAGATAGATAGATAGGGAGGGGGGGGAGAGAGAGATTTATTCTAATCTTCAGTCTTTCTATCTTGGTTGCTGGCTATCCTTTTGTCTAATAGTGTTCTATAGAGGACTGAGGACAGAGATTTTGATACCTGCCAAATATTCCTTGATGCCAATATGGGGAAGCAAAGTAAAAGGAGACAGCAACCACTTTTCACAAAACACATCGAGGACCTCTGATTGTAGAGCATTCATGCTCTTTACAGATTAATTCCCATTGTCCCTCATACCAGGTGTGAGAGGTTGAAATTCCTTGCTTCTATAGCTTTTTAAAATCCAGATGTTTAATCTTATGTATACATGTCTCTCTGTCTTTCTCACCCTGCAGACCACAGTCAAATACCTGTTGCCAGAAATCAAACCCCAAGATGCCAGTAAAATCTGTGTAGTGATTGACTTGGATGAGACATTAGTACATAGTTCCTTTAAGGTCAGTTCTTACATACTTACCTCTCTTTCTCTTTCTTTCTTTCTTTCTTTCTTTCTTTCTTTCTTTCTTTCTTTCTTTCTTTCTTTCCTTTTTTCTTCTTTCTTTCTTTCTTTCTTTCTTTCTTTCTTTCTTTCTGTCTGTCTGTCTGTCTTCCTCCTCCTCCTCCTCCTCCTCTTTGCTGATTTTCATTCCAGGCAGTTCTATTAAGTGAGATTTTTAATAGCTATATTTTTAAAACTTTCTTCATCAGAGCAGCCTTCCCCAAACTTAGTCCCTCCAAACTATTGGGGTGGATGAAGGAAGGAGATACTTGACTTATTTCTTGGCAGAGCAAAACCTGAAGCTGATGTTGTTTCAGAAACCCAGGAAGTGTTTCCAACATAACTTTTTCAAAACCAGGGAGATGGGTAGTGGGAAGAAGACTTTTAGAAGGTGTGATTCACCTTGTGCTTCTTTCCTCCTCTCTAGCCGGTGAACAATGCAGATTTCATCATCCCAGTGGAGATTGACGGGGTCATGCACCAGGTATGGAATCTATGCTGGAAAATGGGAGAAGAGAGATTTTGGCCAGCCTGGATGATCCTAGTGTGGCAGACAAATTTCACATTAAATCTGAATTGGTAATGGTTGCTATGGGAAACCCCTTGACAGCAGCATGAGGGGAAAGGTCCATCTGGTAGTACTGTACAGCATTGATTTCCATGAGAAGATCTTCCCCTCAACCCCAGCATGTCTAGATCGTTAAGAAAAATATGTCTGATCATGTGAACCCCAATGGTCTGATTCAACATACGGAAATCTCCTCTATACTCCTAAACACCAGTCAGGCTGAGCTGTGATGGAGCCGAGACTGAAATCCAAAACGTCCATATATATCATGATTGCTATTCCCATTTACAAAGGCTGTGGCTAGGTTCAAGTAATCCAGGATAGGCTGTAGGTACTGCAATCAGCCTGTTCTCGATTACTTGGCCTTGGAGGCAGCCAGCAACATCAATCACAGTGGACATGACAGTTTTACGTGCTCGCTTTCAAAGAGGAATCGACAGCTCTGCATGCTTTGAATAGTTCTCAGATGAGATTGCCCAGTGGCATCATTCCGTACCTTGGAGTTTGAACCTTTTCAGATGGATGTTGTGTGTTGCGTGTTGAAATGTGGGGATCTTCTCGCTTTGATTTGTTGTGCAAAGGGTACAAGCTGTCTTTTCCCAGCCTTTCTTTGAATTGCGGATGATCTTCAAGGCGGAGGACATCTTGATCTCTATCTCTGTGCTTGGTAAAAATTAAATAAGTAAAATCAGAGCAAGTGCCAGAGAAGAACCCTATCTAGAAGTGCCTTGGTTTCATAGGTCAGTTAAGGGCTTTGAGGTTGGGGACCCTATGTCTTCAGTGTTCTGGAGGGTATCAGTCCTTTGAGGTAGACCAAGCTTGGACACCAAAGTCATGAATAATAAAATGAACTTTTATTATAGGATCATAGTAACAAAATCGTGCAACTCTGAATGTGCCTCTCCCCTCCCTGCCTTTATCCTAAAGAAAATTAGGGAGGGTCCAATCTGAGATGCTTTCTCAAATTCCACACTTTAGTCAAAATTTTCTCTTATTCAACTATTGCCTTGGCTACAGTTCTTCTTCCTGTTCTTTAAGGTTATTCTCACAACCGATTACGCAGAGTGAAGTGTGGCAAGGATAATTCTGGGCTACTATTACAAGAGAAGGATGATCCATACGGTCCCCTCTTTTTGCCCAAGAGTGCCATTCTTGTGCTGTTTTAACTTCTGTATGAAACCTTGGTGAGAGATCATCTGTCACTTTGAAGTGAGGTATCCTCAACATCCTCATGATGCTCAACAGCATGTTGTCCTCTCTGCTGTGACAGAGCTGCTGTGAAGCCCTAACCCAGTGTCTGGGGGGGGGGGTTGCGATCTGGCTGATAGAAACAAGCTGAAAGTAAATCCCAGCAAGCTGGAGCTTCTAAAACAGTTTTGTGATTAGCTTTGGTTAGGATTGCCCTCCCTCACATGAATAGGTCTGGAGCTTGGCAGTCTTGCTAAACTCATTCTTCTGCTGGACTGAGTATCAGCCCTTCAAGGAAGGCCAGATCAGAAAACAAGACCCAACAAGGACTCCCAGAACTCTATTTAATTGTTATATGGCCATAAGATCCGAATCTTCAAACCCTTCCCTCTGCCCTCTCTTATACCAAATCAAGGTGAGTTTATTATGGGCCTCTTTCTCTGACTTTTCTCAGGCCAAGGTGTCATTTACTAGCCTTTTAATCTGCTGAGGGATCTTGCATTCTTTCTTATCTCTGCCTTTCTCTCCCCAGAGGTACCGTTCATCCAGGAGCAATCAGTTCCAGTGATAATTCTGAATATGATCATATAGAACACTGTAGAAAATGCCAGTGACTTGGGTTCCTCCAGGATTCATGTCTCCTGCTGGAGCAGTAGGTGGAGGTCATGGCCAGGGGATATTTACCCAGCTAGGCTGATACATTTGCAACCTTTACCTGGCAGTTGTGACTCATGCTCTTGGCAAGACACTTTCAGAGCACTGCAACAGGTTTTCTACATGGGGCTGCTTTTGAAGAGGGGCTTGCAAACTAGAGTTGGTACTGATCCTAGTGGTCAGCCTGCTAACAGAGAGACATACTACTGCTGTCTGTCCAATTCAAAGATCTGCCTATAACCTATAAAGTCCTATAAGGAGCAGCTCCAGTTTGCTGTAGGGGCTGCCTCCTCCAAATGGCGTCTACCCATTCTGTGTGGTCTTTCAGAGGAGGAGATACTTAGGATCCCCGCCCCTTGTGAAGTAAGGGGGACATGAACTGAAAGCAAACCATCTTCAGGGTGACCCCAATTCACAGGAACATCTCGTTGCTGGACATGCACTTAGTCCCTCTGTTGTTGGTTTTCCATTAGGCAGAGAAATCCATTTTGTTTGTGGGGGGGAGAGACCCTAATTTTAGTGATTCAACCATCTTGTTTAGTTGATATTTTACTCTGATCAGGTTTTATTGCTTGAGCCAGTTTTCTGGCTGTTTTTATACACAGGGCTTTATTGACTGTTAGGATATTTTATTCAATTGCTGTCGTCAACCACCCAGAGTCTTGGAAGAAAGGCGGAGTATACATATGCATGTTACATAAATAAATAAATATCAGCCTATTTTCTGGGCAACCACTTTTGCCATCTAGTTCTCAGGTAGGCTTATTCTTTGACAGGAACTGGGTCCATTGGTTTGTTGGCCAGGTAGGTAGGATGTGGAGCCCCCATCTTCAGCTTGTTCCATGATCCCCTTCCATGACCTCTCTTACTCTCACCAGGTGTATGTACTGAAGCGACCCCATGTGGATGAGTTTCTGAGGCGGATGGGTGAGCTCTTTGAGTGTGTACTCTTCACTGCTAGCCTGGCAAAGGTACGATTCTCCTCCTCCTATCGTCCTGCTTTCTCATGAAGTGTTCAGAGTAATGGCCTTCAATTTGGAGAAAGTTAGCCAACAGAAAGAGAGAGTTTAAGAAGATGCTCATGGCAACCTTTCTTTCCAGTTAAGCTCCTGATCCATTCTAAACTCAGAATTAATCCAGAAATCCTGGTCCCCAAGATCCATCTTCCCTCTTGCAAGCTGTAGTAAAAAGCTATTCCCACTCATCTGAAACAAGACTCTGTGCTTTTGATTTTCACTTCACCCCAGGATTTCTGTTAATATTTTACTCGTTGAAAAATTCTGAAATATTTCAAAGCTGAGACATTCTTTTGTACCATTTTCCTTGATCCTAAAGAAGCAAATGTTTGACAAGTAGTCCTCGACTTAAAATCACAATTGGGACCAGTTGCTAAGCAAGGCATTTGTTAAGGGAGACGCACCTGATTTTATGATATATTTTTTTTGCCACAGTTGTTAAGTGAATCAGAGCAGTGGTTAAGTGAGATTTGGTCATTGAGTGAATCCAGATTCCCCCGTTGACTTTGCTGGCCAGAAGTCAGCTGAGAAGGTTGCAAATGATGAACACATTACCCTGGGATGCTGCAACAGTCCCAAAGTTGCTTTTTCAAGAGGCAACTGGACTTTCTGGTTTTTCTTTGAAGACGTTTCACTTCTCATCCAAGAAGCTTCTTCAGCTCTGACTGGATGGCGGGGAATGGAAGGATTTATACTCCTTGCAGAGAGCTGGTCATTTGCATTCTTTCAATTAATCATTGAGGCCACCTGGAAGTTTATCTGTATTTTCAGGGTCACCTGAGTAGTACAAATGGGTGTGGAGCATCCTTGGAATTGCTAAAAAGACTGTGTTGTAGATTGGAGATAGATAATGTTGTATCCCTCTCCCTCTGTTGAGAGAGGGCTGTTCAGTTTTGACATAGATGGCCTCTTTGATCCCTCCTTCAAACCAGTGGTCCTCTCTGTCCAAAATGTGGACTTTGCTGTCTTCAAAAGAGTGGCCTTTGTCTTTTAAATGCAACCATGACCTGTATGACTGAGAATCTCCATAGACATAAATAGACCATAGACACGGTGATTGCCAAACAGCCAAAATTTGATTACATCATAGCGGGGAAGCTGCGATGGTCATAAATGCAAGAACCAGTTGTAAGTCAGTTTTCCAGTGCCATTGTAATTTTGAAAAGTCACTAAACGAATGATTGTAAGCCGAGGACTACCTGTATTGTAGATGTTGGATTTTTCTCTGTCTTTTGCAATTGAAAGGCAATCTGGACAAAGTCATCAGTAGAAGTCTGCTTTAATTAACAATTAGTTGGAAAAACCAGACCTCTTCTGGGGAAAGAGTTTACTAATCTTTATTTCCAATTTAGTACCACGGAATACAAAACTTTCAGGATTTTGGAAAGAAATAAATCAATAGGAATAAATAATGTATCCTAATACTACACACACCCCTCTTCCCATTAGAACGTCTGGAGAATCAAGTCAAACTACTTTTCCTTATCACCTGTTGGTCCTCCAATTTTAGTATGCCGATCCGGTGGCTGATCTGCTGGACAAGTGGGGAGCCTTCCGCGCTCGGCTCTTTCGCGAGTCATGTGTCTTCCACCGGGGTAATTACGTCAAGGACCTCAGCCGCCTGGGACGCGATCTGACACGGATCATCATTGTAGACAATTCACCGGCCTCTTATGTCTTCCACCCTGATAATGCTGTAAGTAGAGGGGGAGCTAAATTGGGGCAGGGCGGGCAACCATATCAATTTGGAAGCCTTGCCCTCTGCACTGTCTCTTGAACAGACCTGAAAATATATGGCTGAAGAAGAAGGCAAGGGGAGGGGGGTAGTTTTCTACTTGGTACTTGGACCCAAGAGGTCTTTTTCTTAACACCATGCATCCTGCAGCGTGTGTGTTGTTTTTCAATTGAAAGCTAAATAGTAGAGCAGTATCATATGCAATCCATAGCACCATATAAAGAAGTGTGCTTACATAAAATAGCTGCTCCTGGTAGCCTTACTTGAATTACCGAGAGCCACCAATGCAGTAACCTCTTACCTCTTTTCACCCCTGGCAGGTGCCTGTGGCTTCGTGGTTCGACAACATGGCTGACACGGAGCTGCTTGACCTTCTGCCTTTCTTTGAAAGACTCAGCAAAGTGGATGATGTATATACCGTGCTAAAGCAGCACCGGACTACTAGCTAGTGACCAATGGAGGGGGCAGGGTTTTGGGCAGGGGAAGTCGGAGGGGTAGGTGTGCCCATTTTGGCTACTTCCTTCTGCTGAGCAGGATGACTTGTTCCCTCGGCCTCGACAAACAACGCAGTGCCCAGGAAACACTGCTGGAGACAGCAGAGAGCAATTATTCCCATGAGGCACCAGAAGAAACTTCAGCATCTGAATGTGATCTTGAACCCCAGAAAGGAAACCTCCTTGCTGCTATGGTTCACAGTTTCTCCCCTTGAATTATGGGTTGCAGAAACCAGGACCTCAGCCCCTTTCTCTCCACACACACAAAACATCCGATGTGACCAAAGCTATGATCCAACTATGGTCCTTTCCCTTCCAATCAGAACAGTTCTCCACTCATTTGCCACCCTCTTGTGGGGAAGATACACAAGTCTCTTTCCCAGGTATTCACTGCACTTCATTGTTGTATCGGTTCATATATCTCCATTGTCCTGATTTCAGGAAAAGTAATTTCTAAAATCGCTGATCAGCTAGGAAGAGCCCAGATAGAAAAAAATCAAGAAAAGGTGGAGAAGAAAACCTAAAAAGAACAAGCAGAACTAAAGTGGTGTGGACGGGGCACGGATACAGAAAAGTGATAGAAAGATGTGAGCAGGGGGTTGACTGTTTTAGTGGACTCGGCTCCATCCTTAAAGGAGAAAATGTTTCTGCTTCATCAAAAGGCATAGATTTTTGGCTTGAAATTTAAGCTGGATCTTTCGCAAAGGGGCTGTGGACCGTGTATAACTATTACACATAAGCTATCTCTTGGGACTATTCATGAGGTCAGTTTTGTCTTTTGCTCCTCTTGAAAATATCTCCCCTTCCCCTTGTGAGAAAATTCCTAAATTTCAAAACACGGTGAGGGGAGAAGAGAGAGACTGGAAGAATTCCCAGTTTTACTCATCCCCCCCCCCCTCTAAGTTAAACAACAGAAGGTCTGGAGATGTTTTGTAAGGAGGAGAGGGAAAAAAAATCAGGTTTGCTTCTTCCTGCTGAGACGTAAGGCGAACAGCGATGTCACCTTTACCAGCAAGAAAATAAGAGGAGTTGAAGGAGCTCCAGCCTACAAGTCCCTCTTTTCTTTTCTTTTCTTTTCTTTTTAAATCTCTGGAAATAGTTCTCTCAGGCCACTTCTGTGACCAGTTGTATTGGGATAAGGTGGTTCATAATACAAACATTTGCTTAGGAGAAAAGACTGAGATGGGCATTGGGAGGCAGAGAAGGGTCTCCTTGAGATGTGAAATATGGCTGACAAAGAAAATTCTATGGGAAGGACAGAATGAAGGAAAGGATAGTCGTCTCTAAAACAGCCAAGTTCTATAATTAAGAGCCAATGTTAAAGAACAGAAGCTGGGAAGCCCATGGTTCCATATGTTGCTGAGGAACATTCATAGTTTCCTCACCTGTTATGATTATAATGTGGGAGACACAAGGGATCCTAAAACAATAGCTGGAGAGCCACAGATCCCTCCCACATCTTAGAGAAATGATTAATGATACTGTCCTACAGTATTTATGTTGAAGGCTTTGGAATCGTCCTCTGAACCACATTTTGTGCCGGCCTTGGCTCCTTCCTCCTTCAACCTTTAAGCCCCCTTTTTTAATCTTCTCAGTGACAGGATCCAACATCAGTCAGAATTAGACGAAACAGAGAGAGGAGATGTGGGAGGTGTATTCCTTGACCACTGTGTGTGTGTGTGGTTTTTTTTTGTCTTGCTCTACAGTTGGTGCCTTCAAATCCCACTGTCTCCCTAGAAATCTGTAATCTTTCTGGATTTGCGGAGTATGTGGGGGAAATTGTGCCTTTTAGAATCAACAGACTTGCTGGTATAGCATGAGGAGGAGAAAGCAGAGTTAGTGTGCCAAAAGGAGGTGTCTCCATTTCTGCTGCTTTGTCCACAGTGCTGGGGGTGGGTGGGGGTTCCTTAAGGGGATGCTTCAGCAAAACTACGCTGACCCATCCTTGTGGTTCACAATGTTTCTTCCTATTTTTTTTCCAGTATCTTTGAAGCCTGTTTAATAGGAGAGAATTTTGATACCAAACAAAATTTTCTTGGAACTCTGCCTGGTTACTATTTCTGCTAAGGGATTTGCCTTGGTTTCTCTCCAGTGCCATCTTAAATTTGCCTTAAAATATTTTCGGGATGTAAGAATTCCTTGTGCCTTTGCCTATTTCTCTTTTTTTTATTATTATTAAGATGCCCAAGAATCTAACTCAGGCATAGGGTACTCTGCAGATCTTGGTGGCTTGTTAGTAGCTCATTTTGAACTTCATTACTGTCTTCTTCAACATGAAGCAACGATTAAGTTTACTGTTACAATGGACCAGAAATGATTGATGTATCTGATCACTGCTGACCTACACCTGACCAGACAGTTCTGATTAACATATTGCTCCCTCTTACTAAGAATGACAGGAGGTTCAGAAACCTTTTGAATTGGGCATTGCAACCACAGCTGTCAGATCAGGTATGTTTAAAGTTGATTATTAAATTCAGCAGGTCATCTTTCAACAATGCAAACTGCAGATTCCTTGAACAGTAGATAAACATGTTCCTTTTTATTTTCTATTTATTTTTTCCCCAAAAGAACCATTAAAAAAAAACAGCATTGTTCTAACAATCTGAAGAGAGTGGAAGAAAGGAAATCTAAATGAAGGTCAAAGAAAAGAAGCTTTGTTTTTCCTTAAGACTACTGTCATCTTCTTTTTTCCCTCCTTCTGCTTCTTGCAGGTATGGCATCTATTGCTAGTACTGTATGGAAAGACCGTGTAGGTCTAAAGTCTCTCCTTAGCAGTCCTTGAGAAATTGAACCTGGCAATTTTCTCAATGGCTTGCCAGATTTGCACTTCCTGGATAAACGTGCATTGAAACACTGAAAATATGCATTGAATAACTTTCTCCAGATTTTATAGTTCTTCAAATGTATCACGGTTTTCCGCAGCAAAACTGTATCAAAACACATTTTAAAATGTACAGTATTTCTAAAATATTTTTTTCTTGAATTTGATGTGAGGCAAAAGTAAAATGTAGTGCAAAATGATCTCTAATCATTCCATATTATCTTTTAAGCCAATTTATATTATTGTCGGGTTGAATTAACAAGGAACTCTCTTGTGGTGTTTTAAGGCTGATTTTTGTTGTTTCTCCTACCACAGAAATCCCTGTGGGGGCAAAATAAAATAAAATAATAAGGTTATAATTTATGCACACACGTTGGGCAGAAAACTGTTAAGAAAGTGAATTTTCTTTTGTGTAAACTTAGACTGCATATTTCTTTGCTGCTTCAATGGATCAACCTCCTTTGGCATGTACATAGTTTTTCCCATTGGGGTAGCTAAATTTGGCCTGAACTGTATCTTTTTTTCCTTTTTTCACCCTACCTCAGTTGCCTCCTTAATGCTGTGTTTGATGGTATAAATTGAGAAATTGCTTCATTCTGGCAGGACCAAGAAATCTGTTCCTCTCTCCCCCACCCTCACCCCCACCCCCCAAAGAGGCCAGAGGCCAACTTGGACCCATTAGCTTCCACAAACCAAAAGATCCCCTTTTAAGATTAATCCAAATTCTATGTAGGGAGTTGCCCAGTACACCCCATTGTGGTGGGGAATGACTTTTTTTTTTTTACAGAATGTAGAAAGAATTTTAACTGGGCATGTTTTTCGATTATATAAATATGTATACCATGTATATATGTGTGTATATATATATAATAGGAAAAAAATAGGAAAATATGGAATGGGAAGAAGTATGATTTTTTAAATAGCTGTATTTTAATGCTGTTCATGGGAGATGGTGATTATTTTTGTGTGCTTTATTGTCATTTCTGATATAAAAGGAAATGCATTGGGAATGTTTTCTGCCCATGAGTTGATACTTCTATTCAGAGAGCCTCTTCCGTGTCTACCAAGTGCCTGGAACACTCCCCTGCCCTACTTTGAGGCAAAGGAATGAAATAATCCACATAGTATTGGTCAGGGCCAGTGTTACTAGCCACATTGGCTAAGAGTTAACATGAGACCCAGTCAATGGTCTCATGCCACAGAAAACTCATTTTTTTCATTCGCATCAACTATACAGAGCCCAAAATTGTTCCGTGGAAGAGAAATAACTTATTTCTCTTTTTTCTACTTTCCTTTTTTCACATATTTGTGCTTTTATCCACTTTTCCTTTCTCTGCTGCTTTCCGTTCCCACCAGAGACTGGTTCTCATACCAACCAAACCCCATCATAATCCTTCAGGGTCGCAGCAAACAAGCCCTCTTTTAAACAGTTGCTTGAGTGATGCCTCTCTCACTTTCTCCATAGAATTGCCTTCCCACATCCTGTTTCATTTCTTGTATTAGGAAGGCTAAAGGTTCAGTTGCCAGCAAGCCAGACTATTGGTAAACACAGCACTTTGCTGGGATTGTGTTTCTCAGTGCCAGCTTGAGAGCTCCAAGGAGCCACACAAATCTCCATCTAGATATGTCAAGGAACTGAGATAGGTTGGCTAAACCAGGAGTCTCCAACCTTGGCAACTTTAAGACTTGTGGACTTCAACTCCCAGAGTTCCTCAGCCAGGAACTCTGGGAGTTGAAGTCCACACTCTGGGAGTTAAAGTTGCCAAAGTTGGAGACCCTGGGCTAAACCATGCTCCTGGAGTTTTTGAAGTGGCTGAATAAGATGCCACATCCACAGCTCACATTATTCATGTTACTAGTTCTCTTCCCCGTGAATGGAGAAATTGTTCCCCGTTCAGGGTTTTTCAGGCTGTCTGTATCCGAAGACCACAAACTGAATTTTTAATCATGAATGAGAGTGTGTGATAAAATTGCCAATCGAAAGTGCCTTCTTGCGGGAGTCAAAACTGTAAAATAATCTCTGAAGAAAAAAAAAATACAAAACTGTAAAAAGAGTCTCTGTCTTTTTGTGTAACAGAAAGTGAAAGCTGCGTGGGTAGAGGGATTTAAAAAGAAGGAAAGCAATTACTTTTATTTACCCAGCCTTGTTTATGTAAAGGAGTGTCTTCGGTTTTGCTTCACCTCATTCACTCATAGGCCAGTAGTTTTCCTTGTCAGGTAGAATCTCTGGAAAAAAGACTTATAATGACATGATATGCAGCTTATTTTTTTATCGGCCTTAAAACAGACGTGTTAAATTTTAAAAGGCTTAGCTATTTTATTTTATTAAACCTCTCCAGGGTTTTAGAACAGGGGTCACCAACCTTTTGGACCTCAGGGACCACTAAATTTATAATTTTAAATCCCACGGACCACTAATATGATTTGCCTAATGACCACCTGGATGGGCATGGCTAGCTGGTCATGAGATTGGGTGGGCATGGCCAATTCGATGTCACTCATGTGCCTTGCTGGCCTCTACTCGCCCCTCCCCTCCCAGCCACTCCTTGCCTGCCTGCCTCGGCTCCTTAGGGCCCCAACAGGAAGCAGTTGTTGGAGCTCAGCAGCCACCAAGAGAAAGTGTTGGCAAAACAGCTGGCTCAGCTCAAATTGGATCTGGCCGAGAAGGAGGCTCACTAAAAGCACCTTACTGAGGATTACGAGCATAGGCTTTCCAAGCAGAGGGAAGATCTGTGGGAGTGCAAGGCCAGCTACCAGTGCCTGGAGGCTCAGCGGGCTGAGATGATCAGCCAGTTCCAGGCCGTGAGGCAGTCCCACTGGAACAAGGCCCTCCGGCTCTTCGCCACCAGCGGTGCTTCCCTCCAACCTTCGCCCAAAGCCCTGCACCCGGAGGCCGAAGCAGACCCCAAGTCAGAATTTCTGTCCCCCTCCAATCCACACAAAAACACCCCAAAGGGGGAGACTCTGCGGCAACACAAGCATTCATTGCACGTATCTGTCCCAGGGGCTGTAGTTTGAGGACCCCTAATTTAGTACAATGTAAAAAATGCAAATAATTTTCTGCAGACCACCAAAATTTTCTCATGGAGCACCAGTTAGTGACCGATGTTTTAGAAGAGAGTTTTCTATGTCATCACTCCAGGTCTGTTTCCTTGAGTTGTATAAATTACATCATTATCATGTCTCCTGCTACCCATGGACATTGGAAAAAAGCTTTTAAGGTAGCTCATGATAAAAAGCATCCTACCCAGTACAAATGGTTTTTTGAAAGCTTTTGAATACTTGTCTTCATAGGGTCATTGATCTGTTTTTTGAAGCAAATTAGAGAAAGAGGGTATGATAGACATACAGGTAGTCCTTGACTTATAACAGTTCAAAGTTACAACAGTACTGAAAAAATTGACTTGTGACCGTTTTTCACACTAGCAAACCTTTGATGTGATCAAAATTCAGATGCTTAGCAGCTGGTTCATACTTATGACCGTTGCTGTGTTCCAAGGTTGCTTGTCAGAAGGCCCTTTTGCTACCTCCTGACAAGCAAAGTCAGATTCACTTAACAACCAGATTATTAATTTATCAACTGCAGTGAGTCACTTAACAAACATGGCAAGGAAGATCATAAAATGGGGCAATACTCACTCAACAAATGTCTCACTTAATAACAGAAATGTTGGGTTCAATTGTGCTCATCACTTGAGGACTACCTGTGTATGATAATTTTAAGGCTTAGAAAGAGGTTTCTTTTTCTGATATAGCAGGCAAAGCCAAGCCAGGAGACATTTTCTACTATTTTATTCCTGCATTCTTTATTCAGAACCCATTGAGGAAGATATTTGCACTGCTTATGTGTTTTGTTTTGTTTTTAAATAAACAACTTGGATTACTTGTCCTAATTGGAGAGCTGGAAATATTACAGACGAGAAATCATCACCACCATTATGAACAGAAAGTCAAAGTAAAAGTGAGGAATGGGTGTGTAACCCTCTACATGTTGGAAGACAAGTTCCATTATATTTGAAGGGTCACAGATGCCCACATCTGGATTTAAGGAATTGGACAAATTTATGGGGATAGGTCAGTTAGTGGTTTTGGCCATGAATACTGTATTCCATGTTAAGAGGGAGTATAATCCTCAAGAAGAAATACTAAGGTAAATTAGAATGTCCTCCCAGGTGCCTATGAGCTTTTTAAATTGGTTAGGTGGACACAGTTGGAAACAAAAAATTTTATTAGAACTGCGGTAAGCAATCTAATGCTGTTTATGTGCTTGGGACACCACAGTTCCATTAAGTTCTGGCCAGTATTACTAAAGGCAAAGAATGATATTAACAGTCCTACATGTGGAGAACAACAGAGTGGAGAAGTGTATAGTAAAATCTCAAGTTCCCCTAGTTCCAGGCTGCAAGTCCATTTATTTTATTAAAAAGGAGGAATGAAGGACCGATCTAAAGGCCTTCTGTATCTTGGACTTCTTAATAAGCTCAAAGGAGGAGATTTCAGTATTGTAATTTTATAAAGGAAAGCAAGACTCGTGAACAGAATTGAACTGCACAAGAGTCCAAAAAGATAATATCATTATTGTAAATAGTTTTGCTATTAATTGGAATGATGTTGGGGAGGGAAAAGAGGCATCAGCAGTGGTGGGATTCAGCCGGTTCGCACCACTTCGGGAGAACCGGTTGTTAACTGAGCAGTTTGGTGAACTGGTTGTTGGAAGAAATCATTAGGGCAGAGAACCGGTTAAATTATTTGAATCCCACCACTGGGCATCAGGCCATTTTGCACACAATAGATCCCCCTGCCCTCTCAACTATATAGTTTCATACCACTCTTTCATCATATACAGTATGAGGCTCCTCCTTTAGATACCTTTGTCCTTTCTGACTCTGTTGCCATCACACCATATATCCCACTTATCTTGCATGTAATGTTCCTTGTATAGGCTTGCAAAAGCAAACAAACAAAGCTAGAGGTTAATTGCTCCCACTCACAAGCTGAACCTCTTTCCAAACCTTTGCAAGGTAAGTTTTAAATGATCAGAACTACAGAACAGATTAACAGAGCTGCAAGGGACCTTATAGGTCATCTAGTCCAACCCCCCCCCCCCCGCTCAAGCTGGAGACCCTACACCATTTTTGACAAATGGCAGTCCAATCTTTTCTTGAAAGTCTCGAGTGGTGAAGCTCCCAGAACTTCTGAAGGCCAGAAGATGGCACAACCTCATTTTTACAATGTCAACATGGTTCAGTGATAGTTTTAGGCAAAATCATATCGCTTTCTGGAGAGAAATTGAGCTGCTCCAGATCAATAATTTACGATTGTATCTGTTGCTACAAGAGCAGGCGTGATGTAGTGATTAAAGGGCGGTATACAAATCAAATAAAACTGAAACTGAAAAAAACTGAAAAGCATCAGGCTAGAAACCAGGAGACTGTGAGTTCTAGTCCTGCCTTGGGCACAAAGCCAGGTGGGTGACCTCGGGACAGTCACCTTCTGTCAGTCCTAGGAAGAAGGCAATGGCAAGCCATTTCTGAAACCTTACCAAGAAAATTGCAGAAGACTTGTCCAGGAGCCAAAAGTCACTCAAAGACATCAAAAAAACCCTGCACCCTGTTGCTGCTTTCATATATGCACGCATGGCTGCTACTTGAATTAAATCAAGTAATTTGTCACTGGATTCTGGGTCATTCCTGAACACATGTACTCTAGAGTTCTAAAGGTTTTATCCATTCCCCCTCCTTTTTTATATATATAACAGCCTCTTGGGGGTGGGGGAGAGAAGTTGGTTTCCCTTTAAAGCACAACTACAGTTCTCCAAATTAAATCACCCCTCTAAAAATGGGGATCTGCCTCCCCGCCCTCCCAGTTGCATTTCTGAATGTATTCTGAAGCTTCATCTATTAATTGTTTACTCATCCATTCCTCTGCAGACATCTAACCAGTGAGTGGTGTAGTAAAATGATTTTAGAATCCAGATCTAAATGATTTCCAAGCAGTTGCAGTTCGACCACTGTGGGTATCATTGGAACCAAGCCCCATTTCATTGTAGAGAGTCATTATATAATTTTTAAAATAATTAAATGAACATCTATAAATCTGTCCGTGTCTTATAGAAATGGCTAGTTTCTATTATAATGAAAAAGTACAAAGTTGAGGGTAGATCTTAATGCCTTATTTTTACTGCACCAAAGGAGTCGGAAGTCAATTCCTTTTTTTTTTCCTTTTTACCTTGTTTTCCCCCACTATACACTTCTCTTTTTCCGTTCCTAATTTCCCTAATATTTGCTTTTGTATTCTCTTTGTAAGTCATATTATAAATTAATAAAATATTTGAAAATGATAAATCAGTCTGTGTCCAGCTGCTTCTTTTCTGATTTTAACTATTGAAGAAAATAATAAGGAAAGGATACTGCGAGGAACAGCAGTAGTATGTATGTCAGCTCAAGAACCAATACAGGTTTGTTTGATGTTACTGTTGGAGTAGAAAATTGCCCCTGGCTCCAAACAGACATTTTGGGGAGGGAGATCTTAACTGCAGGTACCCTGTACTCTGATCCAAGATCCAGCCACAGTGTGGAACCCATTTGAATCTAGTACTGAAGCCAAATGCATCTCTGTGTGTTTTCTGTTGTGCGTTTGACCTCAGCCATTCATTCGACTCAGAGGCAGCCCAAAACTCTGTATTCATTGCCTTGTTTGCTTCTCAGCCTCTGATCTGTCTCTGTCCCTCTTTTTATCTATTATTGTCTCGCAAACAAACACACACACACACACAAACAGAGAGACACAGACAATCCATTAATGGGCTACTGTCTTCCCTAGCTTCACCATCTTTCAGTAAGTACTTGGTGGAATTCAGCTCATTAGAGACCAAAGTGGTGTGTGTGTGTGTGTGTGTGTGTGTGAGAGAGAGAGAGAGAGAGAGAGAGAGAGAGAGAGATGGTTGTCTACTGGAGCAGGCATAATCCAAGGTTTGGCCACTGGCTTTCCCCCTCCCTTTTTCACGGTTGTGTTGCTCTCTCTCTCTCTCTCTTTCTCTTTCTCTCTCTCCCTCACTGAGAGGCGAGCTTAGCAACCAAAACCAGCAACAAACTCCAGAAAAGAATTAATATTGGGGGGCAATTTAAAACAGACATCCACAACACCAGGTAAGCTGCAAGGCTACTTTTTGCCTTTACCTCATGAAAATGGTGGGTTGTCTTTCCCAGGTTATGGGCCTCCTCTGTGCTCCTAACCACAGCTTGAGAGGCAGGTGTGGGATGTTTAACTCTGGTTCATTTGTCAGCTTCGAGGCACAAAAATAGGCCAGGCGTTTTCTTTCCATGTTTCAACCAGACTCATTGATTCATTGTAAAACTAAATTCAGTGTAAATTGGGGGAAATTTAGGATAAGAGGCTTTGCAGAAATGGCTACAGGCAAGGGCTGAATATGTTTGAGAAATAGGATAATAGAAGGAAGAATCAAGAATTATTAGCAGAAAAAAACTGCTAATTCAAGGGCTAGAGGACATTGTAGGAGAAGGGCCATGTTAGTCTAGCTAGGACAGCTCAAAATCAGAAGCAATCTGGATGGTAGGTCTTTTTCAGACTAACAACTTTTACTAAAAGGCATACTTTTTTGTGAGAGATAGCTTACATCCAACTCCTTCTGATTAAGAGTTAGAGGAATAACCTCAACTTTAGCGACTCAGTCTGCACTAAAAGTTTCTTTCAAGTTGCTCTCACGACTTCATGGAGAAATATATTACTTTCTTCACAACAGTGCAAAAGTTTTTTTGCCACATCTTTCTTGCAAGATCTTATTCAGCTTCCAAATTGATCCTATAGCCCCAATTGTCTCTCTTCTGACTAGTAACCTGTTCCAACTCTACTTAGCTTCCAATCTAGACAACCTCAGTAAGGTGCTGGCAACAGTTACAGATTTTCTTGATCTAGAAAATCCATTAGAATAATAATAATAAGCCACATAATACTACAGATTTGACAATTGTTGATAAAAAAGACAAAAAAGTCTATGTTCTATATGTTTTATTTTATGGCTGTTCACTGCCCTGAGTCCTTCAGGAGTAGGGCGGTATACAAATTTAATAAAATGAAATGAAATGAAAATGAAAGACAAAAAAGTCTGAATAGTGGGTGTTTTAGTACCAGAGACAGCAGAAAAGAAGACAAAAAACCTGGAGAAAATCACAAAAAAACAAAGACCTGCAAATAGAAGAAGAATAATTATGGAAAGAAAGAAAGAAAGAAAGAAAGAAAGAAAGAAAGAAAGAAAGAAAGAAAGAAAGAAAGAAAGAAAGAAAGAAAGAAAGAAAGAAAGAAGAGAAAGAAAGAAAGAAAGATAAAAAGTGCCTTGGATGCAATTCAAAAACATCTGGAGATCTTTGAACAGCATCAGCATTGACAAAATCACCACCAGTCAATTACAAAAGGCAGCTTTACTTGAAGCAGCTTACATTCCTGCAGCTGTAATATTAAATAATAACATCTGGCTATCCCAGGTACTTAGCAAGGACTCGATAGATGGATAAAAATGCCAAATCCAGCCCCTTTTTTCAGTGCCGTTGAAACTAAATGAACTGTTGTAAGTGGAGGACTATCGGTATGTGCTTTAATTGAAGGAACACAGAATGCACTGAACTTGCAATATTGAATCAGCAGGACAGATGTCATGGAAAACAGGCAGCCCTTCAATGACCAGCCCCTATTGCTATATAAGGCTTTACAGATAACAACCAGCACCTTGAATTACACCCAGAAGCAAACTGACAACTAGTGCAGTTTGCGAAGCAGAGCCATGCCCATTATTCTTCACATCACCATTTTGTGGACTAGTTGAAGCTTCTGGATGATCTTCAAAGGCCGACAGCATTGCAGTAGTCAAGCCACAGGGTGGATATACACAATGGGCTGCTCTTTGTGTTTTGTCCTTACTAAAAGTATGTGGATGGTAGGCAAATTTATTTATTGATTGATTTGATTTGATTTGATTTGATTTGATTTGATTTGATTTGATTTGATTTGATTTCTATACCGCCCTACTCCCGAAGGACTCAGGGCAGTGCACAGCCAAACAATAAAACACATACATACAAAATTTAAAAGTAGAATAAAATCAAATTAGATAATTTTGGCCCCGACAAATTTAAAACCCCAAACTTTTTAAAACCAATTTTAAAATTGAATGTGTAAAATACTAAAAGATATTTAAAAATTAAAAATCTTTTATAAAAGAGGGAGAAAATTAAGCCAGGCCCGCCTGGTGAAATAATAAGGTCTTTAAAGCACGGCGGAAGGTCCGCAGATCCGGGATCCTCCGTATCTCTGGGGGGAGCTCGTTCCAGATAGTAGGTGCCCCCACAGAGAAGGCACAGAGAAGGAATTAACATATTTAACAGCACTTTTGCAAGGGATTCCTCCGAATTTGATTAAACTAGAACTTCTATCCTCCCTACATTGGCACCCAGACTGATGGGAGTTGGAGTCTTGCCATATCTGGAGGATCACCACTTTCCCCATTAGTTTCTAATGCTACCTGCTCATATCCATACACCATAGTTATGGTGATCTCTCAGACAGAAAGGAGAAATGTAGCTGTTTGAATGAATGACAGAAACAGAAAGCTGAGCATTAAACTAAACTCCTCACTTTGTGAGGAGTTTAGGAAAGGTGATTGAACAAAATTCTAGTGCCTGCTAGAGAAAAATAGCAACACGATCAGCACAAACACAATTTAACTACATTTTTATTATCTTGTTTTTAATTGCTATGATAAATGGTCATTTTAGGGAATCATATGAAGAATCTTAAAAGAGAAATTGGACCAGGCAGAGGATGTTACTTAGTACCTATTATTTTTCTCAGGCTCCAACTTCCTCCATCTCATACTGGGCAACTTTGAAGTTCTTTTTCGAGATTATACCCAGCTGATCCACTGGATGTCATGCTTCTAGTCATGTGTGACTTTTCATCTGTGCTTGACCCACAAAATCAAGCCTA
Source organism: Arizona elegans (assembly GCA_022577455.1). Lineage (NCBI taxonomy): Eukaryota > Metazoa > Chordata > Lepidosauria > Squamata > Colubridae > Arizona > Arizona elegans. Next base: position 1,640,070 of record JAKOOJ010000040.1, on the reverse strand, counting down.
TCACAGCCCTGGAAAATATTTTCTTTTGTTCAGAGAGTGGATGGCTTTACACATACAAGCCAAAATGTGGTTTGCTTGGTTTGGGCACAGCTGAATATACAAATCCAGCTAAGAATAGCCTATACGATAATACGGTTAAGCAATTCGTGGTTGTGTGAATCGCTGAATTTTCTCACTCATGAGAACATTTGAAACAGAAATAGATCAATAGGCAAAACAGTCTACCTTGTGAAAAGTTAACGGCTGATGTTTTAATCCAGAGTTCCCCAATCTTTCTGGTTTGGCAGACTGGCCAAGACAGCAGTACTGAGGGGAAGGAGAGGGGATGGTTTTGTGTGTATGTGTGTGCATGCCACTTTCACAAATGCAACTGCGCACACATGCGCTCATCCAGAACAGGCTGTGGCCCGGTAGATGGCCATGGACCAGGGGTTGGGGGACTTCTGTTTTAAACAACTAACATAGACTTGAGATAACCCTCCAGGTATCTCCCAGAGATCTCAAATCATAATTCTCCTCTCCTTTGCCATTAACCATATCATACGGTAAATGAGAATTGAAATCCAAATTATTGGGAGGGTATCATATTGCTTAGCCTAGCCATGGACAAAAGTAAGCCTGCGTGCAGTATATGAGAAGGAGAGAGTTTAATTTACTCCAGTGTATAGTCACCTATTTCCAAAACTCCAAAACTAACGTATCATTAATATACCATTTACATTTCAACAGGGAATAAAAACTAGAAATGTTGCAGAAACTCATAGACATCTTAGTAGAAAGAAAAGTCTTCTGCTGTTGATTTTCATGGCTAAACAGCTGTGCGGACCAGTTAAGACCAGTAATGCCGAGGGCAACAGAAACAAGCATTTTTCTGTAAACCTTGAAAGTGTTTCTGAAAGTAACACCATGTCACATGATCCCTACTTCATTGTTACCTGGGGACCTATTAAAACGAACAGTTGTCTTGCCAAATTGCCATTTTATATTTATCTGTTTATTAATTTTAGAGAGCATTGAAATTGACCATTTAAGAGGAATGGAATACATTTGAAGGCCCTTTCCATATGCAAAGGCTACACCACTCTGGAATCTGTTAATTTCTGCTAGTTAGTGCTGCAAAGGATGGGTGATAAAGACAGCTTTGGAGGTTTTTGAGTTGCAAGGTGACTGATATTGCATTGATGGCAGCAGTGAAATCCAGCCAGATCTATCCGGCTTGCGCGAACCTATAGTGCCGGCAATGGGAGGCTCCGCCCACCCACTGGGACATCATTACATCCCATTTTTGACCCTCTCCGCATGTACAGAAGGTTCTGCGCATGCGCAGAAGAGGCATGCGCGGATAGCGTGCACACACATAGTATGCTCCCATTCAGAGGTGGGTTCTACTTATCTTTACTACTGGTTCACAAGGGGATTGTGCGCACACATTTGCTTCGCTCGTGCACGCGTCTTGCTTCTGCGCATACACAGATCGCTCCTGATGACATCAGGGTCAGTGGGTGGAGCCTCTCACTGGTTTTACTACCGGTTCTATAGAACCAGTCCGAACCGGGGGCAACCCACCACTGCTCCCGTTCCCGAACCGGTAGTGAAGGTAAGTGGATTTTACCGCTGATTGGTGGGAATTGTCACCTTGGCCCAGCTCCAAGATTTTCCCCTCCCTTCTAAAGGCAAAATGTTGCAATGCCTAGACACCATTCCTCACCCACTCCACCCCATCCCCAGGGCCATTTTTTTAGGAGCAACTGGAGTGGAAGTTTTGCTGCTCTCCTTGTACAGCTATGACAGAGCAGGATGTCCTCAAAGAAGGAAATGCAATAAAGAAACAACTTCCGTATACCCCCGCAGGCATGAAAGCTACCGTAACTAAATTTTTGTGCTCCCCTCCCTACAAAGCAAGAGTGTGGATCTTTGTGTGTGGCCATGAACTTGTTGCTGAGGTTAAGAGCCTTGGTGGCGCAGCAGACTAAAGTGCTATTAAGTAGCACCAGCTGCCTGCAATTACTGCAAATTCAAATCTCACCAGGCTCAAGGTTGACTCAGCCTTCCATCCTTCTGAGGTGGGTAAAATGAGGACCCGGTTTGTGGGGGCAATAAGCTGACTTTGTATTAAAAAAAACACCGCTTAAGGGGGGCCCGAAAGCCCTACTAAGCAGGTATATACAAAAATATGAAAGCTATTGCTTAACGCATTATAAGCCACCCTGAGTCTCCGGAGAAGGGCGGCATATAAATCGAACCAATAAATAAATACAATAAATAAATAAAAGGTCAGAGGCCAGTGGCTGAGTGGAAGTGTCCATTATTGGAATCAGCATATCAGTGCAGGAGTGTCTCAGTCACACCCAGTTGTTTATCTTTAGTGGTTAGCACTGAAAGACAATTTCACAGTCTTTACATTTCATTTTCCTCCAATTTCTCCAGTTTGTATTATATACGTTCTTCCAATTCAGTGATGAACGTTACAGAATATTTCTCTGTGTTTGACAATTGTAGATGGTAGTTCACAAAAGCTTATGCTATAAGTCAATTGGATTGAGATGGGCAGATACAGAAATTGAATGAAT